>SJXQ01001981.1:134573-163378 GCA_006408695.1 Aepyceros melampus
CAGAAGCGCATCGAGGAGCAGAAGGAGCAGCGGCGGCGGCTGGAGGAGGTGAGCGCCTGCCCTGGCACCTGGGGTCCCTTCCCGGGTGTCCCCCGTGGCCCTCCGCCACCCTCCTGAGGCTGCAGCCTGCTCGGAGCACTCACACCTGAACTGCGAAGGAGGAGGTGGCCACGGGCACTTGACCAGCAGGGGTGGTGTGACCTTGGTGTGGTCACGTCAGAAAGACAGGTGAAGGGTTCCGCCCCTTCCAGTCTTACTCAGATATCACCTTCTTAGTGAGACTTCCTTGACTCCCTCACTTAAAATCTCAGCCCCTCCCTCTATCATATCCTGTTGCCCTCCCTGTTGACTTTCTTAATCACCTTCACACCTGTGTACTTCATGTGTCATAGTCTGTCTCTCCGCACTAGAAAGTAAGCTCTTTGTGGACAGGATGTTTTTCCCTTTTGTGTCTCTCTTTTTTTCCCTTTTATCACTGTGGATCTCAGTATTATGTATCTAACGTGTGTGTGCTTGAGTGAAGTCGCTCAGTCGTGTCCGACTCTTTGCAACCCCATGGACTGTAGCCTATCAGGCTCCTCCATCCATGGGATTTTCCAGGCAAGAGTGCTGGAGTGGATTGCCATTTCCTTCTCCAGGGGATCTTCCCGACCCAGGAATCAAACTCAGGTCTCCAGCATTGCAGGCAGACGCTTTACTGTCTGAGCCATATGCCTACAATTGTATGTGCTTAGTCACTCAGTTGTATCTGATTCTTCGCTACCTCATGGACTGTAGCCCGCCAGGCTCCTCTGTCCATGGGATTCTCCAGGCCAGAATACTGGAGTGGGTTGCTATTTCCTTCTCCAGTGGATCTTCCCAACCCAAGGATCAAACCCAGGTCTCCCACATTGCAGGCAGATTCCTTACCATGTGAGCCACCAGGGAAGCCCCATGTATCTAGATATTAGTGTCTAAAACAGTACCCATTACATACTAGATGCCTCCTAAATATTTGTGGAATGAAGGAGCTAATATATGAGTGAATGAGTCTGTGATCAAGAGGTGGAATATAGGCGTTAATTAGAACACAGTGAACCAGGCAGAGACCTGGCAGAGAAGTGAAATGTCAAGTGTGGAAAAGCAGGGCCTGCCTGCTGCTCCTGTTTTGTTGCTGTTCTGAATGCTGGAGAAGGCATTTCACAAGTCCTTGCACACACACCTTGATACCGGTGTTCAGTGCAAGGCAAGCCTTGCTCACCCTATGGCTCTCTCTCTAGAGAAGTCTGTCCTGTAGCTAGTGGGCATGGCTGGCCTTCGCCAGCAGGTGTGCTCCATCTGTGAGGGAACCTGTCCACCAGCCAGGCTTTTCTGCATGGCTTAGCCTGGGCCAGACTCTCACGTGTGGTCTTACAGTTGTTTATTAAAACCTCCTTCCGAGAACTTTGGTCCAGGGCCTCCTTCCTGGGCCAGGTAAATCAAAGTCTCCAGACAATTAGGAAGCTGAGCGACCATGGCTGTTGGGGAAGTTGGATGGCAGATGAAGGTTTCACCGAGTGCACGGTAATGGGGGAGTGATTTTACGATTCTCCCAAACACTGTCTTGCTCCTCATTAACAGTTTACTGCAATTCACTTGCTCCGTCAAGTGGCCACTGCAGTCAGAGGGTGGTAAATTGCAGACTCCAGGAGCAGATTGCTTTTTAAATGGTATATCCAGGTCCAGCCTTCCTGGCTTAAATCAGTGAGGCCCTCTGTTCCAGTTTGCAGTAAGTCCCATCAACCTCACTGTGTCCTTGGAGTGTTAATATGCAGACCAGCAACACCCAACAGTTACAATGATTGAATGACTTCTTCATGCCAAACACTGGGTGAAATGCTTTGCTTAACCCAGGATCTCATCACCTGCTATCATCTCTTTATATGTATCTTACCTCTTGTGCAAAGAGCACATACCTCTATTTAGTGACAGAAAAACTGAGGTTCAAGGAGGAGAAGTCATTGGTCCCATGTCGCAGAGCCAGGAAGTACAGTCAGGATTCACACCCAGGTCTCCCTGCTTTCCATAGCCACACAGGCCCTGAGGCAGTAGGTATAGCTATGTAATCAGAGCCCTGAACTGTGATCTGCACAAGTGAACCTTGTAAGCATCTGCACACAGCGGCAGGCAAATGAAGCTCTTTCCAATCTAAGTAAGTCTAGGAAGTTGTCGGCTTGACGCACACTCAGCCTATGAGAGGTTTGAAGGTTACCTACTGTTCTCTGTTCTCAGAACTACACTGTTGTAGACAGAGGTGCTATCGTGCTCGGGGGTGGATGCCTTCAAAGGAGACAGCTAGGGCAGGGCAAAGGGAGGTATGGGTGTTAATTAGCCAGCTCTCAGAGGTGAAGTCCAAAGTGGAGACGTGGAGGTGCCTGCATCACCTCCGGTTACTCTCTTGGGCACACACTGAAATTCTTAGACAAGTGCTCGCAGCCATCCCTCAGTGTCACCTCCTTCCGCCCACCCAGGCAGGCTGCAGCCTCTTGCAGGGGCGTCCAGCCCAGCAGTGCACCATTTCCTTCAGCTCTTGAGTCTCCCAAGGGCCAAGGGCCTCTGCTGTTTGGATCCAAGACTTACTCCCTCTGACTTCTAATCAAATCTTTCTCCTAAGCCAGGCAGTCCTCCCCAATCCTGCCTTTCCTGCTCCTTTCCTGGCTTGTGTTTTATTCCTTCCAAGAGCATTTCCCAGGGCCTTCACCTCACTGGTGCATCACACTCTGAAAATCTTGACCATTTGCATTTTCCCTGTCTGGCTGATGAGTTCCTTACCTAGTGATTTGCCACACTTAGTCTCAAGCTAAAGGCATTTGGGCTTCCCAGGTGGTGCTACTGGTATAAAACCTGCTTGCCAATGCAGGAGATGCAAGAGACATGAGTTTGATCCCTGGGTTGGGAAGATCCCCTGGAGGAAATGGCAACCCACTCCAGTATTCTTGCCTGGAAAATTCCAAAGATAGAGGAGCCTGACAGTCTAAGTCCATAAGGCTGCAAAGAATAAGACACAGCTGAGCACAAAGGCATTGACCATTTAACTTAGAGAGTCCCCATTGTCATCCCATAAAACATTTAACATAGTCAAGTAAGCAGACATCTACATGTGTGCGTACACACACACACACACACACACACACATAGATTTTCTTCTTTTTAAAAAAGTTTTATACAAGAACTCTTGGCCTTTGAACCTAGATCCTCAGTTGGCACGAAGTCTTTTCAGAGAATGCATCATATTATTTTGTTTTAGATTTTCTTCCTTTCATACTTATTTGGACTTATTTAACATTATATATATTTTTTATTTCTTTTCATCAAGCTGCTAGAATGACAATTCCTAACAATTATAAAACACTTAACCATAGGACAGAGACTCTGTCCAGTACTTCATATGAGTTGTTTCATTTAATCTTCACAATAATTCCCTCGTCTAAAGATAAAGCAGCTGAGTCTCAGAGAGGTTAACAACTTGCTAACAGTCACACAGCTTGAGACAAAACCAGGTTTCAAACCCAGTGGATTGGACTCCAGAGCCCAGCCACTGTCACTGTGCTCCTGCCTCTCCCTTGGTAAGCCAGGATTAGTGTGCTTGTCCATAGTCTTCTCCTGGCCCCAGCTTCTGTGGTCTTTTATGCTGAGAATTTAAGGATCTCTGAGCAAGGTCAAAGAAGCTGTGCCCAGTAGGTGCTCATCTTCGAACTTGATTCTGTCTCTCAGTCTCCCAGTCTGAGCTCCTGCCAAGGCCTCCTCGTGTCTGTTTTTTGCTGCATTTTCTGGAGCCTCTAATGGATGCAAGGGAAAGTTCAGACTCAGTGGAGCACAGCATCCAGGGGGGCACACCCTCTATGTCCCTGCAGGCACAGAAGGTGTGCACGGCAATACTTTGATCTGGGCAGCCACGTCTATGTGCCCCAGCTTCTCACCAGAAGCAGAAATGCTTGTAACCGCAAGGCATCAAGAGATTATACCGCCTGTATCTTTTGATCCTTTCTCTTACCCCTATTCTTCAATAGAGAAAAAAGGGAATGCTAAATACTCAGATGGCTGTAAGTTCTGAACGCCTGAGTAATGACTGTCCCTACCGCCAGGACTTCTCTCCTGCCTCCTGTCCTGCTGGATCCCATCCACGCCTGCTGCCCTGCCCTGGTGACCACTTCTGGTTCTGGTTCTGAGTAGGAACTCACACCACATGGTCACAAAGAAGCAACCAAAGTCCATAGTTAGGCTTGTGATTTTCACTTCAGTGTGAGTCAGGTGGCCTTGTGCTGGCATCCTGCAATATACATTCCCTTTCCCAAATAAAGGCCCTTCAGGCACCTCATTTGGGCTTCCCAGGTGGCACAGTGGTAAGGAACCTGCCTGCCAATGCAGGAAACACAGTTTCGATCCCTGGGTCAGGAAGATCCCCTGGAGTAGGAAATGGCCACCCACTCCAGTATTTTTGCCTGGTAAATTCCATGGACAGAGGAGCCTGATGGGCTACAGTCCAGGGGGCCTCAAAGAGTCTAACACAACACACAGAGACAACCCTTTGGTGACATGAGGCTGTGTAGGTTGTATTCTTCAACTTCCACGTGATTTCAAATGTCACCTCTGACCAGAGGTTTCTAAGGAATCCCTGCCTGTCCTTTTCTATTTATAGGTAAGCATGTGGTTCTGGCGAGGTTCTAAATCAGGATCTGTGTATTCTTAGAAGGACTTTGCCTGTACACTGAATTGTGGTCATTTATCAGCTTCATGAAAAGGACGTGGCTTCAGGCCAGTTAAATGGTAGGCACACAACTCCTCTTTGACCAATAATAAAGTGCAATTTATAACTAAGTTCCAAGAATCTGATTAAACCTAGCTAAGCTGAATGAGCCCATCAGTAATGAGAAAAAGCACATAGAGGGCTTCCTCTGTCTTTACTCAGTTCAGTAAAAATTTCTGACTCTTGGCCTAGACAATGAACAACTTTATTCATAGAGTCAGAGTCCAGGAATCAGGACCTTGAGGTATTGGGGTGCCTACTCTGGTCATCTTTTCAGACTAACCTTGGGAAGATGATTTGTGATGCTTGATTCTTCTCAAGAGTTTTGAAATGATATTTGTAATTACTATATATATTTTTCAATTTGCTGAGAGCCCTCTATACCCTCATTCTGGAGAGAGTATCTTTCAGTCACAGAAATGGATGACATTGACCCCAGGAGCACCAACCTACTCCATGGTAGTGTTTTAAACTTTAAGCCACCTAAATCTCATTTAGTGCCTCAAGGCCTTAGTGACATCAACCAGTTATAAAAACAAGCTGGAAGATATTATATCACTTTGGTTCCATCACCAGGAAAAAAAAATTTAAATACAACAAATATCTCATTGTCCAGTAATAGTTGGGCACTGACATAAAAAATGAGAGCTTGGAGTCTAAAATTCCCTATAAGCCTCTAACTTTTTATTATGAGTGCCTGGGGCTTTTAGGGCTTACCTGGTGGCTCAGACAGTAAAGAAACCACTTGCAATGTGGGAGACCTGGTTCGATTCCTGGGTTGGGAAGATTCCCTGGAGGAGAGCTTGGCAACCCACTCCAGTATTCTTGCCTGGAGAATCCCTATGGCAAAGGAGCCTGGCAGGCTACAGTCCATGGGGTCACAAAGAGTTGGACACGAATGATTGACTAAGCACACAATATGGAGCTTTTATAGACTATAGGCTTGAATGTTTCTTTGTTTAAGCATGCAGTTGAATTAAAACTTTTTTAATTCAAGTGACTGCCTGTAGGAATAGGCAGTCACTTGACAAATTTAGTGAATGCTTAGCTCCACTCTGCAGACAACCGTGCTGGACATTGGGAATGGCCTGCCCTTGTACAGAAGAGATCTGTGAGGGAGACTGGCGTTGGGCAAATAATCATCCAACTAACCATTCATGACCATTGCCAGATTGCTGTGGTAGAAAAGAATAATGTGGTACAGGAGCAGGTGGCAGGAGTGGGCACCTAGTGGCGTGGAGGCCTGTCGGTCAGAATCCAGCCAAAGGCAGTGAGGGGCATGCAGGGATGCTAGGGAGGGAAGCCAAGGCACAGCATTGCTGGGCTTCATAAGCCTGGTTAAGGAATGTCATATTTTGCTCTAAGAACAGTGGGAAGTTGTTGATGTGTTTGAACCAAGGGGATGTGATCGGATCTGCATTTTTAAAGTGAAACTTCAGCTGCTACAAGGAAAGTGATTTGGAGGAAGCAACAGTGGATCTGAGAGACTGGTTAGCCCAGGCTGGAGAAGGCAGTGCTTTCAGGTGGATGGTGGTTGGGTGGAGATGGAGGAAAGAGATGGAGAGGTGGAGGAGGATGGAAGGTGGAGATGGAGATGGGCATATTTGAGAGAGATGGAGCGTATAGATCGTGCAGGATGTGGCGGTTGATCAGATGTCTTCCATGAAAGAGGGTGGTAGTTACAGAAGGTTCCCCAGTGTCAGGCAGGAGCATTCAAATGGAAGCCTAGGTTTGGGTGCAAAGGATGAGATGGATTTGGAATGTAGTAAGTTACACCAGTAAGTTAAAGATGCATCTGGGCCTTCCTGGTGGCTCCGTGGTAAAGAATCCACACCCATGTGGGAAACACAGCTTGCTCCCTGGTCCAAGAGGATCCCACTTGCTGCACAACAGCTAAGCCTGTGCACCACAACTACTGAGTTCACATGCCACGGCTACTGAAGCCTGTGCACCCGAGAGCCTGTGCTCTGCAACAAGAAGAGCCACCACAATGAGGAGCCTGCACATCCTACAGAATAGCCTAGCCCCGACTCTCTGTAACTGGAGAAAAGCCCGTGCAGCAACGAAGATCCTGCAAAAATAAGTAAATAAAAAATTTTAAAACAGATACGTATGGGGCAGCCAGTGGTGATAGCAAAGATGCAACTCCGTGGTAAAGAATCCACCTACCCATGTGGGAAACACAGCTTGCTCCCTGGTCCAGGAGGATCCCACTTGCTGCACAACAGCTAAGCCTGTGCACCACAACTACTGAGTTCACATGCCACGGCTACTGAAGCCTGTGCGCCCGAGAGCCTGTGCTCTGCAACAAGAAGAGCCACCACAATGAGGAGCCTGCACATCCTACAGAATAGCCTAGCCCCGACTCTCTGTAACTGGAGAAAAGCCCGTGCAGCAACGAAGATCCTGCAAAAATAAGTAAATAAAAAATTTTAAAACAGATACGTATGGGGCAGCCAGTGGTGATAGCAAAGATGCAATTGGATTATAGAGATAGAGCCATAGAAGAAGGATCAAGAATGGGGAGAAAAATGGGAATGACTGGTTTATGGGCATGGAAGTGACACTGAGAGGATGAGAGTCTGGGAACTAAATTTTCTGAGAACTAGAGCAGAGCAGGAGAATTGAGCACAGAAGACTAATGAAGATGTAGGTTTGATGATGTTGCAGAGAAAACCAAATATTCAAGTGGAGAATAGAGTTATAGGGCCAGCTCTGCAGAATGCTGATCAAAGGAGTGAGCCAACAGCATCTCTTCATTTCAGTGGCAAATAGGACATCCAAAATATAGTTTTGGTGTAGTACTCTCTTGAAAACACAGTCACTTCCTCTCTGCTTTTGGGGGAAGGGAAGCAACCTGCTCGGCAAGGCAGAAGGTCTGGATTTGGGCCACGGTGCGCCACCTGCTTGCCTGGGCAACTCTCTGATCCCCGCAGAGCTTACTGAGCTCTACAGGGAAGCTTCTAACAAAGTGTGTTCCACCACCAAACCTGTTGTGAGGATTCACCAGGGAAATGGTTGTGAAAGACTTGGCTTTATCAACCAGCAAGAGTCAGGAAGATTCCCTGCAGGAGGGCGTGGCTACCCACTCCAATATTCTTGCCTGGAGAATCTCATGGACAAAGGAGCCTGGCAGGCTACAGTCCATGGGGTTGCAAAGACATGATTGAAGTGATTGAGCACACACGCAAAAGCTACACAGATCTCACACTCAGTGGACTCGTCGAATCCAGGTTAAGCGTGGCTAACAGGCACCATCTCATGCTTCCATTCGAAGAACCTATCCTATTTACCTGCTGGTCCGTTGTGGTCAGATGTGCTCACGTCATCTCTCAGTATCCACTTTCACTCAGGTGACTAGGCCAGCCTCACAAAAGCTGTGGCAGCTGGATCCCCAGCCCAGGAAAGCTGCTGGCGGGAAAGGTCACTCTTTGGGACCTAAGCAGTTTGTCCCAGATGCTTTCAGACCAAAAAGAGGGGAGGGGAACCAGGGGGAAGTTACATGTCTCTTTAAGAATCAGTGAGCAACAATCCTGCCAAGGGGAGCTTCTTTGAGGAGAGCATTTGGGGAACTTCTGTTGAGGTAGTGTTTTGGCTGATGTTAGCTTCCATAATAGATGTAAGTTCTTGAACTTTCCTGTGCCTTTCCGTTTCCTTGCCTGTAAAACTAGAAATAACATTGGCATTTACCTCTCAGGTCTATTGTAAAGACTAAATGAGTCTAGAATAGCAGCAACACTTAGCACTTATTCAATAAATATTAGCTGTTAGTATTACTGGAGTGTGTGCCTTTGGCTGAAGTCTGAGATATAATTTCCAAAAGTGTACTCTTTTATGTGCTGCAGTAAAACCTTCTTGAGTTTATTGAAATAAATGTACCAGCAGGTAAAGTTTTACTCATACATTGGAAAGAATATTTGGTATAATACTAGGGATGATTTGGTTATGTTCATTAAGAGGAAAAAAAAATTATCAAGTTTTTAACTGACTGGCTAGCAGATTAGTGTATGGGCAAAATACCCTGGCTTTGAAGCTGTGGAGACCAAGATTTCATTCTAGCTGTGTGATCTTGGGCAAATTACGTGCCCTCTCTGACCCTCAGCTTCCTTATATACACAATTGATAGGCATTTACTCGGCAGGATGTTGAGAGGTGGCTAGAATCATATGTACAGAAGGGTTGGCATGATGTCTGACAGAAGAACAGGTTGACATTGTTGGGTGGATATTTTATTGTCATTTTGCAACTGGTGATTTCAGAGTTGTTATTTTTGTTGTTGTTGTTTGGTTTTAAGGATTTTCCAAATGGAAATAGCACTTGGAAAATGGAATAGCATTTTCCATTGTCTATCATCCTTCATTCTCTAACGTACCTTCCCCATTTACTTTTCCATCCCTTTTTGAGGACTTCTCCGAGAGCACCCCTCTTGTTGTTGTCTGGCCAGGGTCTGCCTCTGCTGTTAACATAGCTGGCCATCCTGGATATCCAGTGCCAGCACACAGCCCACTCTTTGTCCTTCTGGATGCACCTCATCTTGCAGGCTCAGCTGTCACCTTGGAAGGTCTCCTTCCTAGCCAGCCCTTAGAGAACCTTCTCCTGGGGAAACCTGCTTTGTGATGGATTCTCATCAGTATTTCTTGCTGTCACTTCCAACACTGTGTAATTATGATCCCATCGTTGCCAGCAGTGACTGCACCAGGTCTCACCTCCTACCAGTACCTAAACAAAACACCTGAAGAGGTAGAGATCTGGTGATGCTTGAATAGTAAGCTTCTAGGCCCCAGGGACACAGCACTTTGGGAGGGACCCTATTGCTAGAAAGAAGGAAACAGGACAGTAAAGGGTATTGTAAGAGATTACCCCAGGGGACTTCACTGGCCGTCCAGTAGTTGAGACTTCACCTTCCAGTGCGGGGGTTGCAGGTTCGATACCTGGTCAGGGAGGTAAGATCCCACATGCCTCAGGACCAAAAAGTCAAAACATAAAACAGAAGCAATATTGTAACAAATTCAATAAAGGCTTTAAAAATGGCCCACATGAAAAAAAAAAGAAAGAAAAGCGAGAGAGAGGGTTTCCTGGGTCTGAATCCTGGCTCTGCCACTTAATACTTTTGTGATATATTTGGCAAGACATGACCTCTTTATGTATCAGTTTCCACCTTTATGTAGTTCATAAAATACATGACTATTCACTCAGTCATGTCCGACTCTTTGCGACCCCATGGATTGTAGCCCACCAGGCCCCTCTGTCCATGAGGTTCTAGGCAAGAATACTGAAGTGAGTTGCTATTTCCTCCTCCAGAGGATCTTCCCCACTCAAGGATCAACCCCAGATCTCTTGCATATCCTGCATTACAGGCATATTCTTTACCACTGAGTCCCCGGGGAAGCCTTGTACATTTGTAAAATGGGACAGTAACAGTTTTGAGAGTTAAATGAGGTACTACGTACAAAGCTCTTAGAACAGTCCTTGGCTCCAAGTACCCGAATGAATAATCAAGAAAAACAATTACCCATATAGGGGAATGGTTTTCTTTCCTATCATCTGTCTGCCTACTGTGGCTGCTGTGAGTCATCTCTCTTCCAGGTGAGGGCTCACAGCCCACTGTGGCCTGAGCAGGCAGGAGACGGGATTGCTGCATTCCTACCCACGGGCAACAATCCCAGGCCCTCCACCAGAAGAAAGCACTGTGAACAAAAATAAGTCTCCCATTTTGGGATCTGGAGTGTTAACTCACTGGCACTGCTGAGAAGCGGCCTTTAATTCACTTAATCATGAGCTGTAGGCACCTTAATGAGGGCTACGAGCCACAGCCGCGGCTGAGGAGCAAAGCAGCCCTTTCTTCCTGGACACTGTTAGCATCGGTATGAAGACTGAACGCTTTCTAGCTGGGCTTTTGCCCTGTTATTTCACAGACTGAGCAGAAATTATGAAACAGCTGGGAGTCAGGCTGGCAAAGTGGATGCTTACTGCCTGGGGCAGGGCCTGCCCATGCCCTCTGATAGGCTTTCATCACATATGCGTGTCATTCAGGCACGTGCTTCAGGAC
The DNA here is from genome assembly GCA_006408695.1 of Aepyceros melampus. Taxonomy (NCBI): domain Eukaryota; kingdom Metazoa; phylum Chordata; class Mammalia; order Artiodactyla; family Bovidae; genus Aepyceros; species Aepyceros melampus. The sequence goes on from SJXQ01001981.1 coordinate 145,388, forward strand.
GCTGTAGGAATGAGTGCAGGAAACCCTACTTTCCAATGGACCCCACATGGTTCCCTATTCTGACTTACTTGCCATGCTTGCAACAGTCCGGGTTTGTCTGCTTTGTCAACTAGGTCCTGTGATGGCAGGTGTTGCCTGACCAGGTGAGGAAGTTGGGCTGCCATTTCTGGTCTGCAGCTTAAAATGCTGCTAATATTATGACCATATTAAATCATTAAAAAGCAGAGACATTACTTTGCCAACAAAGGTCCATCTAGTCAAGGCTATAGTTTTTCCAATGGTCATGTATGGATGTGAGAGTTGGACTATAAAGAAAGCTGAGCACTGAAGAATTAATGCTTTTGAGCTGTGGTGATGGAGAAGACTCTTGAGAGTCCCATGGACTGCAAGAAGATCCAACAAGTCCGTCCTAAAGAAAATCAGTCCTGGGTGCTCATTGGAAGGACTGATGTTGAAGTTGAAACTCCAATACTTCTGCTACCTGATGCAAAGAGCTGACTCACTGGAAAAGACCCTGATGTTGGGAAAGATTGAGGGCAGGAGGAGAAGGGAACGACAGAGGGTGAGATGGTTGGGTGACATCACCAACTTGATGAACATGGTTTTGGTGGACTCTGACAATTGGTGATGGACAGGGAGGCCTGGCGTGTTGCGTTTCATGGGGTCGCAAAGAGTTGGACACAACTGAATAGAACTGAACTGAATATTTGAAATCCTTTTGCTCAGACTTCTTCCTACATTTTCAAGGAATGGGAAGGATATATAATACTTTATAGTCATAGCATTTCATGTGTGGTCAGTCACTTAAGTTGTGTCCAGCTCTTTGTGACTCTATAGACTATATCCTATCAAGCTCCTCTGTCCATGGGATTCTCCAAGCAAGAATACTGGAGTGGGTTGCCATACCCTTCTCCAGCGGATCTTCCCAAGCCTGGGATCAAATCTCTATCTCCTGTGTCTTCTGTATGGCAGGCAGATTCTTTACTGCTGAGCCACCAGGGAAGCCCATAGCATTTCATACCGGGGGGTGGGAGGTGGGAGAAACAGCGTTAAACAGTTTCTGGCCCTTGGTATAGCTAGGGCAGCTTAGAGGGATGGTAGGCATTGCCTTTAAGCCACAGTGAGGAATGGACATTACCGCAGCCTTGCATTGTCCAGGGTCTTCATGGAATCTCTCTTAAATCTAGTTTGCACCTCTTATGTTTCACAGTCATTATTCTTAGTTGTTCCCAATCATACAACTATGACAAAATAGTTTCACAGAAAGTATTACATCGTATGACATTTAAATCCAATTGTTTTCATTTCACTCTTGTTTTCTTCAGTCAAGGAGCAATTTTAAAGACTTGGAGAGGTGGGGGAACATGAAGAACCTCCCTCAAAAGTGGTCTAAGCCATTTCTTCTCTCAAAACAAGAGTCCCTTTGACAGTATTCATCACAGTCATTTAACCTATTTAGTGTATCATCTCTGCTTTTATTTCCAGAGGCTTGAGGTGGCCTCTTCTATTTTTGAACAACTCCTACTGTTAGAAAATGTATCCTGTTATTGATTCAAATCCTTGTGCTATCCCTGCATTAAAACAGATTATACCAAAAAAAACTCAGTGCCTTCCACATCAGCCCAGAAATGTTGAAGGCAATGGTAGTTGCCATCTTGCCCAAATGTCACCCATTCCTGCACCCTTTCTCCTTATGATATAATTTAGCACATTCACCAGTATCCCAGGTGAGTGGCAATGACCCTCTCTATAGACATTGTATTAATAAACTGGTGTATAATGGACTTCTTTTCATAGGCTTCAATATGAGAGTCTCATGTTAAGTCTTCAGAATGATGATGGTTGCAGCAGAAATTTGAGAGTTACATTTGCACTTGACTTTTACACTAACCTACAGTCATAGGTACCCAAGATGTCCACTGGGCCATCTTGTTCCTCTATATGAAACCCAGGAAAACCCAAGTGGAGAGTCTCCCCAAAGAAACTGCAGCTCAAAGGTAGGAGCTCCTGAAATAATCACACTGACCAGCATCCAAAGAGGCAGTACCAGAATCCTTCATGAAGCCTTCTCGAAGCTCAATGTGCTTAGAACTTTGGTTCTCCATTCTACATGCTTAAAGACCAGTTTGGCACATATATGCTCATACGGTATTTAGCCGTGAGGCTGCCTACTGATGAAAAGCTGGCTGGGGACCAAGAGGAAGAGTTTCATGTAGGCTGTTAATCTTCCAGGAAAGTTGTAAATTAGTAGCTTGGATGGTTTATCTTTAATAGTGTATAGTAGATATAAGATTCAGAGAAGGTAATGGCACCCCACTCTAGTACTCTTGCCTGGAGAATCCCCTGGACAGAGGAGCCTGGTGGGCTGCAGTCCATGAGGTCGCTAAGAGTCGGACACGACTGAGCGACTTCACTTTGACTTTTCACTTTCATGCATTGGAGAAGGAAATGGCAATCCACTCCAGTATTCTTGCCTGGAGAATCCCAGGGACGGCAGGAGCCTGGTGGGCTGCCGTCTATGGGGTCGCACAGAGTTGGGCACAACTGAAGCGACTTGGCAGCAGCAGCAGATATAAGATTTCCCTGGTGGCTCAGACAGTAAAGCATCTGCCTACAGTGTGGGAGACCTGGGTTCGATCCCTGGGCAAGAAGATCCCCTGGAGAAGGAAATGACGATCCACTCCAGTACTCTTGCCTGGAAAATCCCATAGACAGAGGAGCCTGGTAGGCTACAGTCCATGGGTCACAAAGAGTTGGACACGACTGAGCAACTTCACTCACTCACTCAGATAGAAAAAGAAAAGAATCCAATATATCTAGTTGGACTAGTTTTCTCAATGGTTCTCTGATTGCTGTTTCTGTGAGGAAAAGATGGAAAATGGCCACTTGAGAAACCATTCATACAACCAACAGCCTTCACTTTGTATATGTAGGTATCGTCACCATAGATGTCTTTCAGATCCGTAGAGGCAGCACCTCAAAAAAGCCAGACGCAGAATGTAGACCTGGCTTTGCACTACCAGCTGAGTGAGCTTGGGCAAGACATTGGCCTGTGTGTGCCTCGGTTTCCTTATCTGTCAAGTGGGGATAATGATGGTAGTATGTGCCTAAAAGGTTGTGGTGAGAACTAAATGAGTGACTATGAGTGAAGGGCTTAGTGCCTGGCATCATAGGAGGCTCTACAAAACCGTTTGTTCTTATCGTGAATAGTTACTATTCTTTGTTGTGATTCTGATTACTTTATGTATAGTGAATTCAGAGTTGGCAGACTACTTCACCGTCACTCTCACAACCATCCTGTAGAAAAAGGCTTGGGATCCCAGAGTCAGTTGCAAGGAATCAGGCCTTTTCCCCTGCAGTGGACGGTGTGCAGTGGTCTTTCCCAAATGGCAACATTCACAAATGTTAGAGTGGGCAAGTGGAATGCCCAGCAGCTTGATCCCTCTCATCACAAATTCTGCTGCTGCCAAGTTTACACAGAACAGTCCTATTTAAGCGAGGGGGCATGGATGCCCTGCGGTCAACACAAAAGACCACGCTGGAGCCTTTCATTCTGAGTGTCTTTGAACCGAGAGCCCCTGTGTGGAGGGCACGGTTTGAGGTGCTCCCCAAGGAGCCTGACTTGATCCTGCATCGGCTGCTGCGCTGTCCTCTGGAGGCTGCCTCTGTCTTCCACACTCAGTAGGCTCCCCTCTCACCACTTCCAGGGGGTCACCCAGGATGAAAAGAGTGGAGGTCTCCAAGAGCGGGCAGAGTTCTGCTTTGCCTCACTTCTCATTCTGAATTAGTCAATTTTTACTTTGCAATGTAGCACATTCTTGCTTAGACTCTGAATGAACAGACGTGTCTGATCACCTAATCTGCCCCCTCACTGAAGGTGTGAGTTAAGGTGATTCACTCAAGGTCATAAAGCATTCACTCATTCATTAAACAAATATTTACTGTGACTGGGTGGTCTGCAGTGTTCGCATTAATATCAGTGGCACAACAGGACTGCAATCTCGTCTTCCTATTTCTGATCCAGCATTCTTTCCCCCAAGTCCTGTGGCCTCTCATAACTACTCTCTTCCCCACAATGATCTGTCTCTTTGCAGCTATGGGATATTAATTCTCACATGTGGGTGTTACCTGTGAGTCTGTACAATGGGAAACTTGATATGTATAAAAGATAGAAAGTCCCAAAACCTATACACAAAGACATTGTGTTTTGCCCAAATCTACCAGAATGTCATAAGAATCAAACTCAAATTCGACCTGAACATTCAGTAAGTAGAAAAAAGCAGTGAGATAGCCTATCTGGATTGGATATATCTCCAATGGATAGAGTATTCCTTCAGGTACTAGGGATCAGGAAATTGTAGGGTGTAGAGTGGAAAGGATGTGGAGTAAGACTGCCTTGGGCTTGCTTGGAGGTGCCACCATTTTCCAGCTGTGTGACAGGGAACAGTATATTTCTCTGAGCTTCAGTTTGATTCCTTAAGTCTTATTCTCTTATTTTATTTTCCTTCCTTTCTCTAGGATGGAAAATAAATCCCATGCCAGTGCCCATCATGGGTGGCTCTTTTCAGAAAAGCATTCCAGGCCTTGCCTATACTCAGCATAAACGAATATGCTGGCCCAGGAGGGCATCAAAGGGTGAAGCAGTGGCCTGAGGTTCTGGGAGCCTTTCTGCTTTTCTCTTGCTGTCCCTCTATAGCGTGGAAGACAACAGACATCAGTGGTATCGGATCCTTTATGGGATATAGTAGGAGGTAAAAAACGGAGAACATCAGAGACCCTGTCCACAATCTATATTGTGGAGTAGTTGAGACATCTCAAATAACCATAAGGTAAGGCGCAGTGTGCTCTAAACCACAAGTATTGATAAGAATAGAAATCCCTCCCCAAATTAAGATGGTACTATTATTGTTGTTGAGTTGCTCAGTCTTGTCCGACTCTTTGCAACGCCATGGACTGTAGCCCACTAGGGTCCTCTGTCCATGGGATTTCCCAGACAGCAATACTGGAGTGGGTTGCCATTTCCTTCTCCAGAGGATTTTCCCCTCCCAGGGATCGAACCTGGGTCTCCTGCACTGGTGTGCGTGCGTGCTAAGCCACACAGGCAGATTCTTTGCCACAGGGCCACCAAATGGCACTGTGCTGTCTTCTTTTGCCCTGAGTTTCATGCTTGGTTCAGTTCAACAAAGTCTCTGTACTGGCCAGGTGCCAGGCCCCTGTTGAGGGGCTGGGCAGTCCAGTGGGGATCAAACACAGGCCTTGCCCTCAATTGCTACATCCAGCAAGAGTCCTCAGATCTTGTAAAGCTGTCTGCTGGAGGCCAGGGACTTGGTCTTTCTTGGACCTGTGTTGGTGTATACCCTCAAACCGTCCCATAGCCAGGAGGAGAGAGCACAAACATTTTTCCTGGAAAGGTGTAACATTGAGGCATGGCAGCTGGAATTGGCACGGTACCTTCGGAAGGTTGGAGAAGTGATTTGTTTTTCCAGTCTCACCGTGGGAGCCGAAGCCCTGGCAGAGGCCTCAATGCCTTAGCGGTGACTGAGCCAGATGAGATCATTATTAATTATCAGTCACTTTCGAGTGTCTTTCTTAGAAACTGCAGAGTATTCGGGAAGCTCAGACCCTCCTGAGTTGCAATCAATACTGTGTATACCTTTCATAGGAACCTGAGTGGCATGTCAATATCAAACATTATCAACTCCTAAGAAGGGGTTGGAAATGTACACATCCTTCACAGAAAAATCAGCTAAATCGTCAAAAGCTTTGATTATATTTTTTTCCTCAAGAAAGAGACTGATGGTAGGAGTAAAAAAAGCTTGAAATGTTAGCTAAATTAGGGCTGTTTCCTGCCAGGAGCCAGATCTGTACACATAATTATTTTATTCTCTGTGCTGGCATTCATTCACTTTGGTTGAGTGTTGGAAATATCTCTGTTTTGAGTCTTTAATCCGAATTATTCAGTCAGTTCTTATGACAATGTTTTCTACTCCCATCCTCCTGTATTATTTTGCTGTAAAACAAATAATCACTTGTCTGGAACTTGACTCATTTCTGTTCCTCAGCACACGCCTCATCCCTTCCCTAAACCTGTATCACACCATCTGCCATGCTCCTGGGCCAGAAATTCACTCACCACTCAGCCTCACATGCCCCACAGTCACCAAATTCTGCCTATTTTATTTTTTCCTAATCCTAATTTCTTCCTCTAAATTGACGTCTGCTACAGTCCTTGCACTGACTGGAAATCCAGACAGTTTTTTGGTTTTTCATCCTTTTGCCTGTGTTGCAGAAGTGATAACAAACATGGACTCTCTGGCTGCCTTTGCTTAACTCATGGGTGCCCTGGACCCATCAAATGGCCACACATTGCATTCTCAGCTTCTGGTCCTGCCCATTTCGAGGCAGATAAGAGACCTTTTGAAAGTGCAGATCTGGTCAAGACATTTGATGGCACGTACCTGTAGTCTTCCAGAAGCACCCTATCACCTACTAAGATGGACAAGCAACTCTTGTTCTGGAAATGATAGACATTGAGTCTCAAATGATCCTTGGAGGTTATTGGAAGAGAGCAGGTCTAGAGAATTGCAGGTGCCAAGAAGGGGCTTCTTTGGGAAGCTTTGAATATCTGCCATTGGTTTAGCTGGGGCTGGAACAAAGTTTTTGTACTAGAAAGCTATTTTCCAGGCTTTTTAGAGCCAGCTCATCAATGTGATACAGTCATAGTCCATCTTATTTGGATACTCACGTTTCTTCAGCCAAGTGCTGTTGAGACTCTTACAAGGGAAGAGACCCTCTGGTTAGCCCCTCCAAACTGCATATTTGAGGAAGAAGAAACCCTAATGTCAGGGCTCCTACCCAAAGAGGAGTTTCTCAAAAGGCATATGGTCAGGAAAAATATTTTGTAATGTATGTCTGTCCCACACATTGTGGGGTGTTTAGCATCCCTGGCTAAATGCCAGTCATGACCCCCCAGTCACTGGACCAACCAGAAAACCTTCTCCATGCCCCAACGCATGCCACATGCTCCAGGGACTGGGACTGGGGAATGGTACCATCCCTGGCTGAGAAACCTTGGCTCCTGTCCTTACTCCTGAGATGTTTTCCTTTACTGAGAGTATAATGAAGAGCTGGCTTAATTATGATCTGTCACTCCTGTTGCCTCCTCATCTTCTGTACTGACGGGAGTTCAGGCTGGAGTCATGTTGTCAGGCTTTCAAATCAAGCTTTACCATTTACTCAATATGACCTTGCATATGAGTATGACCTTGAACAACTACTTAATCTCTCCATGCCTCTGTTTTTTCATTTAATAGAGGATAATAGTACTATAGTATCTATCTCAGAAAAATTTTGTGAAAATTAAATAAGATAAAGCATGAAAGGTGCTGGCCACGGTGTCACTTTCAGATGCATGGTGATTGTATGAGATGATGATGGTTCCTGAGCTCACAGTCTTACTTGAGTGACAAGTTGAAATTGACACTGACTTGTGAACACTCCAGAAAAGAAAGACAACATGGTGTATTAGAAAGGGGAATGGACTAGGTGGGAGTCGGTGGATTCTGTTGCATCCTCAGCCATCATTACTCTATAGCCTTGAACATGTCATTTCATTTCTCTGGTTTTTACTTTCTTCATCTGCATATGCCCTGGTGGTTTAGTCCCTAAGTCAGTCATGCCCAACTTTTACAACCCCATAGACTGTAACCCTCCAAGCTCCTCTATCCATGGAGTTTTCCAGGCAAGAATGCTGGATGGGTTGCCATTCCCTTCTCCAGGGAATCTTCCCAACCCAAGAACTGAACACAGGTCTCCTACATTACAGGCAGTTTCTTTACCATTGGAGCCACCAGTGAGGCCTCATTTATGCCCTACAAGGTGTCAAAAACATTGAATAGCATTTGCACTGTGAATGTGCTTTGAAGTCTATAGATTCTCACAGCATGATGATATATCAGTTCAGTTCAGTTCAGTCACTCAGTTGTCCAATTCTTTGCGACCCCATGAATTGCAGCACGCCAGGCCTCTCTGTCCATCATCATCTTCCGGAGTTCACTCAAACTCACGTCCATCAAGTCAGTGTCGCCATCCAGCCATCTCATCCTCTGTCGTCCCCTTCTCCTCCTGCCCCCAATCCCTCCTAGCATCAGAGTCTTTTCCAATGAGTCAACTCTTCGCATGAAGTGGCCAAAGTACTGGAGTTTCAGCTTCAGCATCATTCCTTCCAAAGAAATCCCAGGGCTGAACTCCTTCAAAATGGACTGGACTGGTTGGATCTCCTTGCAGTCCAAGGGACTCTCAAGAGTTTTCTCCAACACCACAGTTCAAAAGCATCAATTCTTTGGCGCTCAGCTTTGTTCACAGTCCAACTCTCGCATCCATACGTGACCAATGACTAATTTATTATACATCAGTGGTGGTGGTTTAGCCGCTAAGTCATATCTGACTCTGTGACTCCACGGACAGAAGCCCGCCTGCCTCCTCTGTCCATTGGATTTCCCAGGCAAGAATACTGGAGTGGCTTGCCATTTCCTTCTCCAGGAGATCTTCCCCACCAAGGGATTGAACCCACGTCTCCTGTACTGACGGACAAATTCTTTACCATTGAGCCACCAGGGAAGCTATCCATCCATGTTTCCCACCCCTGATTTGAAAACCCCCATCAGGCAACTGGGAGGATGCTCTGAATGGGAACTTCTTGGGAGACGGGTAAACCTGGGGAGCTCACCTGTGTGATAAATACTGAATTGCTGTCACCCCATCCTGACCAATGTGTCCCAAATAGTACAGGTGAGAGACCCTCAGGCATGCAGGCGTCCCATGAACAGTCAGTCATATCCACAGCTCTGCAGCTCTCCCTGCTATTTCCTTCATGGTTGTCTGCTTTTCCCCCACAGCAACAAAGGCGAGAGAAGGAGCTGCGGAAACAGCAAGAGAGGGAGCAGCGCAGACACTATGAGGAGCAGATGCGCCGAGAGGAGGAGAGGAGGCGCGCAGAGCACGAGCAGGTACAGCGGGGACCTGGGAGCCCTACAGGTGGCCCCGCGTGAACAGCAGCCCCGGCCGCCTCGGGGCTGTGGTCACCTTCTCTTAGGTCTGCTCGGGTTAAGCCGGTTTTCACTCTTGCTCCAGCAACTATTCTCACCTATTCAAGAAGTCAAATGCACAACCTTGGCAAAGCCTGCTCATTCAGCCTGGCTTCCTCTCCAGGCTGAAGTCCCCTGACACCTTGATTTTATGCTTCTCCCAGCCCAGGGCACCTGCTTTGAAAGTAGCACTGAGGCATGATAAATGAGCCAGGTCCTCCTCTTTCATCGCTTCAAAAGAGCTTTTCTACTCACGCTGCTCTGGTCTCCGTGATTCTGAGCCATCAATGCAGGCCGTTTCTCTCTTTGTTAGAATCATGTTCTGACAGTGCAGTGAAACTGCAGGATGGTTCCTTTACAAAGACAGTTCATTGACAGCATTCAGCCATTATTTTATCCCCACTGCTTACAACGGGGAGCCTCTGAACTGCATAGCCTTGTTAATTCAGGTAGCCCGTAAAGAGGGAGCCTATAATGAAAAGTTTTAAAATAAGCTGGGCTCTCAGGACTTGCCAGTGGTTAAGACTCCATGCTTCTGCTGCAGGGGGCACAGGTTCGAGCCCTGGTCTGGGAACTAAGATGCCACATGGCCAAAAAACAAAAAAATATATATGGATAATACTTGAACAACAACAAAAGCTGGGTTCTCAAAACCAAAATAGTCATAGCAAAGCATTGAGCTATCTCCATCCACTGCTGTTGTGCCTTTGACTCACTGAAGTGCTTTTGCTGTGGTGCAGGGTATCTTTCCTGTTTAGTGAAGAGGTGTTTGGGTACTTTTTTCCCTCCTTCTTTCTACACTTTACTTGGCAGTTTCTTCTCACCTTTGAAATTACCGGTTCTTTCTCTCTCCCTCTCCCTCTCGTGTTCCTCTGCATTCTCTGCTGCCTGCCTCTCCAGGAGTACATCAGGCGACAGCTGGAGGAGGAGCAGAGGCAGCTAGAGATCTTGCAGCAGCAGCTACTGCATGAACAAGCTCTACTTCTGGTAATGGGAATGCCAAGCCCACTAGCCTGCTCTGTGTCCATCTCGTGTGTGTGTGTGTATGTGTGTGTGGTGTGTGGTCTCCTTGAACATGCCAGTTAGGAAATGGGGATGCACCCAGCCTCATAGACCTGGAAAATCTTCTAAAACTTAATGAGTTTCCTGACCCAAGGTGCTGAGTCATGACTTTGAATATACTTGTTGCGCATTCTTTATTAACGCCAGCCATTTGCAAAACTTCGACAAGAATCCAGTCTTAGTAAAGTTCAGACTGTTTCTGAGACCCATTGTGTTTATTGCAGAGTAATGTGTGCAGTCATTTGCAACATGCTGGAATACAATCACAGCAGAGTATCCCTCATCCCTAGGAAACCACTCAGCTCTTGAGTCATATTTCATTTGCAGACTATTAGTTTTACCCTCACGATGGGAACATTTTGTGTTCCCTGCTCAGGCAGCTTTCACTTGAAGTGTTTTTTTGTTTTTTGTTTGTTTGTGTTTTTTTTTTTTTTTTTAGCTTTATTGCACTGCTCTCCAAATGAGCTGCTTGATGTATCTCTTTTTTTTTAACTTAACTTTTTATTCAGTGGCACTGTGATTTTTTTTTTTAAGCCTGTACATGTTTTTGCTAATGGTTTCTGTTGGTCCAAGTTTTGTCAAACAAAAGATGATTTAGGCAGTATCTTTAGGTTCTTATTTTGTTTTGTAAATTGTACATGTTTGAATAGTTTAAAGACTAAACCAGGAAGTGATAGTTCCTTACAGGGGTTGTGCACTGACCGTCCAAATAATCCTCATTGTTGCCATTTTCTTGGTTGCAATTCATCGAGGACAAGTCACTTTGTGAAGGGTGGAGTTCTGTAGGGGTTGCCATTAAAACAGTAGTGTTTTCATTAAATGCCACCTTCTGTGTAGATGCTAACCCGAGGCTGTACCTTATCTCTATGGCTCATCCCTGTGTCCTCTTGTGGTTTTGTTGGTATTAAGGTCCTTTGTTATTTATCATCTCTTTTGCTTCCATTGCATGCTTCCCTGGTACTGGCCAATGGTTTCCCTATGGTAATTTAGCCTTTTCTTTATTCTCCTTTCCTGATCTGGACAGGAATATAAGCGCAAGCAGTTGGAAGAACAGAGACAAGCAGAAAGGCTACAGAGACAACTGAAGCAAGAGAGAGACTACTTGGTTTCTCTTCAGCATCAGCGGCAGGAGCAGAGGCCTGTGGAGAAGAAGCCACTGTATCATTACAAAGAAGGGATGAGTCCCAGTGAGAAACCAGCGTGGGCCAAGGAGGTAAGTAAGCGAACAAGTACAGCCTGTACCTACCCTGCCTTGAGCATAGTGGCCACAATGAGTTTCTCCTGTAGAAACAGAGAGTTAAACTGCAAAGCTGGGAAATAACTTTTGTGAGACACACATGCCTTGTTTTGGGAAGAACTATAACCTTATTTCTATACCTCAATCCACTTGTGGTTCTTTTTTGTAAGTAACAGCAGGAAGCAGAAGATCTTTTTCTGTATTGGAATCCAATTGACTTTGTGGCTGGAGGATTTTTAGTGGAAGAATGTGATTTAAGACTTCAGGAATTCTAGGTAGGATAATTTCCTATCCATACCTAGACCCTGAAACTGATCGTTGGTATTGTCACTAATATTCTATATTCTTCTGTGGTACCAGTGAAGACACAGTTGGTCCCAGACTTGTGGTTGTGGTTCACTTACAGGGTCGGAGGTCATTTATATTTTTTACAAATACTTTCATGGGAATGATCCTTCTTTGCTCAACTACCACACTAAAGAAGGGTTAGGGTTAACACCTAATGATTTCCTTTATTTTCCTGTAAGCATAACTAGGCATTCAACAGAGTGATTTATATTACTTTACATTGTGTCCTAGTATCTTCAGATATTTATAGCTAGAGCTTATTTCAAGTTATCTAGACTACAATATTACTAGAACTGGATTTCTTACATAAGACCCTATTTTTATAAGTTTTTAAATTTTCTGTTCTATCTTCCATATATATAGAAAACACTTGAAATTATGTTGTCATAATATAAAAAATGGTTGTGTATGAGGAGTAGAAACTACAGAGTCTTTTATTTAAGCTTTTTGTTTAAATCCTTTATGATTGTGTACTATTTTTTATAAAACTGGTAACTTTTTTAAGACTTAAAAACTAAATCTGTAGAGAAAATCATTCTGTCCAATATAAAGAACATTTTGATCACTTTCCCTTAAAGTCTGTAAATGTGATTTGTATTTACCTATGTCTGTAAAAACTGCCTCTTTCCCCCAGGTCTGTAATTCAGTTTTGTGATCCTACCCGCAGATACAACACCAACCCTTTGGCAACTCATCTGTTCTTCCAGTTAAGCAGAATCACTGCTGTTAAACAGCAGCTGACATGCTTCCTGGCTAGCAAAGATGTGCCACTTTCCTCCACTGCTAAACCATGCCAAGCTGAAACCCTCAGCTAAGGCAGATTCACAGCTCCTAATCATGGCAGATGTTCAGACGGCTGAAAAACTAGCCTCTACTAAGTTAATACCAGTAACACCTATAGAAATGAATGATTCCAGATCAGGACTCTTGTTTGAGCATCACTCACAGAAGAAAGATGAAACAGTTTATCCTATTAGACTTGGTCTTGAAGATCATCTGAAGCCTCAGGGAGCTTCAAGGACCACAGTGAGATCAAGAAAGTGATCTCATTCCCAAGGATGTAGCCCACCTCCAGAGTCAAGACCCCAAGTCATTTGTGTGTCCTCTCCAAACATCTCCAAAGTGATGAGCCCCAGTTGTCTATTTCTGCAAGTAAGAAGGGCCTTAGAGACCCATGTGGCCCTCGGGGCATGAACTCATGCGTCCATACAAGTAGTTCGTCTCCTCCAAGAAGTGCCGCATCGCTAAATGACCTCTCTGGAATGCATGACCACCTGTCCTTCAGTGCTCCCAACCCCAAGCATAAGTTTAGGAAAGGGACACCTGCAGATCCCTCCAGACACCACCTGGAGAGGACTGAGATGCCTTGTAAAGTATACCAGAATCTCCTTTTCCCCTGGGCGGCTCCCTCATACACAAATGTACCATGAAAGGGGAAGAGACATGAAGCAGTTTCCACTTCCTTCCTTTCACCGCTTCTCAACACATTCTTATTTTCACTTAAACATTTCAACTTCATCATTTTCTAGTTACCATCTGTCCTCATCGTTAAATTGCCTGGCTTGTCCTCTCTCAGTTCAGTTCAGTTCAGTTGCTCAGTCGTGTCCGACTCTTTGCGACCCCATGAATTGCAGCACACCAGGCCTCCCTGTCCATCACCAACTCCCGGAGTTCACTCAGACTCACGGCCATCGAGTCAGTGATGCCATCCAGCCATCTCATCCTCTCGTCCCTTTCTCCTCGTGTCCCCAATGCCTCCTAGCATCAGAGTCTTTTCCAATGAGTCAACTCTTCGCATGAGGTGGCCAAAGTACTGGAGTTTCAGCTTCAGCATCCTTCCTTCCACAGAAATCCCAGGGCTGATCTCCTTCAGAATGGACTGGTTGGATCTCCTTGCAGTCCAAGGGACTCTCAAGAGTCTTCTCCAACACCACAGTTCAAAAGCATCAATTCTTCAGTGCTCAGCCTTCTTGACAGTCCAACTCTCACATCCATACATGACCACTGGAAAAACCATAGCCTTGACTAGATGGAGCTTAGTTGGCAAAGTAATGTCTCTGTTTTTGAATATGCTATCTAGGTTGGTCATAACTTTTCTTCCAAAGAGTAAGCGTCTTTTAATTTCATGGCTGCAGTCACCATCTGCAGTGATTTTGGAGCCCAAAAAAATAAAGTCTGACACTGTTTCCACTGTTTCCCCATCTATTTCCCATGAAGTGATGGGACCAGATGCCATGATCTTCATTTTCTGAATGTTGAGCTTTAAGCCAACTTTTTCACTCTCCTCTTTCATTTTCATCAAGAGGCTTTTGAGTTCCCCTTCACTTTCTGCCATAAGGGTGGTGTCATCTGCATATCTGAGGTTATTGATATTTCTCCCAGCAATCTTGATTCCAGCTTGTGCTTCTTCCAGCCCAGCGTTTCTTATGATATACTCTGCATAGAAGTTAAATAAGCAGGGTGACAATATACAGCCTTGATGTGCTCCTTTTCCTATTTGGAACCAGTCTATTGTTCTATGTCCAGTTCTAACTGTTGCTTCCTGACCTGCATACAGGTTTCTCAAGAGGCAGGTCAGGTGGTCTGGTATTCCCATTTCTTTCAGAATTTTCCATAGTTTATCGTGAACCACACAGTCAAAGGCTTTGACATAGTCAATAAAGCAGAAATAGATGTTTTTTCTGGAACTCTCTTGCTTTTTCCATGATCCAGTGGATGTTGGCAATTTGATCTCTGGTTCCTCTGCCTTTTCTAAAGCCAGCTTGAACATCTGGAAGTTCACAGTTCACGTATTGCTGAAGTGGGGCTTGGAGAATTTTGAGCATTACGTTACTAGCGTGTGAGATGAGTGCAATTGTGTGGTAGTTTGAGCATTCTTTGGCATTGCCTTTCTTTGGGATTGTAATGAAAACTGACCTTTTCTAGTCCTGTGGCCACTGCTGAGTTTTCCAAATTTGCTGGCATATTGAGTGCAGCACTTTCACAGCATCATCTTTCAGGATTTGAAATAGCTCTACTGGAATTCCATCACCTCCACCAGCTTTGTTCTAGTGATGCTTTCTAAGGCCTACTTGACTTCACATTCCAGCTTGTTAGACCACATTATATAGAAACATACAAGAATTTCTGGAACTGGATTAAAGGTTATCTTTGTGGTTTATATAAAGAATGTCCTTGCTAAGTAATTAGTATCAATCGGATCTCCCTTCCGACTGCCATTTGCCCAAATGATTCAGGTTTGGCTTAGCTCATAGAAGTTTCTGTTGTACATCCTTTCTAAGAAGTGAGCCAGGCTGGAGCCCACCATGGGTTGCTTCAAGTATTTGGAATCTTATATACTTTCAGAAAAATAAGTGGGAAGCATGGGCCAAACTTTAAAAATGAATATTCCAGATGAAAACAAAGATAACCATACCCAAATGTTAATTCGGTGAGTTCATCTCATGTGATGCCATTGCAATAGCGAATTCCAAGTTTTTGGTGGGCTTCATGTCTTCCTGACTCCAGTTAAAAGTCCCATGCCCTTTGTTGGGGAGGCGCTGCTTTTCTCAGGCGCCATACTTCATTACGTTGGTCTCCGAGCAGACTATGAGAAGTCCGTATGAACACACTGAAGGATGATTCCAGGAAAGGAGCCTAACAGTGTACTGTGAAAATGCAAATACAGCAAGGCATACAAGCCATAAACCAAACCCTGAAAGTATTTGGGGGAAGAAAAAGTTTATGCTATTTAACTTTTTCTTAATTCAAACTTTCCTTTAATTTGTTTTTATTCTAAGTGACTAACTGAACAGGATAGCGGTAATTTGTAAGAAATGTTTACAAGTTTGATCTTTTAAGTACTTTTTAAAAGCTTTATTGAGATGTAATTGACATATAACATTGTGAAAGTTAAAGGTGTATAACATGCTGATTTGACACACATGTATAAATTACATGTATACATTATGGCCTTCCTGGTGGTTGTGAGAATGGGACCATAAAGACAGCTGAGCGCCAAAGAACTGATGATTTTGAACTGTGTTGCTGGGGAAGACTCTTGAGAGTCACTTGAACAGCAAGGAGATCAACCAGTCAGTCTTCAGAGAAATCAACCCTGAATATTCATTGGAAGGACTGATGCTGAAGCTGAAACTCTAATACTTTGGCCCCTTGATGGGAAGAGCCAAGTCATTGGAAAAGACCCTGATGTGGAAAAAGATTCAGGGCAGGAGGAGAAGGGAGTGACAGAGGATAAGATGGTTGGATGGTATCACTGACTCAATCGACATGAGTTTGAGCAAACTCCTGGAGATAGTGAAAGACAGGGAAGCCTGGTGTGCTACAGTCCATGGGGTCTCAAAGAGTCAGACAGGACTGGGCAACCGAACAACAGCATACATTATGAAACACCTCATCATCTCACACAATCGCCATTTTTTCCCCAGTGGAAACAACATTTAGGGTTTTCCGGTGGTGCAGTGGTAAAGAATCTGCCTATCAATAGAGGAGATGCAGGTTTGATTCCTGGGTTGGGAAGATGCCCTGGAGGAGGAAATGGCAACACACTCCGGTATTTTTGCCTGGAGAATCCCATGGACAGAGGGGCCTGGCAGCTACAGTCCACGGGGTTGCACAGAGTCAGACAAGACTGAGAGACTGAGCATGAACAGGACAGCCTAGTATTATTAGCTGCAGTGACCGTATTTTACCCTGAGGTCCATGGAACTTATTCATTTTAAATAAAGGGTGTAAGTTTAAACTTTTTGTCCAAAACATCTACATTTTCCTAATTTCTCAGTCCTTTTTTGCCAATTTCTCAACCACCATTTTGCTCTCTGTATGTTGTTGTTCAATTGCTAAGTCGTATCTGACTCTTTGTGACCCCATGGACTATAGCCTGCCAGTCTTCCCTGTCCTTCACTATCTCCTGGAGTTTGCTCAGACTCATGTCTACTGAATCAGTGATGCTATCCAACCATCTCATCCTCTATCATCCCCTTCTCCTCCCGCCTTCAATCTTTCCCAGCATCGTGGTCTTTGTCAATGGGTCGGTTCTTTACATCAGGTGGCCAAAGTATTGGAGCTTCAGCTTTAGCATCAGTCCTTCCAGAGAATATTCAGGACTGATCTCCTTTAGGATGGACTGGTTTGATCTCCTTGCAGTCCAAGGGACTCTCAAGAGTCTTCTCCAACACCGCAGTTCAAAAGCGTCATTTGTTTGGTGCTCAGCTTTGCTTTGGCAACCCACTCCAGTTTCTTGCCTGGAGAATCCCAGGGACAGAAAAGCCTGGTAGGAGGCCGTCTATGGGGTTGCAGAGAGTCAGACATGACAAGCGACTTAGCAGCAGCAGCAGCTTTGCTTATGGTCCAACTCTCATTTAAGTACATGACTACTGGAAAAACTATACATGGACGTTTGTTGGCAAAGTGAAGTCTCTGCTTCTTAGTATGCTGTCTAGGTTAGTCATAGCTTTTCTCTCATTCTGTTTGTATGAGGTCAGTGATTTTTTTATTCTATGTGTAAGAAATTGAATAATATTTGTCTTTCTGTGTCTGTCACTTAGTATATATATTGTCACAAATGAGGAAATTCTCTTTTCTCACGGCTGTGTGTCTTCTGTATCAGTTCATCCATTGACAGATACTTACAAAGTTTCCATGTCTTGGCTACTCTAAATAATGCTTTGGTGAGTGCAGAAATCTCTGAGATAGAAATTTTACTTCCTTTTGATCTATACCTAGAAGTGGGATTGCTAGATCATATGTAGATCAATTGTTAATTTTTTGAGGAACTGCTATACTGATTTTCATAGAACTTGTACCAATTTACACTCCTGCAAATAGTACACAAGAATTCTCTTTTCTCCACATCCTCACCCGCATTTGCTATCTCTTGCTTTTTGGACAGTAGTCATTCCAGCAGGTGTGAGGTGGTATCTTGCTGTGGTTTTGCCCTGCATTCCCCTAAGGATTCATGGTGTTTAGCATCTTTCACAGGCCTGTTGGCCCCTTGTATGTCTTCCTTGGAGACAGATTTCCTCAAGTCCTCTGCTAATTTTTAAATCAGGTTGTTGGTTTTTTTTTTTGCTACTGAGTTGTTTGATTTTCTTATATATTTTGGATATTAACCCCTTATCAGATACATGATTTACAAATATTGTCTCTCTTTCCATGGATTGCCTTTTCATTTTATTGTTTCTTTCGTGATGCAGAAGTTGTCTAGGTTGATGTAGACGCACTTGATAATGCTTTTGTTGCTTGTACTTTTGGTATTAT
>SJXQ01001983.1:0-39623 GCA_006408695.1 Aepyceros melampus
GTTTTTTGGTTATCAGAAAGAGAGGGTCATAAAGTGTCAGCAGGCCTCATTGCCAGAAGATGATGTAAAACCCCTAAGACCTTTTTTTTATGTAAAGCACCTGATTTTGATAAAGGTCAGGACTACTGACCCCCACATGACTCTGTATTCATCCCTATGTGTAAAAAAGGTATATAAGCAAACCTGAAAATAAAGAAAATGGGATCAGTTTCTGGAAAGGCTGATTCCCCCGTGTCGTTCTTTCTTTCTCCTTCTGGCTGAATTTCCATTTGGGGAGTGGGTACTCACCAAGCCTACTAATTATGCCTGGGCTTCTAAGATCGGACCGGGGAGGCCTCAGTGCCTCCTCTCCTTTGGGAGAACGGAAAGACGCCTGCAGCCTACGTAGGTGATGATTGGCATCCCATGTAAACCAAGTTATTCAGCCCCTTTTTTCTGCTAATTTCTTAATCTCTCTCTATCTGTAATTGAATAAGTTCTTTCCTAGTACGCCGACTCCGTCTCCACCTTCGAATCACCCTGGATCCACTGGGGCTGGACCCCGGCATATAAGGTTTCAGTGAAGGGGGAGTTCAATACCATGAAGCACTTGATTTACAAAAGGCTTTTGTAAGTCATGAGGATCTGATGTCACCATGAAAGGATTTAGTGCTTCTCTAGATATGAGGAGATGCAAGGATAAGTAAGTAAGTAAGTAAAGTCACTCAGTCGTGTCCAACTCTTTGTGACCCCATGGACTGCAGCCCACCAGGCTCCTCAGTCCATGAGATTCTCCAAGCAAGAATACTGGAGTGGGTTGCCATTTCCTTCTCCAGGGGATCTTCCCAACCCAGGGATCGAACCCGGGTCTCCCGCATTGGAGGCAGATGCTTTAACCTCTGAGCCACCAGGGAAGTCCTGATGCAAGGATAGATATCATAAAATCTGTTCCTAAAAATCATTCAACTATCCAAAAACCTGTCCCACCAGATTCCCTGGAGCAGAGAGCCTCACTCCACCCTGAACCCCCTCACGGGTTATTGAAGGTCAACAGCTATAGCCACAAGCGGGGTTCAATCTCTGTAGAAGCAGATGGCAAATGCCTTGGCTGTTCAGTCATTGGCAATGCTCTTGATAAGTGCCAGTGTAGCTGATACTGGGAAAGATTGAGGGCAGGAGGAGAAGGGGACAACAGAGGATGAAATGGGTGGATGGCATCACTGAATCAATGGACATGAGTTTGAGCAAGCTCCGGGAGATAGTAAAGGACAGGGAAGCCTGGCGTGCTGCAGCCCATGGGGTCACAAAGAATGGTATATGACTGAGCAACCGAACAATAACAACCCCTTGCTATGCCACACCATAAACAAGCACTAGACAGACATCTGACATTTAATCCTAATGACACCTCATTTGGTAGGCACCATTAGCCTAATGCTACAGATGAGGAAAATGGGGCTCAAAGTAAATTTCCCAGAGTCATGTGGACCCCAGGGCCTCTGCTCTTAACTTTATGTTCTGTAAAGTCACTCAGTCGAGTCCGACTCTTTGTGACCCCATGGACTGCAGCCCACCAGGCTCCTCAGTCCATGAGATTCTCCAAGCAAGAATACTGGAGTGGTTTGCCATTTCCTTCTCCAGGTGATCTTCCCAACCCAGGGATCGAACCCAGGTCTCCCGCATTGGAGGCAAACGCTTTAACCTCTGAGCCACCAGGGAAGTCATTAACTATTACTGTATCATATAGAATCCCCAGAGAGGCCTCAGTGGGTCACTGGATTTGTATACTGTTGATTTAGGTATATTCTGTCAAATTATCTCCACCCCAAAATACTGCTCCAGGTTTCCTCAGGCTTTTACCTGAGAAAATATATTTATATGGAAATACTGATATACAGCAGCCCACATTCATTTTATATCCTTGGCATCGTTGCTACTTAGCTATCCTCTTTCCTTTTCCTCTCTTTTTTTTTTCATGGTTCCGTTGCATTCCACAGTTGTCATCAGAGGGTGTCCTGATGGGTTGACATGTGTGGCCTCTAAGTGTATGAACACTAGACTCTTGTTCATAGACTTAGAGCTCTAATTTCAGATTTGTTGTCATCCTCTCTCTCTGCTTATTGTCCCCCTCTATCCTTCCTAAGCTGATTTTATTTAAAGATTGTGAGTACTGTCTTCATCGATCTGTGGAATCATCTGCTCTTAGAGCATCTCACCAAAGCACCTCAAATCTTCTGTCTCCAGCTGTCAATTACAGATGTTTTGAGGGCTAGTTTCCTATTTCAAAGTACCTCCTGGAGCTTAACCTGTCACTCGACAGATAATTTTAAAACAAGCAAGCATTTTCAAAACTGAAAACTTTCATTCTCCCTTGACTCCTGGAAGAAGTGATTAAAATGCAAACA
This sequence comes from Aepyceros melampus, assembly GCA_006408695.1. Classification (NCBI taxonomy): domain Eukaryota; kingdom Metazoa; phylum Chordata; class Mammalia; order Artiodactyla; family Bovidae; genus Aepyceros; species Aepyceros melampus. The sequence continues at coordinate 2,385 of SJXQ01001983.1, forward strand.
CGATTTCTTCTTTACTCCTCAGCGTGGTCAATGCTGTTATCACTGAGATCTGGCTAGCAATGTCAGTTACCTGTGTTTTTCTCTTCTGATCTCTCCCGTCCATTGTTGGTCTTCACTTTCCCTTTCTCCCTGTTTTTGCCACTGCTGCCCTCAGTCCTCGACCAACTCTTGCCTCTGTTAGTAACGTGACTTTCTGCCTTGTTTCCCGGACAGTCTGCATGTTTATCATCTTCTGCCTGCCTCCGGAGTTCCCATTCTAAGGTGCAAATTTGACCGGGCATTGACCCTGCTTAGAAAAGTGAGATGATTCTCTGAATCCCTCTAAGATAAAGTCCAAGTTCTTTAGCATTATACTTCAGGGCCTTTGTACTCTGTTTCCTAATTCCCTTTTCATCCTTGTGAGCCTCTCAGTGTGATGAAACCTGACTTCCCACCACTCCACTGCCGTGCGTTCCTCTTGCATTCCTGGATCCTGCTCATCTTGCGAGACTGATCTCTTCATAAAGCCTTTTTCATCATTCCTAGCTGGTCACTTGTCTTTACTCCCGTAGCATTTCATAAACGCGTTTGTGTAGCACCTGTCGTGCCTTATGTATCGTAACTTATGTGTATTTTGAGAGCTACCTTGTGGACAAGTGAAATCATTCATTTCTAAATCTGTAGTGTCTCAAGGAGCATGTGACCCCAGAGATGCCAAGAGAGGAAGCCCTCGAGATGTTCTTCATGAATCTGGGGCATCATAGGTACTTACACGTGATTGTGGGATGAATTGACAGTAGAAAAAGCCTTTCAAATCTTTAGAAATACAGTCTAGTCCGTATATCATGATTATTTTCTTGTTTTTCCTTTCTTTCTCCATTCCTGAAACACACATAGGGAAAAAAGCTGTCTCCATCCTCGCTGCAGCGAGTGGTCCTCGCTTGCTGTAGCAAGCGGTTGCTGCTCCACGAGGCGAGCAGGTGTCTGTGGGCACCCGAGAGCCTAATCGGGGGCCTGTGAGAGCAGGCCTCTGGGTGTGTGGGCCTGTGAGAGCAGGCCTCTGGGTGTGTGGGCCTGTGAGTGCAGGCCTCTGGGTTTGTGGGACACAGGGACTTGGCCTTTTTCTCCTGTGTAATTCTAACCCTGCCTAATCAAAATAGGAAGAGTAAGTTACAAAGAGGAAGAGAAAAGCTGTTGAGTGACATATATTGGCTATAAAAATAGGCAATATTTTTGAGGGAAGACTAATAAATAAGGATATAGGTATCCTTATATAAAAGGTAATGTTCCCTAAAATCTAAAAGTCCCAGAGTAAAATTAGAGTCATGTTAATTGTCAGTTTTGATTCCTTTCAAGTACCTCCTTCATGGACTTCCGAATAGTTCTGGATTTCTCTGGACAAATTCTTAAATATGTGTTTATAAACCAGTTTTGTGGGCTATCACTGCAATTTTCCTTCTTTCCTGTTTTGGGGAGGTTACGGGGAGTTGTCATTTTTGCTGCTCTGACATGTAGAGGAACTGTACTTCTGTACTTTTATACTCAGAACACCACTGTTGGGCAGTCCCACCAGAGCCTGCGCCGTGTCTGCAGAGGCCCAGCGTTGAGGATGGTAATGTGTAAACAGGGCCTTGGATAGGATTCCACAGTGGCCAAAGGCTCCCAGGGCTGGGTCCCCTGCTGTGGAAAGTGTGGATGCCAGTCCTACGGCTGACTCTGTCTGCCATCACCACTGAATCCATGAGTGCCAACACTGCCAGATCCTATCAGTCCTTTTGCTTTGTATGGATGCCAGCAAAAAGAGCTTTTTGATTTATGTTGATTCTTTTGGTGCTGCCACCTTGCCCTAGGACTTAGGAATGAGTTTATGAGGGCCAGGCAGAGGACAATATGTAGGACAGACTTTATTCTGTACTCTGCCTCACTCTCCGTGTTAATTCACTCTCTGCTTGCACATGTACATGTGCGTGTATGTGTGTGTGCATGCCCATAGGTGTATCAACATTCTGTTAAGATAATGTCTTTTCTGAGAATCTTCTGAATAGATCCTGTAAGTAGGCCTCTGGGGCTACCTAATTTATCATTCCTCCAGGCAGATCCAGGGTAACAACACAGCTGGATCCATACTGTCCCCAGTGAGCAGCCTTGGACAATGTAAATAGAGCCAAATCATCTGATAGACCTAAAGTAATTCCTAACACGTCCATTGCTTTAAAGCACATAAATAAAGTAATCAATGCACTCTGGACCTTCAAGAGAAGGTTAAGTCTCATACACACATAGGCATGCATTTCAATTATCATTGGTTAAAGGGATCAGCTCTGTTAATATGGATATTTTACCTATTAATGTTACCACCAATGAGACTTATCCATAACTATTGCCCATGGACACTCAAGAAACTTCTAGGTACAATCATGTAATTTATTATCCTCAAGAAGCTTATAGATTCTATTACCTGTCTCTCAAGGGTTAGGATCAGTCCCAGAAGATTGGGGACCAGGAAAATATGTAAATCATACTTCAAAAGGCAAGAAAATGTGAGAGAGAAATTTAACATGGTTCAGATGAAATTTGGCAACCAGACACTTTCTACAGCACCATATGCTTTTATTATGCTCTGTTAAGAGAGGAAGATGGGTCAGGAAGAGAGGCAGGCGGAGATGGTTAAACATCCTTGAGAAACTGCCAGGATTAGTCACCTCCAGAGATCAGGTACTGAAACAGATGGCCCACTGCTTTGTTAGATGTGCTCTTGTTTTGTGTCTATTTTTCATTATGGATCCTGGGAGTGGACAACTCTTAAGCCACTCTATCTTTAATGTCAGCTACTTTTATGTTTCACATAGAAGAATTCTTCTTTTGAATTAATTTCTATGAATCAGTCATGTTTATCCTTGGTCAACATTGTAAGTGATTCCTTGATTCACTTGCAGAATTTTTATTTCATGAAGGAAAGTGGACTCCAATGAATGAATGACAGTTTTAGTTGCCTGGGAGGCTTTCCTGTAGGTCTCCTTTGGCTTGTTGGCTGGTGCAGAGGAAGATGTACTTGAAGGAGTTCACATGGGCAAATGGGAACCTATCTCAACACACATCTCTGACTATTCTTCTCTGTTACCATGTAGAGGAGGAGGGGGAAGATGAGGAGAAGGAGGAACTAGGCTGCCTTAGTACAGAATTAATCCTAAGCACCCCCCTGCTATGACCTGCCCTGGGCTTTTCTGAGAGAAAAAAATTGGTCAAGGGGTTGTAAAGATTCTGCTTTGAGAGTTGCTAGAAGGGAAGGCTACATAACTGTCACCCCTCGTGTTCTCATTTCTATTTGTGTCAGTTCAAGTTCCTTGGGTCCAGCATTAGTTTCACTCTTGAAAATGTCCTTAATTCTCGTGTCTTACTCTTTTCTGTTCTGCTTCCTTGGAAAAAAGTCCAACTTAGTCAAACTTTTTTTTTTTTTTAATCTATTCCAATCCCAGAAAACTTCAGTAGTTAAATATTACTGAAGTACACAGCCTTGATGGTTCAACTAACTAGAAATTTCTCACCATGAATCTTACACATCAATAGTAAATTCAGTTTTCTACTTTCTGAGATAATAACTTCATACCTCTTCTTACTTCTCAAATCAGTATCTCCTTCCCACCCCACTCTAAGCTTATGACTTCACCTCTTATTTTACAGGAAAAGAAATAGATGCCAAGAAACATGAACTTTCTCAGTTTCCCACCATTAACCCATCAACCTACTTGCATCTGTTTCTGCATATTCTGCATTTTCTTTAGGTAAGAGGTCATGGATCTTTTTCTGCCTGAATCCAGCTTCTCTACTTGTGGTCTGGATCCCCTTCACTCAGATCTCCTAAGTTTACCCCCAGTTTATCCCCTCCCCTCCATAATTATTTTTCTCTACCACTGCTGGATCATTCCAGTCACCACACAATCATACTTTATTACCCTTCTTAATGAAATAAAAATCTCCCTTGATGCCACATCTGTGCCTCTATCCACTGTGCTATGTCTCTGGTATTTGTGAAAGCATTACCTCTGTCTTCAGGTTGTTACTTCCTTTCCTTGCCTACCCCATATTAAGGTTATTTCACTACCACTGCACTAAAATTGTTTTTATCAAGGTTGCCAGTGTTTTTTTTTTTTTAAATAAAGCTAGATGGGGAAACAGTGGAAACAGTGTCACATTTTATTTTGGGGGGCTCCAAAATCACTGTGGATGGTGATTGCAGCCATGAAATTAAAAGACACATGCTCCTTGGAAGGAAAGTTATGGCCAACCTAGACAGCATATTAAAAAGCAGAGATATTACTTTGCCAACAAAGGTCCGTCTAGTCAAGGCTATGGTTTTTCCAGTGGTCATGTATGGATGTGAGAGTTGGACTGTGAAGAAAGCTGAATGCTGAAGAATTGATGCTTTTGAACTGTGGTGTTGGAGAAGACTCCTGAGAGTCCCTTGGACTGCAAGGAGATCCAACCAGTCCATTCTGAAGGAGATCAGCCCTGGGTGTTCTTTGGAAAGACTGATGCTAAAGCTGAAACTCCAGTACTCTGGCCACCTCATGCGAAGAGTTGACTCATTGGAAAAGACTCTGATGCTGGGAGGGATTGGGGGCAGGAGGAGAAGGGGATGACAGGGGATGAGATCGTTGGATGGCATCACTGACTCAATGGACGTGAGTTTGAGTGAACTCCGGGAGTTGGTGATGGACAGGGAGGCCTGGCATGCTGCAGTTCATGGGGTCGCAAAGAGTCAGACATGACTGAGCAACTGAACTGAACTGAAATGAATGAATAATTAATTCTTTATCATTTTATTTGACTTTTCAACATCATTTGATATCACTGACCACACTCTTCTTGAAACGTTTTCCTCTTTCAGTTAAGACACTTGTGTGTATGAGTGTGTGTGTGTGTGTGTAGTTAAAAAACACATGACATAAGATTTACCCTCTTAATGATTTTTTAAATGTTTAGTATTCTTAATTCTAAGCACAAAGGTATGTCAAAAATCTCTCTAACATTTTCATCTTGCATGACTGAAATGTTATAACCATTAAACAGCAGCTCATCATTCCTTTTCCCAGCAGCCCCTGCAACCACCATTCTACTTTTTACTTTGATGAAATAAATACCCACCTCATATAAGCAGAATAATGTAGTATTTATCCTTTTGTGACTGGATATTTCACTTAGCATGGTGTACTCAAGGTTCATTCATGTTGTAATATAGCAGAAATTTCTTTCCTCCTTCTCAGCTGGGTAATGTCCCATTGCATGTATATACCGATTTTGTTTATTCATCTTTCAGTGGACATTGAGGTTGTTTCTGTATCTTGACTATTGTGAATAATGGTGCAACGAACATGGGGGTGCTAACATCTCTTTAATAGCCTTTTAAAATTCTTTTGGTTAAATACCCAGAAATAGGATTGCTGGGTCACATAGTAGTTCTATTTTTAACTTTTTGAGGAAACTGCATTATTGTTTTCTGTAGCAGCTACATCATTTTACATTCTTACCAATAGTGAACAAGTTTCCAATTTCTCCATATCTTCACCAATACTTATTTCTGTTTTTTTTTTTTAATAATTACTATCCTAATAAGTGTGGGTTTTTATCTCGATGTGGTTTTGATTTTTATTTCCTTGATGATTTGTGACTTTGAACAGCTGTTGATGTACCTGTTGGCCATTTGTATGTCTTTTTAGGAGAAATGTCTTTCAAGTCTTTTGGCATTTTTTAATTGGGTTATTTGTTATCTTGCTACTTGGTGGTAAGACTTAATGATGTATTTTGAAAATTCATCCCTTACAGATATATGATTTGTAAATATTTTCTCCCATTTTATAGGTTGCTTTTTTACTCTATTGATTGCTGCTTCCTTGGCTCTGCAGAAGTTCTTAGTTTCATATAGTCCCACTTGTCTATCTTCTATTTTGTTTTCTATTCTTTTTTATATCATATTCAAGAATCCATTGCCAAGATCAATGTCTAGAAGATTTTCCTCATGTTTTCTTCTAGAAATTTTACAGTTTTAGGTCTTACATTCAGATCTTTAGTTCATTTTGAAATTATTAGTGTATGGTCCAGTTTCATTTTTCTGCATGCAGTTACTCATTTTTCCCAACACATTTGTTGAAGAGACGAACCATTCATCATTGTGTATTCTTGACACTTTTCTCAAAGATCAGTTGACTGTATATGTGTGAGTCTACTTCTGTGTACATTTTGCTCTGTTGGTCTATATGTTTGGCTTTGTGCTAGCATCATACTCTTTGATTGCTTTATCTTTGTAGTATGCTCTGAAATGTGAAATGTGATGCCTTCAGCTTTGTTCTGTCTCAAGACTGTTTTATTTGGAGTCCTTTGTGGTTCCACATTAATTTTAGCATTTTTTTATATTTCTGTTAAAATGCCATTGGGATTTTGATAGAAATTGTTTTAAATCTATTAGATTACCTCAGATAATTTGGGCACTTTAACAATACTAAGTCTCCCATCCACCAACAAGGGGTTTCCTTTTATTTGAGTCTTGTTTAAATTCTTTCATACATGTTTTCTGAGAACAAGTCTTTCACATCCTTGGCAAGTTTATTTTAAAATATTTTATTCTTTTTGATACTGCTATATCTAAGATTGTTTTCTTAATTTCCTTTTGGAGTGCTGATTTTGTGTATAGAATAAAGGTGATCTTCATATGTTGATTTTGATCCTGCAATTTTACTAAATGCATTTATTATAACAGGTTTTTGTTGTTGTTGTGTGTTAGTATACAGTGTGAAATGAACAAATGATAAAATGAAATGACTGTTAATTTAGGCAGAGGAGATCCTTTAAAAATGCAGGCTCTGGTTTCAAATACCTGAGGTTTGTAGCCTAGCTTTGACATTTACTAGCCCTGTGCTTCAGTATTCTCAGCTAAACATGAGGATAGTAACAGTACTTCATAAGCTATTATGAGTACTTCATGGGCATAATACTTCTTAAGTTGCTGTAAGGATTAAATGAGGATATGTATAAAGTATCTAAGAAGGCCTGGCATACATGATGTTACCTACTCATGTTTCACTTGTGATTTTCAATCCTGATGAATAATATTCAGAACAAAATAGAAAATGAACATGAATGTTGCTCAGTCATGTCCAACTCTTTGTGACCCCGTGGACTTAGTCCATGGAATTCTTCAGGCCAGAATACTGGAGTGGGTAACATTTCCCTTCTCCAGGGGATCTTCCCAACCCAGGGATTGAACCCAGGTCTCCCACATTGCAGGTGGATCCTTTACCAGCTGAGACACAAGGGAAGCAGAAGAAAATAGAGAAGATTGTAATAAAAAAAGTTTTCAAATGTGTGTTCAAGCTTTTGTGCAAGGCAATGTTTATCTCTAGGTACTAAAGAGGGGAGACGATAAAATATTACAGAACTGAGCAATCATTTTTAGAGATTGTGAAAATGGAGGTATAAAGATAATGCAAATGTCACAGTGTCCAAAAGAGGAGAAATAGACCCCAAGAAATTCATATGGTAGTATCTGAATGATGTGTAAGTGAATAAAAAAGGAAGTGATGATAAGGGCTCACCTTTCCTGTGAAAAGTGAATTAGCTGGGAGGCATGGGACCCTGACTGCAGTCCTGGATCTGCGACCAAGTGTTGGACAAGTCGGTTAACTCTGCTAGTCCTGTGGCGTTACATCTGTAAAACTGCTCAGCAGTTAATGTTCTGGACAAACTTGCCTCGAACCATGGCTCTGCTGTTTACCAGCTGACTCAGGGGAGCCACTGAAAACCCTCTGAGTTACAATTTCCTCAGTTCCAAAATGGAGATGATAGTACCAACCTCACATCCTCTGTTGTGAGGAATCAATAAAATATGTAGTATACTTGTCATCAGAGAAGGCGATGGCACCCCATTCCAGTACTCCTGCCTGGAAAATCCCATGGACGGGGAGCCTGGTAGGCTGCATCCATGGGGTCGCAAAGAGTCGGACATGACTGAGCGACTTCCCTTTCACTTTTCACTTTCCTGCATTGGATAAAGAAATGGCAACCCACTCCAGTGTTCTTGCCTGGAGAATCCCAGGGACGAGGGAGCCTGATGGGCTGCCTTCTATGGGGTCGCACAAAGTTGGACACGACTGAGGCGACTTAGTAGCAGCAGCAGCATACTTGTCACAGAATAAATGGTCAATAAATGTAACTCTTTTTTTGTTGTTGTTATCATTCCATCATGTATAATTCACTTCATTTATTTGCTAACAAGGTGGTTCTTGTCTTTGTAAGATCCTTTTCCCTCACTTCCCTTTAGTCACAGCTTGTTGACTTTTTCCCTTGCAGGCTCAGCCCTGCCTTAGGCTCCAGACCCAGTCCAACCCTTGGATAAGAGACTGTGAAGAGGACCATTTTATTTCACCAGTTTTCTTCTTGCATGTAGAACTCAACTTCTGATACAGCTGGATACTGAAAAATCGACTGTCATGGGAGAGGCACACATGAGCAGCCCAGGGCGAAGAATGGAACTCCCACAGGTGGAGATGTTGGCCAGGTAGACTCAATGGCAAGTTATTGGGAAAATATCCATATCCAGAGAGGACAGTGATCAGCAATACTTTTGATCCAGCACAGGGAAAAGAGTCTAATATATGGACAGAGACCCTTAAGAAACTTAGAAGCAGATTTCTCAGAAACACAGGGAAACCTCAGACACACTGAACTTCTTCATATAAAGTTTACTTGTCCAAGTCAGAACTTTGGACACCATCTTAGATGATTAGACTTTTCGCTCAAAGATTAAGTTCTTAGTCCCAGGCTATACTCAGATCCTAGGAGAAAAATTCTGTATGATTCTTCCCAGTCCCACCTGGTCCCTGAATACCTTGTGCCTGACTGAGCTCTCTTTCACTATGATTGATGAGAAAACTCCTGGTTGTTACAAGTGGATACATTAGGCAACAGAGCCTAAATTTTAAATGATTTTTAAATGTGAAGATTAATTGGAGCTATTTTGACAAGCTTTAACAAGAGTGAAACTAAAAAAGTTTTGAAATATAAAATATGTAAGAGCAGGTCCATAGCAACTTGTCTTAACTGTGGTCTGGGAGAAAAAGACCTAGGGCATGTAGTCAACAGGGAGCTGACTGCCAGTCAGTGGCAGTCCACACAATAATGTGTGTGTACAGGCTATTGTGCCAGATGTAGTTCACAGAGCAAGGGGTGTAATAGCCTGGCTGACCCCATACTGCACAGAGCCATCTTCAACATGGAGCTCTGTTCTGGGCTTCAGACTTCTATAGATACTGTAGAAAGTTGCAGAGTTTTGGGGGAGCAAGGGGTTGGGATTGTGGAGAGGGCTTTACCAAGCCATTGACTTTGAAGTTTCTGGAAGCCACCTTACATGGGAAATATAGCCAGCTCTCTTCAAACACATGGAGAGGTCTATGAAGTTCTAAATTAAAGCAACCACAAAATAGAATTTAAAGGGATGACGCTTTTGGAAAGCTAAAAGACAAGGAGAAACCTTTTATCAATCTGATTTTTAAGCAGTGAACTTACCCTCTCTAGGAGAAGTGTGTAAAAAGGGGCTGAATGGTTATCTTCCAAACATCTGCATTTATTAATACAAAGCATTTTATCCAGATGAACTGTAAGGCCTTTTCTGCTTCTATGACACTGTGATAATGGATAGGTTGTTGTTGTTTAGTTGCTAAGTCATGTCTGACTCTTTTGAGACCCCGTGGACTATAGCCCTCTAGGCTCCTCTGTCCATGGGATTTCCCAGGCAAGAATACTGGAGTGGGTTGCCATGCCCTCCTCCAGGGGATCTTACTAACTCAGGATTGAACCCACATCTCCTGCATTGCAGGCAGATTCTCTACCACTGAGCCACCAGGGATGCCCCATGGATAGGTTACTTAGTGTCTCATAACATCAGTTTCTTATATGAAAACAGGAAAAAGAATTGTATTCATTTTTATGATTGTATGAATCAAATCCTGATCACTATTTCTCCCTTAACCCATTCTCCACGTGTAGCATGTTTCTGGTCTTTTCCCTTCATTTTTTATAAAAATTTACTTATTGTTTTAATTGCCTAGTAGAATTTAGCAATCTCTCCTAGCAGACAAGATATAAACTGAAAATAGAATACAGCAGGAAGAAAGCCCATTTTAACACCTGACTGTTACTTCCAGGGCTATTAGATTAAGAATAATATTTTGGCATATCAGTAGGTAGAACTGATTTTTCTCTTGTGTCAGTGGAATTACTGAAACTGACCTCCTATGACAGGAGAGGTGCAGACTCCCAGCTGCAACCATTCCATTACCCTTACACAGATTGGGATCCCCGGGCCTTTCCTGAAGTCAAGATGCCAGAATGACCCTAAGGACCTGACTTCCATCAAAGCTCTTGAAGGTGAAAACAACAAGCTTGAGATACAAAAAGGTTTTAGAGAATATTTTTTTCCTTAAAGCCAGCTCACTCTCCAGGCATTTCGTTCTCATGGACTGTTCACCTAAGGACTGTTTCAGCAATGCAGTGTGGTGCACTATAGAATATGGCGACAGTAAATATCAAGGAGTAGAATAATGGCTGCCAGGAGCTAGTTAAGAGGAGGGAACACTGGAGAGTTGTTTAGTGTGAATAGAGTTTTAGTTTTTCAAGATGAAAAAGTTCTGGAGACCTTTGGCACAACAGTGTGAATATGCTTGACAGTATTGAAATGAGCAGTTAAAAGTGGTTAAGACTGTAAGCTTATGTTTGCTTTTTTTTTTTTTTTTACTACTACAATTGAGAAAAAAAATTGCACTGTCAGATCAAGTTTTATAGTTTTTGACATAAGTGCCTGGAGGCTTGCTATACAGTTTTCTGCAGTGTTTGCAATTCTTTAAGGCTCTAACATCAAAAAAAAGCATTGCTCCTGGCTATGAGGCTAATAATCTTATTTTTCCGTCTTTGTATTTCATTCATGATTTCACTGATTGAAGATGGCCAAATCATATTAACTTCCTAGGTCCTGTTTCTTTAGTGTGATATCAGACTAATGCACTTTCTCCTCTCAGGTGCCCTGCTGATGAGGGTTAATGAAATAACATACAGATGCTTTCAAATTCCTTATATTGGAGACATCTTCCTGGGTTTGTGAAAATTTAGGATTCATATGGCCCAGAGTTACCTGCCAAGGTCAGTTTCTCTTCTTGGATGGAATCGGTGGCACCATATTATAACCTGGACAAGATTAGGATTCATTCATTCAGAAATTCATACTCAACATGGACTATGTTCCAGGCTGTTCTGTTGTTTTTCGTTGTCCAGTTGCTGAGTCGTGTCTGATTCTTTGTGACCCATGGATGGCTGCACGCCAGGCTTCCCTGTTTCCCAGAGTTTGCACAAAGTTATGTCCGTTAGGGTGGTGATACCATCCAACCCTCTCATTCTGTTTCCCCCTTTGTTCATAGTATTCTCTAGACGAGAATACTGGAGCGGGTAGCCATTCGCTCCTCCAGGGACCTTCTCAACCAGGGATCGAGTCCAGATCTCCTGCATTACAGGCAGATTCTTCACCATCTGAGCCATGAAGGAAGACACCACTGGTTTGTTATTGTTTAGTCACTTGGTCCAGCTTCTTGCGACCCCATGGATTCTAGCCCTCCAGGCTCCTCTGTCCATGGGATTTCTCAGGCAAGAGTACTGGAGTAGGCTGCCATTTTCTTCTCCAGGGAATCTTCCCTGAGCTAGGGATCAAACCTGCATCTCCTGCACTGGCAGGCAAATTCTTTACCACTAAGCCAACAGAGAAGCCTGTCCAGGCTGTTCTAGGGGCTGGAAATAGAGGTAGAACAAGCTTGATTGGGCAATTCCATTCTAATAGTAGACAAGAGACTGTAAGCAACCCCAGAGAAAATGACCCTTTTGTAGGATTTACCTAAACCAGAGGAATCATCTTGATTTTTGTTGAAATATCTGAGATCTAGGTTCTAATAAGTTTCCTTGGAGGACTTTATTTTTTGTCTTCACATTAAAATGTGGAAAATGAGCCAATGATTGGGACCCATCCTATACTCCCAAAGTACTCTTAGGCTATTGTTCACATGGAGTGGCCCTGAAGAGCCAATTAAATAGTGTAGATTTCAAGGTTTATTCACGATAGTCTCTGTAGCAGACGAAGGCCTGACCTTACCGTCTTCCAGAGGGATGTTTTTGTAGACTTATTCCCTTCCCTCCATGCCAGAACATAGGAGAAGGGTGGTGGGCTGTGGCTGAGGAGCTCATCGTAGAAGTATTTCTCTCTTCCTTTAACCTTGTTCCACTTGCCTCGTTTCTTACACAGCCTCCTTCCAGGCCTCCTGAATTTGCTTGCAATCATATTACACTCTTGATTTACTTTCAGGCTCAGTTTCAGGCACTGACCGAGGTAATAAAATAGTATTTATCCTTTTTCCTGGCCCTTTGGGAAGTTGTTGATCTAGTTGGGGACCATTTGCTGAATTTTAAGGTCACTTTGCATGGTGGGAGTCTGAGGAAGTTGTTTAAGAGGTAAAAGACAGTTGTTGGTTTTGCTTTTTACCTGTGAATCCAGAAGTATAATCCAATTAATTTTCAGTAGGCTGAAAAGCTCTCCCACAGGCAGAACTATAGTTTCAGGAGATGCAGCTGAAAGTACTATTCAGTAATATCATAGGAAAAGATCATAGGAATAACTATCATTTGTCAAAGGCCTGTCTTCTGACAATAACTTACACATATTAACTCTAACTCTTATAATAACCCTGTGCAGTCAATACTGTTCCCATTTTACAGACATGTGAACAGAGAGATAAAGTACTTGTGCTCAAAGATGTATTAGGTGATGAATACAGAGAGCTGTCAGGTTTTAAAGCCTAAGAATTTTTGTTTTAATTAGGTCCTATATCCAGAATAAGACACCTAGGTCTTGAGTAGCAGTCTTCATTTTTCCAAGATTCTCTTCACTGATAATTATAAATGATCTTTTTCTCTGTTCTTTTTATTTAAGCACAAATTCATTTGAGCCCTTTCAAAAACAATTGGTATTTGTGGATTAAATGTTTTAATTTACCTTTCCATTAGGCAATAAACTTTAAAAAATGTACTCAGATATTTTCTTAAACACTTAAACAAGCAAAACACCAAGACTAATGGAATTAAATTCAGCAAGAGTGAAGTTAAATATTTGCTTTATGATTAAACCCCAAGTTATGTTTTCCCTTCACACCCTACCCCTGTAAAATGTCATCATACATTTTCCTATAATGAGAAAAAAAAAATTCTATAAGTGAAAAAAAAAAAAAGTTAAGTGTAGCCACAACAGACTCTTAAAGGCCTAAGTGGAGCTTCAAATCTCAACATTATATTCAAAAGGACACTGCTGAAGGCCTCCCAATGGATGACATATTGGGCCTTGACCCTGCGGGATGGCATTTTGATTTTGATTGCTTTTCTATTGAGAGTTTAAAGCCATTCTCAGAATATTGTTTTCAAGGGATTTTTCTTGGCTAATGTTTGGATAAAAATTATTTTTGTTCCTGCTGAAAGGCCTCTTTTCTACCAGAATACAGAATAGAATATGACAAAGTTTTGGCTCCTGTCTGTTTGTGACATTGCTGACAGTCATAACAAATACACTTTCCCAAACTTTATGGCATTTTAATAGGAAGTTAAATGAAAGAAATCCATTATACTAGCTTTTTTTCTTCATTAAAAAGGATAACTTGTGAAAACAACATTTAACAATTGGTTTCTATAATTCTAGGGAGTGTGTTAGATGTTTTGGCAAATATTGGCTAACGTTTATATTAATGCACTCATGGGGTCACTGTTTTAAGTTATAGAATTTGCCCCTTTAAAGATAATACCTGATTAATTTCAAATACTTTGAACAGTGTCTTCAGTTCAGTTGCTCAGTCATGTCCAACTCTTTGCGACCCCATGAATCACAGCATGCCAGGTCTCCCTGTCCATCACCAACTCCCGGAGTCCACTCAGACTCATGTCCGTTGAGTCAGTGATGCCATCCAGCCATCTCATCCTCTGTCGTCCCCTTCTCCTCCTGCCCCCAATCCCTCCCAGCATCAGAGTTTTTTCCAATGAGTCAACTCTTCACATGAGGTGGCCAAAGTACTGGAGCTTCAGCTTCAGCATCATTCCTTCCAAAGAAATCCCAGGGCCGATCTCCTTCAGAATGGACTGGTTGGATCTCCTTGCAGTCCAAGGGACTCTCAAGAGTCTTCTCCAACACCACACTTCAAAAGCATCAATTCTTTGGCGCTCAGCCTTCTTCACAGTCCAACTCTCACATCCATACATGACCACAGGAAAAACCATAGCCTTGACTAGAAGGACCTTAGTCGGCAAAGTAATATCTCTGCTTTTTAATATGCTATCTAGATTGGTCATAACTTTTCTTCCAAGGAGTAAGCGTCTTTTAATTTCATGGCTGCAGTCACCATCTGCAGTGATTTTGGAGCCCAGAAAAATAAAGTCTAACACTGTTTCCCCGTCTATTTCCCATGAAGTGATGGGACTGGATGCCATGATCTTCGTTTCCTGAATGTTGAGCTTTAAGCCAACTTTTTCACTCTCCTCCTTCACTTTCATCAAGAGGCTTTTTAGTTCCTCTTCACTTTCTGCCATAAGGGTGGTGTCATCTGCATGTCTGAGGTTATTGATATTTCTCCTGGCAATCTTGATTCCAGCTTGTGTTTCTTCCAGTCCANCCATGAAGTGATGGGACCAGGTGCCATGATCTTAGTTTTCTGAATGTTGAGCTTTAAGCCAAGTTTTTCACTCTCCTCTTTCACTTTCATCAAGAGGCTTTTTAGTTCCTCTTCACTTTCTGCCATAAGGGTGGTGTCATCTGCATATCTGAGGTTATTGATATTTCTCCTGGCAATCTTGATTCCAGCTTGTGTTTCTTCCAGTCCAGCATTTCTCATGATGTACTCTGCATAGAAGTTAAATAAGCAGGGTGACAATATACAGCCTTGACGTACTCCTTTTCCTACTTGGAACCAGTCTGTTGTTCCATGTCCAGTTCTAACTGTTGCTTCCTGACCTGCATACAGATTTCTCAAGAGGCAGGTCAAGTGGTCTGGTATTCCCATCTCTTTCAGAATTTTCCACAGTTTCTTGTGATCCACACAGTCAAAGGCTTTGGCATAGTCAATAAAGCAGAAATAAATGTTTTTCTGGAACTCTCTTGCTTTTTCCATGATCCAGCAGATGTTGGCAATTTTTGCACTCATCTCACATGCTAGTAAAGTAATGCTCAAAATTCTCCAAGCCAGGCGTCAGCAATACGTGATGTTCAAGAGTCTTGCAGTAGAGAAATTTACCAAGATAACCCAGAACTGGACACAGGTAATTGGCCACAAACCCAACAATGGAATTGATTTCTAAAACTAGCATAGAATCGGGCCTATGATAGAAAAGCATTTGATTTATATGCAAAGGTCTAAGAAGTCAAGAAAACATAAATGATCATACGAATCAGGTCCAGCATCTCGGGCAAGTTGTCTACCTCTGATGTAGTCGTCTTCTCATCCTGGTGTAGTGTAGTTTCTCCTGCTTGAGCATCATTTTAAAGTGAGATCAGGTCAGCTGTCTTCTCTATAGACCAGTCCTGTGTAGGGGCCTTTGGAAGTGGGAATCTAAGAGTTAATTTCCCTTCAGTTTCATTGTGCATGAGCTAGTTAAGAGTACCTGATAAAAAAGTCCTTCCATCCAGGTTGGAAACAGTCCCTTAAATTATGTCTTTTTCCAGTCCTGGTTGCAGGTCATGAGGTATCTGATCTTCATCCAAAGATAGATTACTGAGTTAAGTTCAGAAACAAACTTAGGGTGTTCTTTAAGAATTCGATTAAATTTTACATTAATATCACATAACAGCAAAGAACTATCTGAGTCTTACTAGATGCAGAACTCTATTAACAAACTGGGATTTAACATTTTTTGAAATATCTTTTTCTCCCTAAACGTACCCTCATTTTTATCAAATATAAGCAAATTAAGGCTAGTTTCTTTGCAAAATAAGTCTGTTCTAATTTTAGCCTGATGATTTATATAACCATCATTGATTATAGACTTTTTATTTTGCTGAAACATTTATAGTCTTAGACTGAACTTTTAAAATAAAACAGGGCTGGGAAACTCACACCAAAGGCTTATCACAGATTTTGCCTAACAAATCTAGGTGAATTCTTCCCTTTTTAAGGTCTCAAAAATTTCTTGAGATTTTTGTACCTGTGAGATATCCTTCCTAACTCATTTGATAAGCTTACTGGAAACCTAAGAATTTCCAATTTTTGGAGGAGTCTGATAGAGAGAAAATATAATTCTTTTGTTTATAACGTTTAATTTTATCAAAGTATTGTCATAATTAGTTTGAGAAGAAGGTTTTCCCTACTCTCTGAAAACATAATATTCAAACCTGTAATTTTTCAGTTAGAAACCATGAAAGGTGAAAGGTGAAAGTGAAGTCGCTCAGTCGTGTCCAACTCTTTGCAACCCCATGGACTGTAACCTACTAGGCTTCTCCGTCCATGGGATTCTCCAGGCAAGAATACTGGAATGGATTGCCATTTCCTTCTCCAGAGGATCTTCCCGACCCAGGGATCGAACCTGGGTCTCCCGCATTGGAGGCAGACACTTTAACCTCTGAGCCACCAAGAAACCATAAATGTTATAAACATATTCGCTGGTTCATTCAGTCCTTTTGTTAACTTTTGTGAAGTCACCAGGTTTTCCATTAGAATACCAGGACATATCAGAATGTTAACAACTCCATATAATTTCTAAAATATCTGTATTAGTAATTTTACCATACATTATAACATGAAGGGATTATTACTTATTTGATAATATTTTTCATGTAATTTAATGAACCAAATAAACACAGTTTAATATCTCTCTTTGGGATGTTTCAGGGGCCCTCTGAAACATCCCAAAGTTAGCTAGAGGTCAAAAGAACTTCAAAAGAATTCTATTTAGGAAGTTTTATCAAAAAGATCAATTAAAAGGATTTACAACATTTGGTCAGATTTAGTCAGTGTTGATGGGTGTGTCATTTAGCTTGTTGATATGTCACAATAGGCCTAAATACCAAGGCTCGAGGTCTAGTGAAAGTCAGCTCCGCCATCTTGGACCTAGTTGACTCTAACCAGTTTTCTTATGGTTGTGTCATTTTTAACAAAATCCATTTATCTAACTAATTGTAATCCAATTTTAGAAAATCCTGATCATGCATAACTCTTTTTAATATTTTTTCATATCCTTTTATTTTTTTTTTTTTTTTACTGAAAACACACTTCCTACTTTCCTTTAGCAACAAAGAACTAACCTTTATATTAGCATTTTATAGCCTGGTGAACATAAATACCAGTGATAATTTCTAAAACCCTTGCTTTCTTAGAACATTTTAGGATGACACCAAACATTATTCATTTATAGTCCCAAATCTCTTTAGTTTCTCTGTAAAAGGAAATTAGTGTTTAGTAGTAAATGTTTCAAAATCTTATTTTATTTAGAAATGATCTAACTATTCAATAGACTTCCAACACTTAGCACACTTGGCACAACCCTTAGAAATTTAAGTTATGCCAATCTGGAGAGACTATTTTAGACAGATATTTCTAAAGAATAATTATTCTTAATAGAGTTTATATAAAAGCTCATATCTCATTTACATCTTTTAAAAGTTTCTTCACTTGAGGTAATTTCCCTGTTGATAAACTTGTAACAGATATAATATTTAACTTATATTAAACCTAGGTACAATGAAAATATTCTACTTAGTATTAATTACTCTAAGACATGTCTATATTAGATAGGTCAACAAACAAACATTAATACTGAATATTTCCAAGTTACATGAACCTGGAATTTATTGTTTAATTTAGAATTATTTGATTTGTAAGCATTTACATTTTTTAAGCCAAATAAATAGAGCTCATTTACAAATTAATCTCAAAAATATTACCCAGAGACAAAGACATACCAAGACATATTTAAACAGACAGTGCGAGATCTAGCTTCATTTTCTAAGTTTAGTCATGAATTAGATATTACAATATAAAATTTACTAGTTTATAAAAAACAGTTGAAATAAATAAAAAATTTTAAGTCTTTTTCCCCTTTTCCCTCTGTCTCAGGAGTTAGAGATGGTCTAGATAAATGTTCCTGAGAGCCTTGGTCTCGAGGCACAGGGAAAGAAAATCAAGTTCTAAAAAAATGGCGGAAGGTCTAAACCAAATGGTGGCCAGACAAAGCAAAATGGGCCACAACACAGAACACAGAGTTAAAACACACACATATAAACCTGGCAGTCCTCATCAGGCACTCCCTTAAATACAAGAATACAGTCTCAGAATACCTCCTATAGAGACACAGAACTTCAGATTCAAGCACTAACAGCTTCCAAGATTTCAAAGGGAGGAAAGGAAGCCAGGTTGAAAGAAGGGGGAGGAAGGAGGGTGGCAAAAGGGGTGGCCTTACAGACGTCTCCTGCCTCCTGAAGATACCCAGGCGTTACAGGACTTTTCCCTGGGCCTCCAGAGAAGGGAGGACTGGGACTCGGCCCTACCAGAAATCAGACCAGACCAAAACTAGAATTCGAGTTCTCTGCCAAGAGGAGGTGATCAGTCTCCAATCCTCAGCTCAGGCTGAGGCCTTCGACCAGATTCCTGCGTCCAGGACCAGGGGACTAGAAAAACAGGGAAGGATAGGAAGGGTTAAGGAAAGGAAAAAGAGAGGGAAGGAGAGAGAGGTCAATAAAGTCTGTTCCTTACCGGGCGGGGCACTCTGGCCAGTTGTCCATGTCAGGAGGAGACCAGGGAAAAAAGGGTCCCAGTTGTGGCTGCTGGGTCTGGTCCATTGGCAGGCAAGCTGGCCCTGAGTACCCCGAGTGGTCAGGATGTCAGTCTCAGCAAAGAAGAGTCTTGCCAGAGTCGCCATTTGAGTTGTTAGGGGAAGCATACTGATTGAAATCGCCCACCCTGGCCAGGCACCATAGTAACCATTTGCATGAGTTGTTTTATGACAGGAGATCCTGATAAGGAATACGGAACTAATAAGCCACTACTGACCAGAAGAGTTCAGGAAAGGTGGAAAGGAGACACCACATGTCTGTCCACTTCCCAGAATCCCTCTCATCAGCATCCATCTTGGCTGACTGATGTGTGCACCACCAGGAAAGACCCTGAATTAGAATGATTGGCCAAAGACCACCCAGAAACTAATCCCATCACCATAAAACCTGAGACTGTGAGCCATGTGGCAGAGCAGTTCTCCTGGCTTCCCTTACCCTACTGCTCTCCACCCAGGTGCCCTTTCCCAATAAAATCTCTTGCTTTGTCAGCACATGTGTCTCCTCGGACAATTCATTTCTGAGTGTTAGACAAGAGCCCAGTTTCGGGCCCTGGAAGGGGTCTCCCTTCCTGCAATAGAAGGTAAGAAGAAGGAAAAAAGAGAGACAAGAAAAATGAGGGAGGGAGAAAGGCAGAAGAAGAGGTTGGTTCTTCTAATATTATGGTTACTTTCCAGGAGGTTTTGCCCCCATGAAATTGAAACTTGCCAAATAGTCCTTTTAGTTTTTTGGAGAGTCTTAGTCTGATGCATGGCAGCAAAGTGATCTCTACAATAGTACTTGGGTCACTGGCAGAAAACAGGAAGGATTATGGTCTACATTGTCAGGTATAAAGATTTGGCTGCTAGTTTTATCAACACTTACAAAAAAAAAAAAAAGGGATTCCCAAATTCTTTTCTTTTATGATACTGAAATATTATAAAAGAAATCATTTATTTTATGATACTGAAATACACAGAATTCTCTTTTCCAAAGTCATCAGCTTTGGTAAACTTGTCTCAAATTACAAAATGGAATTATATATATCCCAAGAGTTTCCAAAGAAATATCTATGATCTTTTATTATAATAAAGAATTCTATTTAAAAAACCATTCTTATAAAAAATTCTGAAATATAGTACATCTTTTCTGCTAAAAAAAAAGTTATCCAAAACTTGAGAATAAGAAAAAGAATGGCTGCATGACCTTTCAATGACATCCAAGGATCATTTAATTGTGTAGGGAATGCACTTTTGTTACACTCAGTATTTACTATTGATTAAGACCCAACTTCAGACATGACTGAGGGACTGAACTGAAGACCCAACTTCATAAGTTGCATACGAAACTGTATATTTTTGGCCAATAGAGATGCAAATCACTTCTTTATGGTAGAAAAGGTAGCCACAAAGATTATATTTTATTGCCCTATAGGACATTAATCAGTTTTGTCTCTAATAACTTATTTCAGTTACTTCAAAGTTCTTTTTCTTACTGATAATGTAAATTGATGTTCATAAAATTCTCTTCTTAATCAGCATATCATTCTGCTGGTATACTCCTTAATGGGTTAAATATTTTTGGCATGTGTTCATTTTATATTTGTGTGAATCATGCTCTTTAAATTTTTGAAAATTATATTTTGGCATTCCAAAATATTTTAGTCATGGGTATATGTGCATGTGTGTGTGTGCATGAAATGATTAATGATGTCATTTAAGTAATATTAATAAAGTGAGACTATGTTGATCTTAACTATATATGTAATTATGTTGTATACTATATATGTAACTATGTTGGTCTTAACTATATATGTAATTATGTTGTGTACATACATATATATGTTAGAAATATTAGAGAAAGTCTAGATAATGTCTGAAATTCAGTTGCCAAAAAACTGCTAAATGTAATAAATTATGTAGTTACATACTATTTCTTATTCTGGGATAAAAATATTTATAGAAATATTTTTGAAAGACTAAAATATAGAATCTAACTTTTAAATTGGGGTCTGAGAAAATTATTTCTTATTCTCGTTTACCCTCCATATAGAGTACATGCAACATTTTAAATCAAATTTTAATTTATAATTAAATACTAAGTAATGAAGAGATTTACATAAAAGACTTTATAACTGTAGTCATTTACAGTGTAAAAATGTGATTTCTTATTATTTCTAGCTCTTAAAATGTTAATGTAATACATAGCTGTGTAATTTTACAGGACAGTTTAATTCCCCTGAAAATATGGAGCTCAGCAAAGAGTCCAAATTAAAAAGAAATTAATATGTTTTAAATATTAAGTTATTCTTCTGGTCTTTTGAGTTCTGTAATATCTTAGCCTGGTGAAATTTTTACTTAAAAGAAGTTACCAACAACCAGTTCTAGTTGCAGATTTTTCATACTATCAGAAAATAAAAATGTTTTTAAGACAGATGTTCCATATTTGTTTTATTATTCTAATTACCATCAAATATCACAAAAATCAAAATTGTGTTGGCATGGAAACTAATAGAACCATATCCAAAAATACATTAGTATTTTCTCAGCTCTTTCTACATAGGATAAAAATCTTCATTTGCTCTGCTCAGAATCTTTCTAGTTTTGGACTCTGTGCTACGTAAAAGATAAAGTTAATTCATATATGTGAAAAGTTTCCTTGGTAAATTTTAATAATAGACAGTATATGAACTTCAAGTTTGATATACCCATTTTATAGAAGCAAGTTCAGTTCAGTTCAGTCGCTCAGTTATGGCCGACTCTTTGCGATGCCATGAACATAGAGAAATGGTCTCTGTATGTAAGAATAAGCAAACACAATTCAGTCGCTAAGTTGTGTCTGACTCTTTGCAACTCCATGGACCGCAGCACGCCAGGCCTCCTTGTCTATCACCAACTCCAGGAGATTAACCAAACTCATGTCCATTGAGTCAGTGAGGCCATCCAGCCATCTCATCCTCTGTCTTCCCCTTCTTCTCCTGCCTTTAATCTTTCCCAGCATCAGGGTCTTTTCAGATAAATCAGTTCTTCGCATCAGGTGGCCAAAGTATTGGAGTTTCAGCTTCAACATCAGTCCTTCCAATGAACATCCAGGGCTGATCTCCTTCAGAATGGCTGGTTGGATCTCCTTGCAGTCCAAGGGACTCGCAACAGTCTTCTCCAACACCACAGTTCAAAAGTATCAATTCTTCTGTGCTTAGCTTTCTTTATAGTCCAACTCTCACATCCATACATGACCACTAGAAAAACCATAGCCTTGACTAGATGGACCTTTGCTGACAAAGTGATGTCTGTGCTTTTTAATATGCTGTCTAGGTTGGTCATAACTTTCCTTCCAAGGAGTAGGCGTCTTTTAATTTCATGGCTGCAATCATCATCTGCAGTGATTTTGCAGCCCAGAAAAATAAAGTCAGCCACTGTTTCTACTGTTTCCCCCATCTATTTGCCATGAAGTGATGGGCCAGATGCCATGATCTTAGTTTTCTGAATGTTGAGCTTTGAGCCGACCTTTTCACTCTCCTCTTTCACTTTCATCAACAGGCTCTTTAGTTCTTCTTCATTTTCTGCCATAAGGGTGGTCTCATCTGCATATCTGAAGTTATTGATATTTCTCCCGGCAATCTTGATTCCAGCTTGTGCTTCCTCCAGGCCAGCGTTTCTCATGATGTACTCTGCATAGAAGCAAGAGTTTCATTGAAATTATGAAAACAGATTGTAGTTTTAATGACAAATTTGGAAAACTTATGCACTGTCCAAAATGCAAACCCCTAGCTACGTGCTATATTTGTACATAAGATTTAAATTAATTAAAGTTAAACAAATGTAAAATTCAGTCCTTTATTTTACTAGCCATATTTCTAATGCTCAATATTTTCATGTTGTAGGTAGCTCTTGTATTGCACAGGGAAGATATAGAATATTTCCATCACTGCGGAAAATTCTCCTTGACAGCACTTTTTAGACTTTATCATGTTGATCATACTTCTTTCTCTTTTCAGATGTTAAAAATAAATTTTATCTTATCCAAAGCTTAAGCAATATAAAATATGACAGACATCCTACAGGAGACAAGCCTAACATCCTTAATTCATGGGGCAGAGAATTTCAGTGTGCTTCACATTAACCTATGTTTTAAGACATAAAACATTCTCTACTTATTCTTTAAATTAAAATACATAGAATGTGCTTTATTCATTCTTAATATTTCTTAAACTCGTTTTGATTTTGAGTGAGATTTATCATATTAATTAAAATTGATAACTAATCAATTAAATATCTGAGACATCTATAGAAAATAAATGGTATTTTATCAATTCAGAATTCACTACTCTTGACAAAAGCCTAATAATAATCAGAATATGGATAATTTTACCTCATGATGCTTTATTTTCCAGACTGGAAAACTATTTACTAATTTTCTTTAATATATCTGTGATTTCCATTTCTTGGGCGAGATTCAGTAGTCATTACTCATATAAATAAGCAAGAATAAAAGTTTAAATCAGTTATGTTTCCAGGCATCCTTTTTCCTATCCATTTTAATCATAGGCCAGTGAGTCATACTGATAGTAATAATGATTGCTTTCAAATAACTTAAATAATTTCTGATACTGTAAAATAAATGTAAAATGGAATATCTACTATTTTAAGCTAGATATTTTACATGACATTCATCACTTCTCTTTCTTTTAACTTTTTATTCTATATTGGAGTATAGCCAATTAACAATGTTGTGATAGGTTCAGGTGAACATCAGAGGGCCTCAGCCATTCATATATATGTATGCATTCTCCCATTCTTCCACAAACTCACCTCCATCCAGGCTGCCAAAGAATGTTGAGCAGAGTTCCTGTGCTAAATAGTAGGTCTTTTTGGTAATCCACTTAAAGTACAGCAGGACATTCATTACTTAATATTAATCCTGTGTTTTAGCAGACAAGATAGATGATAAAATGACAATAAATGATATGTAAATATTTCCTATGTGCATCTGTGTTTAATGTAATTTCTCATGCAAAAAGAGCCTAATTGAGTAATTTTAAAACCAAATATTAGCAATAGGGGAAACATTTAACTTAAACTAAGATTAAAATATGTGTTTTTCATTAAATTATATTGATTTAAATAAAACCACTTTCGTTTAAATCACTGATGTAACTTCACTGTTTCATAATCTTGCTTAATTATAGCAATCAAAAAGTGAAGTTCTGAGCCTGAGAAAATGATTATATCTCTTGTAAAACACATGAAATGCACATAATCTTGAGTTAAAAGCACTCTAATTTCCAACTGTGTGTTTAAAACAAAACAAAGTGCTGGCATGAAAGAATGGTTAACTATCAGAAGATTTATCAATGTAATTAACTGCATTAACAGATTGAAGTGAAAAATTGTGTTTAGCATTTCATAAGATGCAAGAAAAAAAGATTTCATATAATAGATATTCAATTATGATTTTAAAAATAAAAATCTTTGTAAACAAGAAATAGAAGGAAATTGCCCTAACCTTATAAAATATATTTAGCAGAAAATCTATGGTAAACTGTATAGTAAGTAGTAAAATTTTAGAAGCAGCCTTATCAAAGTAAAGAGGGAGATAATTATGACTGTAAAGTCAAGTGAAATACATGTTGTACTGGAGGTTCTTACAATAAAACAAGACAAAGGGGAAATAACATTAAAAAAAATAAAAGAGGCAAAAACTTTGTGTTCAAGCAATATAACTGAATGTAGAAAAAATCAAAAGACACTCATAAACTTTTATTAATAAGAGAACAAAAATGTTCTTGGATGCAAGACTGACTTTCAAGAATTAATAGCTTTTCAGTACACAAGTAGAAACTAATTAGAAAATATAATAGTAACAACAATCAAAAGTGATTGATTGAAATCAACCTAGCAAAAGATGAGTGAGACTTTTGTTGAGAAAATTGTGCCTGTTACTGAAGGACATAAAAGAAGATCTGACTAAATGTCAAGATGCACTAAGTTCACTAATGGGGTGACTCTATATTGAAATCAAGTTAAGTCTCCACTAACTCATATAGAAATGTAATGCAATAAAATAATCGCACAGGATTCTATGACACAGCCAGATAAGTTGAGTCTAAAATTCATATAAAATTTCAAGAATTGACTAAACAATTTTGTATCAAATAAAACAATTTGCTTTGTCAGACACAAGATCTATGAAAAAAAGAATAATAAAGAAAAGAGCATATATTACTTACCAGGGCAAGGATAATGTGATGAGCAAGACTGAAAGCCCAGGAAGGCCCACACATGTTCAGAAGGTATCTGGCACATGACTAAATTAATAACTGACCATCAATAATAGAAAAAGATAGGTATTCACCTCATCACATATCAAAAATAGATTACCAGTATATTAAAACTAAACTTTTTTTTGCAATTAAAGCTAATACTTTTAGAAGATATCAAGATAAGAAAGAATTTCTTAAACAAGACAGGAAAATCATAACCATAACAGAAAATATTTGTACATTTCAGTTCAGTTGAGTTGCTCAATCATGTCTGACTCTTTATGATCCCATGGACTGTAGTATGCCAGGCTTCCCTCTCCATCACCAACTCCCAGAGGTTACCCAAACTCATGCCCATTGAGTCGGTGATGCCATCCAACCATCTCATCCTCTGTCGACCCCTTCTCCTCCAGCCTTCAATCTTTCCCAGCAAAAGGCTCTTTTCAAATGAGTCAGTTCTTCATATCAGGTGGCCAGAGTATTGGAGTTTCAGCTTCAACATCAATCCTACCAATGAACACCCAGGACTGATATCCTTTAGAATGGGCTGGTTCGATCTCCTTGCAGTCCAAGAGACTCTCAAGAGCCTTCTCCAACACCACAGTTCAAAAGTATCAATTCTTCTGCGCTCAGCTTTCTTTATAGTCCAACTCTCACATCTATATATGAACACTGGAAAAACCATAGCCTTGACTAGACAGACCTTTGTTGGCAAAGTAATATCTCTGTTTTTTAATATGCTGTCTAGGTTGGTCATAACTTTTCTTCCAAAGGAGCAAGCATCTTTTAATTTCATGGCTGCAGTCACCATCTGCAGTGATTTTAGCCCCCAAAAATAAAGTCTGCCACTGTCTCCATTGTTTCCCCATCTATTTCTCATGAAGTGATGGGACCAGACGCCATTTGTATATTTATCTGCTTTCAAATTTTAGTAAAAGTATGTAAATATATTGTAAGACAGACTGAAATATGGGATAAGATATTATAATGTAATTTTTTATAAAGTTAAGTGCCTAGAATCCATATAAAGCTCTTCCAAATTAGTTCATTGACAGCAATGACTGAATGGCCTGTAAATATACAAAAAAAAATGCTCAGGTTTTCTAGTAATCAGTGAAATGCACATTAATACAGTAAAATGCCATTTAATAACCATGAAATTGACAGCTTTTAAGAAACTTTCCAATACCAAGTTTTGTCAAAGATTAAGGAAGAGAGTGAGTTCAGCTATACTTTTCTTTTTTTCTTTTGACAACTTTATCTAAAGTCAGTCATATATAATTTTTTAATTTTAATTTTTTATTTTTTATTAACTTTATTTTTATTCTATATTTTTCTTTATTAAATTTATTAATTTCATTTTTTATTTATATATTTTTTTTACTTTACAATACTGTATTGGTTTTGCCATACATTGACATGAATCCACCACAGGTGTACATGAGTTCCCAACCCTGAACCCCCTTCCCACCTTCCTCCCCATAAGCCCCAAGCATCCTATATCTTGTGTCAGACCTAGACTGGTGATTCGTTTCTTACATGATAGTGTACATGTTTCAATGCCATTCTCCCAAATCATCCCACCCTCTCCCTCTCCCATAGAGTCCAAAAGTCTGTTCTTTGCATCTGTGATATTTTTTATTAACTTTATTTTTATTCTATATTTTTCTTTATTAAATTTATTAATTTCATTTTTTATTTATATATTTTTTTTACTTTACAATACTGTATTGGTTTTGCCATACATTGACATGAATCCACCACAGGTGTACATGAGTTCCCAACCCTGAACCCCCTTCCCACCTTCCTCCCCATAAGCCCCAAGCATCCTATATCTTGTGTCAGACCTAGACTGGTGATTCGTTTCTTACATGATAGTGTACATGTTTCAATGCCATTCTCCCAAATCATCCCACCCTCTCCCTCTCCCATAGAGTCCAAAAGTCTGTTCTTTGCATCTGTGTCTCTTTTGCTGTCTCGCATACAGGGTTATCATTACCATCTTTCTAAATTCCATATATATGTGTTAGTATATTGTATTGATGTTTTTCTTTCTGGCTTACTTCACTGTGTATAATCGGCTCCAGTTTCATCCACCTCATTAGAACTGATTCAGATGTATTCTTTTTAATGGCTGAGTAATGTATATGTACCACAGCTTTCTTATCCATTCATCTGCTGATGGACATCTAGGTTAAATATAAATCAGTTAAAACCACTTTGGGGAGCAATTTAAAAATATCTAATAAATGTGAAAACATACATTAATCCAACAATTCTACTTTTAAGGATAAAGAAGTCTCTCAGTACGTAGAAATTCTCTTATGCACATAAAGAGACGTAAGGATAATTATTAAGATATTATTTATAATATTTAAAACTTAAAAATGACTTTGACACCCATCAATAGGAAAATAAATAAGCAAATTGTTGTATGTTTATACCGAGGATTGCTACTGAGCAGTAAAGATATAGTTTGGCAATAAATTCCTGAGCATAACTACAATTCAGGAAAATGATTTTTATGTAAAGTTTTTCAAAGTTTTAAGTTTCTTCAAGAAAGAGTTTTCAGATATTTAACCAAAATGAAAGAAAAATGCTTGTATTCCTCCCATACTGTAGGAAATAGCAGGCTGAAACTCAGAGGCTCCCTCTTAGAGAAAGCACATGCTTTCACATTCACATTGCTCCCCATTCTACCTTTCTACAAAATGAAGGCCAAGTACCAGTTGCTCTTTTATATCATTTTAGTGGAGTTTTACTTCTGATATACAAGTGTCTTTCTTTATGTATCTCTATCAAAAATACATGGAGAAGTCTTTTGATATAAAGTTGTAAAATACAGAAGCTAACACATTTTTTGTAAACATTTAACAAAAGTTATTAAATTACACAATTGTAAAATTTTTGAAAACATGGGTAGGACCAATATATATCTTAAGGAAATTGCTTATTTCTAAAGAAGGAAGGAGTGAATTTGATTAGAGTAGAATAAAACTTTACCTAAACATTTGATTAAATGCATTGATAGAAGATCAGCAAATCTAGCCAAACACTGACGTTAGTTAAATCTATGTGCCTAGTTGCTCAGTTGTGTCCGATTGTTTACAACCCCATGGACTATAACACACCAGGCTCCTCCATCCATGAGGATTCTCCCAGCAAGAATACTGGAATGGGTTGCCATGCCCTCCTCCAGGGGATCTTCCCAACCCAGGGATCGAAACCAAGTCTCCCACATTGCAGGAGAGCACTTTCTTTACCATCTAAAAGTCCAGTTAAATCT
The DNA here is from genome assembly GCA_006408695.1 of Aepyceros melampus. Taxonomy (NCBI): domain Eukaryota; kingdom Metazoa; phylum Chordata; class Mammalia; order Artiodactyla; family Bovidae; genus Aepyceros; species Aepyceros melampus. The sequence continues at coordinate 30,774 of SJXQ01001983.1, forward strand.
AGATGGATATTTAGGTGTTCATGATATTATTCTTATTGGTACATTTTGAATTATTGAATTAGTGTGAAATAATTAAAAATAATTTAAAAAGCATTCTGTGCAAACAGAAAAATAGTAGAAAAATAAAGAGAAGTCTTTTTGAAAACATCGATAAATAAATCTCTAGCAAGACTGTCAAAAGAAAGAGACAAAGGGAAAGAGAGGAAAAAAGACTGGAATATCAACATCTGGAATGAAATAGAGAATATCACCATGAACCCTCCAGATATCAAAAAAAAAGAAGAAGAAGAAAATACTACAAACAAGTCTAGATTTATATTTGACAGCTTAGACAAAACTGATCAATTCTTTAAAAAACGCAAATAATAATGTATTCAATACACAGCAGATTGTCTGAAGAGCCATGTCACTATTAAGGAAACTGAATTTATAGTTTTATAATCCCCCCAAAGTAACACCAATTCTACACAATTACTTTCAAAAAATAGAAGAGGAGGCTGCTGCTGCTGCTGCTAAGTCACTTCAGTCGTGTCCGACTCTGTGCGACCCCATAGACAGCAGCCCACCAGGCTCCGCCGTCCCTGGGATTCTCCAGGCAAGAACACTGGAGTGGGTTGCCATGTCCTTCTCCAATGCATGAAAGTGAAAATTGAAAGTAAAGTCGCTCAGTCATTCCGACTCTTTGCGACACCATGGACTATAGCCTACCAGACTCCTCTGCCCATGGGATTTTCCAGGCAAGAGTACTGGAGTGGGGTGCCATTGCCTTCTCCGAGGAGAGGAAGAAACATTTCTTAATTCATTTTATGAATCTTATCTAACCTATCTATATCAAAACCAAATAAAGAGAGTACAACAACAATAAAAACAAAACCTGTAGAACAATATCTTTCATGATTAAGGGTATAAAATGTAAAGCTATAAAATCCCTAGAAGATAACATAGGGAAAAAAAACTATATAACCTTAGGTATGGCAATGGCTTTTTAGATATAACACCAAAAACATGATCTGTAAAAGAAATAATTGATAAATTGGATTTCATTAAAATAAAATTTTCTGTTCTATGAATGACTCTGTCAAGAAAGTGAGTAGACAAGCCACAGACTAGGAGCAAATATTTTCAAAAAATCTGTCTATTAAAGGATTGTCATTCAAAATACTCAAAGAACTCTTAAAACTCAACAATAAGAAAGCAAATGATCTAGTTAAAAAAAGGGCCAAAAACTTTAACAAACACTTCATCAAAAGAGAAGTACAGAAGGCAAATAAACATGTGAAAAGATGTTCCTCATCAAATGTCATTGGGAAATGCAAATCAAAATGAGATAGCATGCACACCGACTAGAATGGCCAAAATCTGGAACACTGATGCCACCAAATGCTGTTGAAGATGTGGAGCCAGTCAAACTGCCACACATTGTTGGTGGAAATGCACAATCGTACAGCCATTTTGCCATTGGAGAAGGAAATGGCAATCCACTCCAGTATTCTTGCCTGGAGAATCCCATGGACTGAGAAGCCTAGTAGGTTACAGTCCACGGGGTTGCAAAGAGTCGGACACGACTGAGCGACTTCACCACCATAGCCACTTTGGAAGACAGTTTGTCAGTTTCTTACAAAACTAAGCATCCTCTTGCTATATGATACAGCTACCACATTTTCTGGTATTTATCCAAAGGAGTTGAAAATTTGTGTGCACACAAAACCTGCACATGGATATTTATAGCAGCTTTATTCATATTTGGCAAAGTTGAAAACAACTAAGATGTCCTTCAGTAGGTGCATGTATAAATAAACTGTGGGACATCCTGACAATGGAGCATTACTCAGCACTCAAAGGAAGTAAGTATCAAGTCATGAGAGACATGGAGGGACTGTAAATGCATACTACTAAGTGCAAGAAGCTAATCTGAAAAGGCTATATACTGTGTAATTCCAGCTATATGAGATTCTGGAAATGGCAAGACTATGAAAATAGTAAAGCCATCAGTGGTTCCTAAAGGTGAGGAGGAAAAACTGGAACACAGAAGATTTTATGGTAGTGAAAATACTCTGCAAGGTACTATAATGGTGGATACATATCATTATACATTTGTTTAAACCAATAGAATGTACAACACCCAGGGTGAGCTCTAGTATAAAGTACAGACTTGAGATAATAGTGATGTGTCAAGATATTGTCATCAGTTGTAACAAATGTGCCATTCTGGTGAAGAATGTTGATAATGAGGGAGGCTATGCATGTATTGATGCTTTTGAACTGTGGTGTTGGAGAAGACTCTTGAGAGTCCCTTGGACTGCAAGGAGATCCAACCAGTCCATTCTGAAGGAGATCAGCCCTGGGATTTCTTTGAAGGAATGATGCTAAAGCTGAAACTCCAGTACTCTGGCCACCTCATGCAAAGAATTGACTCATTGGAAAAGACCCTGATTCTGGGAGGGATTGGAGGCAGGAGGAGAAGGGGATGACAGAGGATAAGATGGCTGGATGGCATCACGGACTCAATGGACGTGAGTCTAAGTGAACTCCGGGAGTTGATGATGGACAGGGAGGCCTGGCGTGCTGCAATTCATGGGGTTGCAAAGAGTTGGACACAATAGAGCGACTGAACTGAACTGATGCATGTATAGGGGCAAGAGGAAATATGGAATATATGTATACCTTTTTCTCAATTTTCCTGTGAATCTAAAACTGCCCTAAAAACTTCTCTTGAAAAACTTAAAATGCCCAAGCGTGGGATAAATATTTGAACTCAAACATATGCTAATCTACAGCAGCTCCTCCTTGCTTAACATTCAGTTACAAACTCCTTATGCTGGTCTGCCAGTGACATGAATCTGGCTCACTGCCCACTGCTTTCCCCTACATCCAGTCTTTGTCCACTCCAACTGAGCTATGGATTCTGTTGCTGAGTCCAAGTTCAGATTGCTCACCACATGATACATTTCTTTCTTTTTTTGTATATTCACTGGCACCTGCTTCTTTCATTCAGTCCAGTCACTCAGTCATGTCCAACTCTTTGCGACCCATGGACTGCAGCACACCAGGCCTCCCTGTCCATCACCAACTCCCGGAGTTCACTCAACCTCATGTCCATTGAGTCGGTGATGCCTTCTAACCATCTCACCCTCTGTCGTCCTTTTCTCCTCTTTCCTTCAATCTTTCCCAGCATCAGGGTCTTTTCCAATGACGAGCAGCCAAAATATTGGAGTTTCAGCTTCAGCATCAGTCCTTCCAATGAATATTCAGGACTGATTTCCTTTAAGATGGCCTGGTTGGATCTCCTTGCAGTCCAAGGGACTCTCAAGAGTCTTCTCCAACAACACAGTCCAAAAGCATCAGTTCTTAGGCACTCAGCTTTCTTTATAGTCCAATCTCACATTCATACATGTCTACTGGAAAAACCATAGCTTTGACTAGATGGACCATTGTTAGCAAAGTAATATCTCTGCTTTTTAATATGCTATCTAGGTTGGTCATTGCTTTTCTTCCAAGCAGTAAGTGTCTTTTAATTTCATGGCTGCAGTCACCATCTGCAGTGATTTTGGAGCCCCCCAAAATAAAGTCTGTCACTGTTTCCACTGGTTCCCCATCTATTTGCCATGAAGTGGTGGGACTGAATGCCTTGATCTTCATTTTTTTTTTTAATGTTGAGCTTTAAGCTAGCTTTTTCACTCTTTTCTTTCACTTTCATCAAGAGGTCCTTTAGTTCTTCTTTGCTTTCAGCCATAGGGCGGTGTCGTCTGCATATCTGAGGTTATTGATATTTCTCCTGGCAATCCTGATTCCAGCTTAGAGTGCCTGGAATAACAGGCCAATTTGACCTTGGAGTACAGAATGAAGCAGGGCAAAGGCTAATAGAATTTTGCCAAGAGAATGCACAGGTCATAACAAACACCCCCTTCCAACAACACAAGAGACAACTCTAAACATGGACATCACCAGATGGTTAACACTGAAATCAGATTGATTATATTCTTTGCAGCCAAAGATGGAAAAGCTCTATACAGTCAGCAATAACAAGACTGGGAGCTGACTGTGGCTCAGATCATGAGCCACATGATTTGACTACCTACTGCCAAATCCAGACTTAAATTGAAGAAAGTAGGGAAAACCACTAGACCATTCAGTTACAACCTAAATGAAATCCCTTATGATTACACAGTGGAAGTGACAAATAGATTGAAGGGATTAGATCCGATAGATAGAGTGACTGAAGAACTATGGATAGAGGTTCGTGACATTGTACAGGAGGCAGGGATCAAGACCATCCCCAACAAAAAGAAATGCAAAAAGGTAATCTGAGGAGGCCTTACAAATAGCTGTGAAAAGAAGAGAAGCCAAAGGCAAAGGAGAAAAGGAAAGATATACCCATTTGAATGCAGAGTTCCAAAGATAGCAAGGAGAGATAAGAAAGCCTTCTTTAGTGATCAATGCAAAGAAATAGAGGAAAACAACAGAGTGGGAAAGACTAGAGATCTCTTCAAGAAAATTAGAGATACCAAGGGAACATTTCATGCAAAGATTGGCTCAAAAAAGAACAGAAATGGCATGGACCTAACAGAAGCAGAAGATATTAAGAAGAGGTGGCAAGAATACACAGAACTGTACAAAAAAGATTTTCATGACCCAGATAATCACGATGGTGTGATCACTCACCCAGAGCCAGACATCCTGGAATGATCACATGACAGGCCAATAACTCAAGAGATGAGGTGTTGGCACAAGGAATAGCAACTTTATTGAGAAAGCTAGCAGAAAGAGAAGACGGTGGACCAGGGTCCCAAAGAACCATTACTTGAATTAGAATCCAAGCTTCTTTAAATCAAAAAGGGGAAAGGTGAAGTTGGCTGTTGCAGACTTTTTGGTGTCAGAAGCTTTTGTTCTTACAACAGTTCAGGTCAGGTCACAGATATTCCTGTAAACGTCCAACAAGACAAATGTTTTTCTCTATTCCACAATTTTTTTTTTATCTCTATGTGAATGGAAAAGTGTTATGCCTTTAAAGGTCAGAGCCTTGAGAATGAGCTATCTTGAATATTTCAGACTTAGGCAATATTCTTTACCTGTAGCTAAAGCAAGTGAATACAAAGGTTAAAGTAAAAGAAACAGATACAATATGGAGTCAGATTTGTTCTTCACTATTACAATCTCACAGTTCCTGCCCCTGTGCTTTTCCCAGTGGAACTTTTTCCACAAATGTCCGAGTTTCTCATCATCTCTACCTGGCAAGTGTTTGTCCATTCATTACCATTCTTCTCCTGGTTCTTTCTTCCTGAGGTGTTTCTCTTCTTATAACTAGAAATTGTCACCATTTTCTCTAAAAACTTTCCCACTGCCACTGAAATTCTTCTAAGGCACCAAAAGAAGAGACACTCCCATGTGTGATGTGTGTGTGTGTGTGGGTGGGTGTTTTCACTGATGTTAGTCCATTGTTTATCTCCGAGGAGATTTCCTAGCAGTGAGTAAGCAATAAACACATTATTAAGTAGCATTTTTTAAAAATTTGTTTAAAATTTGCTTTTTTCCCCTGGAAAATCATTTCCTACAGAGGAATAACAATTTCTTGAACATTTTAAAGTGACAAATTATGGCATTGCAAATGGTATGGAAATGCTGCAGTATAAAAATAGCCCATTTCATAAAACTGTAATGAACATAGCAAAAGGAGGTAACCAGCTTTATCATTTGTATGTCACTTGAAATATTTGTGTAAAATTAAAACATTTGAGAAGTACTTAGTTGCATGTTTGGAATGCTTATCATCAGCAATGCTAAATATAACTTTTTTCTAGATAATAAAGGAAAATACAAATAAAATAGCTTCCTGTGACTACTAACCTAGAATGATTTTATGTGTCAGATAACAGGAAGTAAATTAGTATATCTGTTATCTGCATTAGCTCTGTATGACTGTTGCCATTCATATCAGCTACTTTGCTCTGTTTATTGTGCTACTCTCTGTAAAGTAGATCAGAGAGTTTTTAATTTAAAGTAGATCAATTGTTGTTTTATTGGGAAAAATGCATTGTGATATATGTGCTTTGCTCATTGTACAGCATAGAGTTAAGATTTAAATAAAAAGGTTTTTTTCACCTTATAGATACCAGTCACTCAATATGAGTTATAATAATATTTAGATATATTCAAGCATGTACATTACTGAGAAAAGATACTTATCTATTACATTTAGTAATACAATATTCATCTAGAAAGTTATGGTCTTATATTCCTCATTAGTACTTTAATTTTATAAGTTAACATAGGAGTATAAACATTATAATTGTGGATCCTTTTGGTCAAGAATATTATAACATGTTATTTTTGGAGAAGAGTTCTTCAGGTTATATGGAAGGATTCAGAAGTGTTACTATCTGAAAATGCATCCTCAGTTCTGGGAGTTAAATACCTAGCAAACAAGAAGTACCACTAGTAAGGATATTGGTTTTATTTTAGTAAAATTTTACTTTACTGAGGTGCTTTATTTGCATTCAATGGTTTGCCTGAGTAAAATAATTGTTATTTTTCAAAAACTGCACCAAGTAAAACCAACATAACATGAAGTTCTGCCTTATTAACATCAACAGCAAAAGTGTTTCAGAATGACAGTGCCACTATGAAACCTATCTTATTAGGCTTGAATTCATCTCCTTTTCAAATGCTTCATTCATTCATTCATGTAACAAATATGTATATACCCCAGGTACAGTGATATAGAAAGGTACTAGTATTCAAGAAACTCAGTCTAGTGGGAAATATATATTTACAGAAAAATTATAATGAAAGTGGTATGTGCAATTCATTAAACCATTCAACAAAAGTATACTGAATACTCACTATGTATGCCTAGTAGTGAGTATTCAAAGGACCAGAAGTAACATCACAAGAAAACAGTCATGATCATTTGTCTTTAGGGAGACTGTAGTATAGAAAGTTCTTTAAAAAATAAATGGAAGACAAAATTGACAATTATTGGTAGCTATTAATAACTAGGTTATACCACAAACAACTGCTTTCAAGATTCTAACGTGTTTGCTTATTTGATTGTTCATTTCTAGGTTCTGTTATAAGCACTTATTAATTCATTGACTCTTCCATAACCCTACTGCTGTTTATCCCTGTCTGTGAATGAGAAGGCAGGTAACTTCCTGGTCACAGAGCTATTAAGTGTTAATATTAGACCTCCATCCAGGCAATCCGGCTCATGGGTTCATATTTCTAACTGCTCATATAGGCTGCCTTTCACAAGTCACATGTAGGCATGTTCTATGGCCTGTTGCCATGGAAAATAAAAAGGGATAGCTCTGGTGGGAAGATGTCAGTCTGAGAACATGCTATTGGTGGGCAGCTTGCTGGATGTGAGTCTTAAATTTAAGAAAAAGAGCCAGTCTAAAGACAGAGATTCCAGAATTGCCAATTTATAGAAATTAGTGAAAGCCCTGAAAGTAGGTGAACCCACTTATGGTTCCCAATGCTGATCCATAGACCATTTCAGGTCCATGCTGAAAGCAGGTAAAGTAGATAAATAAAGATTGTTGAGGGCTTTCACACCTGTGATGGTTATTACTGTATGTTGACTGGGCTGAGGGATGCCCAGATGGCTGATTAACTCTTGTTTCTGGGTTTGTCTATGAGAGTGTTTCTGGAGAGATTAGCATGTGGACTGGAGGCCTTAATAAAGTAAATGTGCTATGCTAAGTCGCTTCAGTCGTGTCCCACTCCTTGTGACCCTATGGACTGTAGCTCACCAAGCTCCTCTGTCCATGGGATTCTCCAGGCAAGAACACCAGAATCGGCTGCCATGCCTTTCTCCAGGGAGTTTTCCTGACCCAGGAATTGAACCTACATCTCTCATGTCTCCTGCATTGGCAGGTACGTTCTTTACCACTAGTGCACCTAGGAAAGCAAGTAATGCAAATGACCCTTCCCAAAGTAGTTGGTTGTTTTTCGGTCGTTAAGTGATGTATGACTCTTTGTGACTCCATGGACTGCAGCACGCCACAGTCCTCCACTATCTCCTGGAGTTTGCTCAAACTCAAGTTCACTGGGTCAGTAATGCCATCCAACCATCTCATCCTCTGTTGCCCCCTTCTCATCTTGTTTTCAGTCTTTCCCAGCACTAGGGTCTTTTCCAGTGAGTCAGCCCTTCATATCAGGTGGCCAAAGTATTGGAGCTTCAGCTTCAACATCAGCCCTTCCAATGAATAGTTAGGGTTGATTTCCTTTAGGATTGACTGGTTTGATTTCCTTGCAGTCCAAGGGACACTCAAGAGTCTTCTCCAACACCACAGTTCAAAAGCATCAATTCTTCTGTGCTCAGCTTTCTTTATAGTCCAACTCTCACATCCATACATGACCACAGGAAAAACCATAGCCTTGACTAGATGGACCTTTGTTGGCAAAGGAATGTGCCGGGGGCCAGCGTGAGGAACTCTGCCCGTGGCAAAGGTCATGAGGAAGGAGGCTTGGCATACACAAAGGCGTGATCAAGACTCAGGAAACCCCCTGTTCCCGAGCATCTACCCCCAAAACCAAGAGTCTGTTTTATGCTCTCACCTACACCTCTGACTTTACGGGGGGCTCTCCCCCATAACCATTTCTCTCGGAGAAGGAGTTAACTTGCAGCTCCAGTTGATAAAATTCCTGGGCGTGACAAGAGTGTTTCAGCTTACAGACTCCTCTGAAGGTTATCTAGCCTGCCTGTATAAGTTCGTCTGGCCAAATGTGATTATTTATAGCCTCCCAACAGCGAGAGGCACGAGATGTTTTAGACTTACGAAAGGCAGATTCTTTTGGGAAGTTAGAATTTATTAGTATAGTGGGTTGATTAGGAATTGTATTGGTGAA
>SJXQ01001984.1:0-37586 GCA_006408695.1 Aepyceros melampus
CTCCTATCTTTGGCCTATTTTTTAAATTGGCTTATTTGTTTTCTCTTCGTTAAACTTTAAGAGCTACTTTTTTTTTCTTTTGACCATTTCACCCATTTTGTATATGCTCTGTGTATTTTGGAGAAGAGACTTTTATCAGGTGTGTGTTTTGCAAATATTTTCTCCTCATCTGTGGTTGTCTTCTCATTCTCTTGACACTGTTTCACAGCAGGTCTTTGGTGGGGGAGGTTTATATTTATTTTTATTTATTTGGCTGTGCCAGGTCTTAGTTGCAACATGTGGGATCTAGTTTCTTGACCAGGGATCAGAACTGAGCTCCCTGCATTGGGAGCAGAGTCTTAGCACATGGACTACTAGGGAAGTCCCCAGAGCAAGTTTTTAATTTTAATGAAGTCCAGCTTGTCAGTTATTTCTTCATGGATAGTTACTTTTTATCTTATTCAAAAGGGCACCACCTTACCTAAGGTCATCTAGGTTTTCTCCTTTGTTATCTTCTCGTATTTTTATACTTTTGCAATTTATACTTTAAGTCTGTTACCCATTTTGAATTAATTTTTGTGAAAGGTATAAGATGTGTGTCTAAATTCATTTTTTTCTGCATACGGATATCTAATTATCCCAGTACCAAACTATCTTATCTTCATTTTATTGCCTTTGATCACTTGTCAAAGGTCAGTTAACTGTATTTGAAAGTGAAACTAGCTCAGTCATGTCTGACTCTTTGCAACGCCATGGATGATACAGTCCATGGGATTCTCCAGGCCAGAATACTGGAGTGGGTAGTCTTTCCTTCTCCAGGGGATCTTCCCAAACCAGGGATCAAACCCAGATCTCTAGCATTGCAGGCAAATTCTATTAACTGTATTTATATGAGTCTATTTCTAGGCTTTCTATTCTGTTCATTTATCTGTTGTCTATTTTACCGATGATACTGTCTTGATTACTTTAGATTTATGGTACATCTTGAAGTCAGGTTTGTTAGTCTCCACCTTGATTTTTCTGCTTCAATATTGTGTGGGCTATCTGAGATTTTTGCCTCTTCAAAACACTTTAAAATTAGTTTGTTGATAGCCACCAAAAGACTTACTGGGATTTTGATTGGGACTGTACTCAATCTATAGCTCAAGATGGGAAAGACTACATCTTGGTAATTCCAAGTCTATTCATGAAATGGAATATCTATTTATTTAGTGCTTTAAAAATATTTATTCATTTATTTATGGCTTTGCTGGGTCTTTCTTGCGGTACATGAGCTTTCTCTAGTTGCAGGGAGTAGGGGCTCCTCTCTGGTTATGGGGCATGGGCTTCTCATTGCAGTGGCTTCTGCTGTGCAGAGCATATGCTCTAGGCACGTGGACTCTAGGCACTCAGGCTTCAGTAGTTGTGGCACATGGGCTCAGTGGTTGCATCTCACCGGCTGCAGAGCTCAGGCTCAGTAGTTGTGGTACATCGGCTTAGTTGTCCCATGGCATGTGGAATCTTCCATTTTCTTTCTGTTACTGATTTCTAGTTCAGTCCAGTCTTATGGTCTGAAAATAGATGTTTTGTCATTTTTATTTGTTTAAATTTATTAAGTTGTATTTTATGACTCTGAATATTATATATCTTTTTTAATATTATATATCTTAAAAAATGTTCTGTGAGTTTTGTAAGAATGTGTGTTCTGCTATTGTTGGATGGTGTAGTCAATAGATATCAATTATTTGTGTGGATGGATGATGCTGTTGAGTTCAACTATATCCTTACTGATTTTTTGCTTGCTGTATCTCTCCATTTCTGAAAGAGTGCTAGGAAAGTCTCCAACTCTAACAATTAATCCTCTCTTTCTTCTTGCAGTTCTTTCTTATTTGGCCTCATGTGTTTTTGAGGCATACATGTATATGCCTCAACATGTATATGTTCATTGAGCATTTACATACTAGGAATATTATAAGAGAATTGACCCTCTTATCATGCTATAATGCTCCTTTTTTATCCCTGATAACTTTCCTCACTCTAAAGTCTACTATGTCAGAAATTAATATAACTACTCCCACTTTTTTTTTTATTGTTATCCTGGTATATTTCTCCATTCATATACTGTTGATCTACATGTATATTTATATTTAAATTTATATATTTATATTTCTTATAAATAAATATAGCTAAATCTTGTTTTTTTAATTCACTGGGACAGTATCTGTCTTCCAATTAGTGCATTTAGACCATTGATGTTTGAAGTGTAGTTGATACAATCAAATTAATATCTACCCTATTTGTTATTATTTTCTATTCATTGTCTTGTTCTTTGTTCCTACATTTGTCTTCCACTCTTTTTCTGGCCTTTTTGGTTTTAATTGAGCATTTCATGTTATTCTATACTCTCTCTCTCCTTTTTTAGCATGGCAATTATATTATTAAAAAAATTCTTGATGGTTGCCATAGAATTTGCAAAATATATTTATGACTCATCCAAGTCCACTTTCAAATGACAGTGTACCTTTTCATAGGTAATACATTATAGTAATTAAAAATCATAGGTAATACATTATAGTAATGAAAAATCATAGGTAATACATTATAGTAATGAAAAATCATATTTCCCCTGTCTCATCCCTTGTATCATGGCTGTTATTCATTTACATTTATTATAGGCATACATAAGCATATGTAGAATACTGTTTGTTTATGTATCTACATAGTCAAGTGCACTGTTGCTATTATTTCTTTGAACAAACTGTTAGCTATTACATAAAGTAAGAAAAAAGAAAATTGAGTTTTATTTACTTTCACTTATTCCTTCTCTATGCTCTTCCTTTATTTATGCAGATCTGAGTGTTTTGCCTCTATGATTTTCTTTCTCTCTGAAAAACTTCTTTTAATCTTTCTTACAAAACAGACCTACCGATCATCAATTCCAATTTTTGTTTGTTCAAGAAAGCCTTTATTTCTACATCTTTGATGGATAACTTCACAGATTTCAGCCTTCTAGGTTGGTGAGATTTTTTTCTCTCAACACTAAATATTTTACTTTGCGTTCTTATTTGTGTGGTTTCTGAGAAGTTGGAAGTAATTTATATCTTTGCTTTCTATGGAGGTAAGGACTTTTTCCCTCTGACTTCATTCAAGACTTTAAAAAATTTTTGATTTTGTGTAGTTTGCATATAATGTGCTTAAGTGTAGGTTTTCTTTGTCATTTATCCTACTTGGTGTTCTCTGAGGTTTCTGTGTCTATGGTTTGGTGGCTGACAGTCATTTGGGAGAAATTCTCTGTTACTATTTCTTCAAATGTTTCTTTTGTTTCTTTCTCTTTTCTCTTTCCAGTATGTGTATGTTATACTTTCATGGTTATTGCACAGTTATTGGATATTACTGTTCTAGATTTTTTTTCTCTTTGCTTCTCTGTTTTGGAAGTTTCTATTGACATATTCTCAAGCTTAGAGATGTTTCCTCAGCCACGTCTAACCTACTAATGAGCCCATCAGCTCTTTGTTTTGTTAAGTTTTTGATCTTTAGCATTTCTTTTTGATTCTTTCTTAGAATTTCATCTCTGCTTAAATTGCCCCTCTATTCTTGCTTGCTTTTTTTAAAATCCATTAGAGCCTTTAGCACATCAACCGTGGTTGCGTTAATTTTCTAGTGTGATAGTTCCAACATTCTAGCCATACCTGCATCTTTATCTTATTTTGTCACACTTTATCTAGTATTTCTGTATTTGGAATGGCAGAGAGCCTTTTGTGACATTCAGTTGGTCATATTGGTAGTTCAGCAGAAATATATAGGGAAGTATATTAAAATATTAGCTTTTAAAAACAAGTAACATACATTATGTATGTCTTCTCTAGTTATTGAAAAACATGTGGTCAAAACTAGGAATTTTATGAGCTGTAAATATTTGCATATCTTTTTATCTCAATGTGTTAAACCAAACTACTGTCCATGATTAGCTTAGGGGAGCAGAATTAAGGTGGGAGGAAGCTTTCATTTTTTTCTTTATATATTTCCTTATTGTTTGATTTTATACAAAGGCATTTTAAAGAAACAAAAAAATAGATGCTAAAACCACTAATTGTTTTAAAATGAAGTGTTCTCTAATTTCCCCAAGTAGTTTTGGATAGTTACTAACAGTGAAAACCCTACTTAAAAGGCAGAATGGGAACTTGTTTCACAGACTGAAGTGTAATGGGTAAGTCTGAAGTATACCCTGCCTCACAGCAGACCCCAGGATCTGTGTACTGGTGCAGGTGGTGGGAAATGACCAAGATAACAAGAGCAGATCCAGTCTTGGACACCTTCTGAAGTGGAGGACCGTGCGAATCAGACCACGACCGCACCATGCACAAGAGATGTCAGTCATCAGCCTCTGTCCTTCCTGTTGTGTCAGGCTTGTGGCATTTTATTATAGAAGGTCACAAAGTTCTTATGGATTTTAAAGCAGTTATAGTAATGTAGGTTGTAGGCATGATAGATACTATCCACAAATGGCATTTAAAGGTCAATTGAATTTCCCTGTCATAGCTCCCACTGACTTCAATTCTTCATAGACCACCTTTCAACATTTTTCATTCTTCAGTCTTCCGCAAGCCATATTTGATTCAAAAATTTCACAAGAAATTAAAACCCAAGTTTTCTTAATTTGTTTTTAATCCATCTTATAGATGGCAATGGCACCCCACTCTAGTACTCTTGCCTGGAAAATCCCATGGATGGAGGAGCCTGGTAGGCTCCATGGGGCCATGGGGTCACTAAGAGTCGGACATGACTGAGCGACTTCACTTTCACTTTTCACTTTCATGCATTGGAGAAGGAAATGGCAACCCACTCCAGTGTTCTAGCCTGGAGAATCCCAGGGACGGGGGAGCCTGGTGGGCTGCTGTCTATGGGGTCGCGCAGAGTCGGACACAACTGCAATGATTTAGCAGCAGCGTAGACCCTTTCTACGATACATACAGCCTGTTATTCATATAAACAAAGACAAAATATGTGTTTTATTGAATTTCAGAATACTAATAGAACTAGGAAAAAAATATATTGCTGTCTCTACATACTGATTGAATAGTATTTCAGACTGTATTATGCCCCTGCAGGGTAAAATAAAGTTTGTTAATTTTTGTGTTTTGTAATTAACTCATACACATTTACATTTGACATCTTACTCTACAGTTGGTTCTAGGCAAATAATTTTACACTGAAAAATCCATTAACCTTCTCTGTGGGAAAATCATTTTTTCATAAATTAAATTGCCTAATTGACTGATCCTTTGGAAACTAATTTTGAACTTGGTCCTCAAAAGCTTAACCAAAGTGTTTCTCCTTTTAAAATAAGCTACTTACACATTATTTCATAAGAATATCAGTTTTATATAACTCTTAAACCAACAATGAAGCCACTTATCCTAGGAGTTAAGTAACTCATCCAAACAAAACTGTGATTATATTAAGCTTGTATTTATTTGTGATATATCTACCTAGATCTTGCAAGTAAATAGAAAACACCACACCTTGCTTGTGGGCTATCAGAGTGTGATTTGGTTTCCTTACAAACTGTCTTGCCGTAGAATATCATATAACAAAAAAATATGTCTTTATTAAATCAGCTTTCTACATCAATAAGGAATAATATACTTCCAAACAGTGATGGAGAGGCATTGTTATTCAGGGAATACTGTGGCTTTCATTATAGTTTCTACTTAATATTCAATTTGTACTAACAGATATTTTCCTATGTGCAGTTTTATTATAATAAATGTGAGTGATGGAACCTTTCCAAACAAGGTGCTCGTAACATAACCATCAGAATAATGGGTAGCATGGATGCTGGCACTCAAAGATGAGAGGCTAAAAATTAGCGACAGATGTGAGTTAGTGATGAAATGTTTTAGAATGTTCTCTGCCTTGATTTTTGGTCACTTGAATGATATGCCCTTGTAACTGGAGAAAGAAAAAGTGGACATTTTCCACTTAAACTATGAACAGATGCTAAAAAACCTGTGGTTCAGAAGGTCATTCTTTATGAATCTGGTTTTCATCTTCTGGTATTCATTTCTAAGTTCTGAAATTTTTATTGGTGGAAGTTAGAATAGATGAAAATTATACATGATACCACTAAGCATTTTCATTCTGAATCAGCACAGACAAAACAAGCTGTCCATTTTCAACAAATATAGTTTGTGCAGACATCTAACTTAGGAGGAAAGTTAAAAGCTACATATCTGTCACTTCGTTTTGGGCTTTGAGCCTAACTTTGATAGCTAACCTGAAATACAAGAGTTTTTTTTTTTTTTTTTTTTTACTTTGCCATTAAAAAAAATTAGAAAACAAATGTTTGTTGCTATTATGTTTTCTTTAATAAAATATACCTCTCTTACAATAAATTAAACTGTCTTCAACAAACAGAAAAGAAAGTTCCTGATCATGGAGTTTATTTTTTTCTCCTCAAAGGATGTAATAATATGGAAAATCTAATTGTTTGAAGACTTGATCTTTGCTATTTTTATACCCAGTAATTTAGCATACCATCTGAAACAATTGTTGGTATTCCCAATACCTGTCGAAAGTTGACACATTATTTCCTTAAGAAATTAAAATTTCTATTTATGTCTTAACCTTGATAGGTGAGTCCATAATTGCTGGATTTGTATTCCAAAACTATGTATTGTAGCATATCACTGTAAATTAAAAAAAATTTCCTAAATGGCACAGTTCATGTTGGTTTTATGTTGCTAGACTAATGAAGTATGCCTTTCAAAGATATGTGAAACTATTGTTGGGGGAGCTGTTAGTTTATACAACATGTCCAGTCTTCATCTCAGTCAACCAGGATTGTTTGACCTATTGTATGTAATACCATTAATTTGTAATACTGCTAATATTGCCTCATCCTCAATACTGCCACTAATTAACAAGGCTTGTAAGAAATGAACTAAGCTAGTTAGGTAGCCGGGGAAATGGTTATAAGACAAGAAACTTAATTACAATACTGATCTTCTATTCAAGGTGAAGAGATATGTAAACATGTGTAAATAAAGTCCTAGGGCCATAGCTTCCTATATTTTGGAAAGCTCTTCTCTCAGATTTTACACTTGAAACCAGCATCTCTTAATATTCCCAGCTCTGTTAAGGGAGGACTGGTTGAAAATGAGTCAGGAAAATAAAAGTATTTTGAAAATGCTATGGCTTTGGAGCCACTAAAAGAAACAGTCATATCAGTGACTTTAACAAAAGTCGGTGGAAGTTTAAAATAAAAACACAACTTTTCAAGGGTTCTAATCAAATGTTTTCTTTTTTTGTCAAATCGGGTGACCTGCAGATTCCAGTGCCACAAAGGGAGAAAGAGAGCTCAAAGGAAAGCCAGCTAGGAGATTTTGCAGGGCTAGTGTTTGGTATCGGAGAAGGCAATGGCACCCCACTCCAGTACTCTTGCCTGAAAAATCCCGTGGATAGAGGAGCCTGGTGGGCTGCAGTCCATGAGGTCACGAAGAGTTGGATACAACTGAGCGACTTCTCTTTCACTTTTCACTTTCATGCATTGGAGAAGGAAATGGCAACCCACTCCAGTGTTCTTGCCTGGAGAATCCCAGGGACGGGGAGCCTGGTGGGCCGCCGTCTATGGGGTCGCACAGAGTCGGACACAACTGAAGCGACTTAGCAGTGTTTGGTATAATCAGGTTATTATCAGGTATTATTCAGGTTTGGTATTATCTGCTTGTGAGAGCTAAATTTTTTTTTAGGAAGTAGGGTAGGTGTTTTGACTCCCATCAGTACTCACTGTGTGTGTAATGTTATATTGCATTGATACTTAAATGAATGAAGTTTTTATCCTTAAAACTTTTTCAGACAAGTGAGGAAATGGACATGTAATTGAATACTTGACATTGCCTGGTGAGTGATGTAACAAAGGCATGTGCAAATTTCTAAGGGGAATTAAGAATGGAGCAAATTACATTGTCTAAAAAAAAAAATCTAACAGATATATAGAGGAAAATAAATTACTAAAAGTGGTTTATCTTCAGAAAACTGCTAGGAGCTATCATATAATACTTAGTGAAGACTAGATAAGAATAAAACATATCTGAAAAATAGATGCCTGTACTTTATTTAAATTTAAAAATAAAAATTGCTATGATATGTAACTTCAGAGTCTGCATTATCCTTAATTATATAAGTTTGCTGTTTACTTCTTAGTAGGAAATACTTTATGCCCTACAGTTTGTTAGTGTGATAAAAAATACCATGTATAAACTTGTCTTTCTGAAGTTTTTCCTTTACAAATGAACAAAAACTCCAGTTTTCATGTACTTTGCAAAATGACACTTGCAGACAGTATATTCTGTCTAAAAAATGACTATGCTGTTTTAAAAGAAGAAACATGACATAAAGTATAACTGACCATCATAATGTTAGTCTCTCAGAAAGATGATATTTTGACTACATATTTTGTCATCGCTCTTTGGAATGCTACCTTTGAAATTAGAAGATATTCAAAAGGATATGTAAAACCTGCTGACTCAGGATTCACCCTGGGAAGTGTAACATGCTTACAAAGTAAAAAATTTCTGCTTTTACATATTTTGCAGGTTAGTCTCAAGGGTATAAATGAGTCTAGACTGAAGATAGAGTATTTGGACAAAGGAGAGCTACACTGGAGCCACTGGGCTGGTTGACAGCTCTGCACTTGTCTTGGGTCCTCTTGACTCTGGACAAGCCATTGCCTTCTGTGGTCTCTGGTTTCTTCCTCTTAAAGTGAGAGAATGAGAGTAGGGGTTCCTAAAGTTCTTGCCTCATAGATGAAGGCATTGTTATCTTAGAAAAACTGGTATCAGGAAAAGATCTCTTAAAATAGATTCATTTAAAATGGTGTGCATAATTTTAGAGTTAATACTGGAGAAAAGTATGACTAGAATGTTTCCTAAAAATAAACAATTTTAAATTTTATTTTACTTACAAAATTTAGGTGGCTATTCTACTATGTACTCACTCTTAAAAAAAATACATGGGTTGTGTGGGCTTTGTTGGCATGGTCAGTGTAGAATGATAGTAGTCACTGCAGGATAGTATCATAGCCTTCACCCACATTTGATTTTTTGGCAGTTTCATAGAAATGGCCAGTTCTGCAAAATCATTCTAAGGCTTCAATAATGCTTCCAAGGCTGTCTCTCAAGCCCTTGATATGCAAATACTGCTCTTATGAAGCGTTTGTGATCTCATCATTGCTATGTCGTTCTTTTTCAGTTATTATTTATGGTTCAAGCTCAACCCAATCCTCATTTCTCAGTCTCTAAACTTAGGACTCCAAGTGTTCTCTGGCCAATTTCAGCACTTCATGTTATCTTTCTGTCTGTTTCAATATTTTCAGTTTGCATTTTTTTCACTTTATTGCCAGGTTCCAGCAAGAACGATTGTGGTTAGAATGCGGAATAAGACTAAAAGGGATTTGTGAGTGAAGATTGATTTGTATACATAGTTATTTCTTGACAAGTATGTTGTTGTTGTTTTTGTTCAGTTGCTAAGTCATGTCTGACTCTTCATGACCTCCATGTCCAAGCCCCTTTGTGACCAGGCTCCTCTGTCCTCCATTATCTCTGGAGTTTACTCAAATTCATGTCAATTGACTCGGTGATGCTTTCTGTCCCTGCAGCCCCTTTCTCCTTTTACCTTCACTCTTTCCAGCATCAAGGTTTTTCCCAATGAGTTTTTTGCCTTGGGTGGCCCTGGAGTTTCAGCTTCAGCATCAGTCCTTCCAAAGAATAGTCAGCGTTGGTTTCCTTTAGGATTGTAATTTTAGTAACGTACTATCTGTTTCTCTCTTCAGCCCTGAAATGATGTAATGAAGATTGATGTAATGAAGAGTTAGTGCATCTTTCTCCCATGACCTTCTTTGATCCTGGTCTTTGTATAGCTGAATGCAGGAGCCTTATCTGGACCAGGCTTCTGCTTTTCAGAATATTTTTAAGAATAGGTCCAGAGTGGCAGCTCCTTCCAACCCTCTCATTTGCCCTGCCCCCTGAAGTCTGTATCTGTCATTGGTCTACACTGCTGGCCTGTGATCTGTGGACACCAGGACAGAAGCAGAGAGGGTGAGAGAAAGCCAATATCAGAAAGAAAACAGGTGTGTAGGTGGAAGTCAATTCCATGGCTGCTTCATATAATATCTAAGCCTTTTTATTTTGTTCTTGTTTTTCCCAGGTTGGTCTCGTTGTTTCTGTCCTTCGGGGGGTACCTTTAGCAGTGTTTACAGAATTGATCTTTGCTTTCTTGAAGAATGGCTTTTGTACATATAGATCGTTCCTGGATATAACTTGGTTAACTTACTCTCCCTACATTTTAGGAAGCAAATTAATTCTCCAGAAGATAAACCTGCTAGCCTAATGATTAGAGGTCAGGTGAAGCCAAAACAAAATAGCCTCTGAGCATCTCCTGCATAGCAGGACTTTCTTCAACTCTGTTTCCAAGGGAGAGAGGAGAGGAGAAAGCAAAGAGTGATGAGGGAGAGAGGAAAGGGAATGAGCATTTAAAGGAATATACAGAAACACGGGGTACGTTTGAAAAGCTAAAATAATACTCATAGCATAATGGGTCTATCTTTAGTATAACAAACTCAAGGAGGGTTCTCTAACCACTGAAGAACAGAGATGGATTGTACAAAATTTCTCATAACACTGCTTAAACTCTTACGTTATCTGGCAACATGGACTAAGATTTACTCAGGTTTTATATTACCTTTAAACAGAATGTTGAAAAGGATTTAGAGTGTTTATTATGAGATGATATTTTAAATGAAATATAGCTGTATAGCTATGAAGGAATTTTTCTATAAAATTGTTAGTGTATCCAAATAGGACAATGATGTAAGAAAGAGGAAGAAGTTCCATATTATACAAGAACAGATAAGAAGTAGCTAACAAGAGTTTTAGTCAAGATATTGTTATTAAACATTATAGCATTGTTTTATATATTTAATTAAATATCTGTATTTGATTATATTTTTATTTTACCTGTTAATCATTTCAAAGGAATTTATAATTTCATATCTGTGGCTACTTATGTATAGTGTATTTTAAAATTTTGCATGTAATTATATCAAAATACTACTTATTTCTGTTTTAGCGAAGTATTAGTTTACTAAACTTTAGTTAGCAGTAAGAATCTACTGAATATTTAATATAAAGATTACTAGAGAGACTTTAAGATCAAGGGTTTGAATAGGATTTGGGTTTTTATATTGGGTCTGTCACTTTAGTTATGTGACACTAAGAAATTTAATGATTCTTTAAAGTTTTGATTGGGCTTCCCCTGTGGCTCAGTGGTAAAGAATCATCCTGCAATGCAGGAGACGCAGGTTCAATCCCTGGGTAGGGAAGATCCCCTGAAGATGGAAATGGCAACCCACTCTAGTATTCTTGCCTAGGGAAATCCCATGGACAGAGGCGTGTGCCAGGCTACAGTCCATGGGCCATAAAAGAGTCAGACACAACTGAGCGACTGAACAACGTTTCTGATTACTGTATGGAACAGTAGATTTCAAAGTGTTTACAAAGTAGATGACTAATGTATGGTAATTTACACAATAACTAGATCAGTAGATTTTATAAAGGCCCGAATGTTTCATAATCCTTTGTTGAAAGATCTTTATGTGAAAATTTTAACAATATAAACCTGCATCAAATTGAAACTTATATTTTAATATTGAACCTGATAAAAAGGATTTTGTCTTTAAGGTTGAGAATAAGTATTGGAAAACTTTCTGTGAAGGGCCACATAACAAATATCTTAGACTCTGTAGTCTTTTGAAGTCTCTCTCACACTATATGACTCTGCCATCTAATGGCAAGATCAGTCATAATAAGTCAACAAACGAGCATGGCTGTGACCCAGCAAAACTTTATCTACAGAAATGCAGTGGGTCAGATTTGGCCTCTGAACTTTCCTTTGTCAACCCCTGTTATAGCCTGTTTTCTCTCCCTCCCCTCACCCATTTATCTTTCTCTCTAAAATAACCACTTGGTTTATTGGCTCTTAGAAATAAGGTAGTGGCTCTTCCCTGCTGGCTCAGAGGTCAGTAATCCTCCTGCAATGCAGGAGACCTAGGTTTGATCCCTGGGTTGCAAAAATCCCCTGGAGAAGGGCATGCCAACCCACTCCAGTATTCTTGCCTGGAGAATCTCATGGACAGAGGAGCCTGGCAGGCTACAGTCTATAGGGCGCAAAGAATGGGACACAACTGAAGCGACTGAGCATGCATGCACAGAAGTAAGGTAGAGGTTTCCATGCCAAGAATTTCAGTCTCACATGCTGTCCTTTACCAAGGAAAGATAATTTGGAACTAACCCTGATTCACTTAGAATGTCCTCAGAGAAACAATAATTCTAAGATACAGATTAAGGGATTTACTGTAGGGCCTGATCACTCACGTGGTGAGAATGGGTTACATATCTATGTGAAAACATTTTTCTGTGTCTGGCGTTGGGCTGAAGTCAGCTGAGTGGGAAGTGAAGGAGAGAAGACAGACGTGATGTAGCAGAAGGCAAAAGCAAAGCAGAAACCACAAGGACCAGCTGGAGCCCACATCGGTCCCACCCACTCCTGGCCTCTAACTTCACTCATGGAGGTGACTCCCTGCAGAAACAGCGTGTGCTTCTGGCCTGGAGATCACAGAACCCCAAGGCAGCCATCTAGCAGAAGTGGGAGTGGCTGCAGCTCCCCGCTGCAGCACACAAGACCGCCTTGCCCAAGTCTACCCCACCTTCCTAGCCTCTACATTGCGACTGCTTCACTTCCTTTTTGCGCATTCCTGCAGAGTCCTTATCCCTGAGCTCTGCAGGACAGGATACAATGAACCCTGCAGCCAGATTGGGCATCATCTGCCAAGAAACTCGGAGGAGGTCAGTCAATGTCATTAAAGTTTAAACATGCTGCTCTTGCCTCTGCTTTTAAAATTGCCTTGTGGGCAAATACTGCTGACTTTAGCATTTTAGAAACTGCCTCTGTAGAGTACCTACATTGGCTCCATGCTTAGAGGCTATCTAACAATAATTTAATAAACTTTGAGTCATCAGTTAAGTTACCTGCACCGAAGCTTCTATTCCAGATGCCCCTTAATTTCAGTCTTCCTTAAACTAAGACTCTTCTCGTTAATCACCTGCTCCTGTTCTGTTCTCTTATATTTTCTATTATCCTCAAAGTAATTGGCTGAAAGTCCACATTTTTCTGTATTGAAGACCATTCTCTCTCTTCAGAGTGTCAGAATCATTACCAAAAGACAAACCTGAGCATGTCATCAGTGTAGAGTCACTACCAAGCTAAATTTGTTTAACATTTAAACAAATTTGTGGATAGTCTTCACAGTTTTCCTTAGTTTAATTTTATTGTGTGTATGTGTGTGTGTGTGTGTGCTGTGCTGTGGTTAGTCATGTCCAACTCTTTGCGACCCCATGTCCTGTAGCTGGTGAGGCTCCTCTTTCCTTGGAATTTTCCAGACAAGAATACTGGAGTAGGTTGCCATTTCCTACTCCAGGGGATCTTCTCGACCCAGGGATTGAAACCTCATCTCTTGCATCTCCTGCACGGGTGGGTGGATTCTTTGCCACTAGCACCCAATGAGAAGCATATCTGTATGTGTGTGTGTGTATGTATGTGTATATGTATGTATATGTTGCATTTACTGTTTCCTGCTCATCTTTAGAAAGCTTCCCATCAAATGTGTGTTTACTAACTATGTTGTCATGAATCTAGTCAATGTCCAAACACACTTAATCATGGGAACAACAATAGGAGACTCATCTCCCACCTACACAGAGCGATGTAGAGAAGTCATCATTCAGCAGTGTAGCTTTAAGGTGTTCCTGTGGTGAGAAGGGCAATCCTTGTGCTGATGAAAACATGCAAACCAACCTCATTGTGAACGTTTGTGAAGCATCCAATATTGATTGCCATTCTTCTACCTAACTTGGGGCTTCCCTGATAGCTCAGTTGGTAAAGAATCCTCCTGCAGTGCAGGAGACCTGGGTTTGATTCCTGGGTCAGGAAGATCTGCTGGAAAAGGGATCGGCTACCACTCCAGTATTCTTGGGCTTCCCTGGTGGCTCAGCTGGTTAAGAATCGGCCTGCAGTGCAGGAGACCTGGGTTCGATCCCTCAGTTGGGACGATCCCGTGGAGAAGGGAAGGGTTACCCACTCCAGTATTCTGGCCTGTATAATTCCATGGACTGTATAGTCTATGGGGTTGCAAAGAGTTGGACATGACTGAGTGACTTTCACTTTCTACCTAACTTAACACAGTTTTAAATGTCCTTTTGACTACTGTTATGGGCACAGATTTTTTTCCCCTACTACTATAAGCCCTATGAAATCAATCAGTCACCCCTTGCTACCCAATGGTTGCTTTTGAACCAGCATAGGCATCACCTGAAAGCTTGCAAACCTGTGGAATATCAGTCCCAAACCTAGAGCTGCTGGGTCATCGTCTGCATTTTAACAAGATCCCTTGTCATATACGTGCAACTTAACGGTATGAGATGAGCTGACTGAACACTTGAAGTCTTCTCATTCAATTAGAAATCATAATGTAATACTGGAGTAGGTTGCCTTGTACTCCGTCAGGGGATCTTCCCAACCCAGGGATCAAACCCACGTCTCTTTTGTCTCCTGTATTGGCAAGCAGGTTCTTTACCACTAGCACCACCCAGGAAACCCATATAATATATAAGTGGTTAAAAGGATTCTATGAGATGGTTGATGCTGAGTGCATTCAGAAGCCTGGGATAAAAGGAGTTTCCTCTACTGATGAGAATGGAATGGACATTCTTGTTGGTCTCTGATCTTAAAAACTGATGGAAGAGGCTCTGGTGTAAGGGCATTATTGGGAAATGGTGCTGTCCTCATAGAAGAGTGAGGTCCTGCAGGAAGGAACTTGCCCACCTTTGGGAATTAAACACTGAGAGTACGTAAGTGGTCAACCTCAGCGATCTCAAGAGAGCCATTCCAGCGAGACCCTTCCTCCCTGCAGAGGGAGTGCTCTGAGCCTCTAGCTAAACCCAGATTCATTTAGTCGCAGGACCACATTAATTTGTCGGTATGTCTCCTTCCAATATAATGAGGCATTTATTGAAAATTCTGCATACTTTTTCCATAAGCAAATTCCCAGAAGGGAATAAAGGGATGTTTGTAGTTAGGATAGACAGCAGTCAGTCTTCTAGCTTTAAACTTGAAGACAGCTGTGGCAGTGGATACACTGTCAGTCCATCAGAAACTATCATCTGAAAATAGGTATGGAGCTCCAACAGCCCATAGATGCTTTATTTTATTTATCATTTTAACTTTTTATTTTGTATTGGGGCACAGCTGATTAACAATTTGTGATAGTTTCAGTGAATGGCAAAGGGACACAACTACATGTGTCATGTATCCATTCTCCTCCAAACTCCCCTCCCATCCAGGCTGCCAAAAAACATTGAGCAGAGTTCCATGTGCTATACAGCAGGTCCTTGTAGGTTATCCATTTTAAATACAGCATTGCGTACAGGCAACTATAAGTTCATTCTCTATGTGAGTCTCTTTCTGTCTTGTAAGTAAAAATTACTCTTAATCCTACTGCTCTTAATGTGCTAGTGGTTGAAGTTAATGTAGGCAGATGCCTGTGTCCTGGAATAGTATAAAAAGATAAAGAAAATATGCTGTCTGTGTGCAAGCTTATCTGTTATGGCTGATAAAAAGCATTTATATCACAGTAGGGAAAAGCATAGGAAAATTGCAAACTAGCCTTCTTTTTGTATTTTAATGCCAAGAAGAGCTCAGTGTTCACTTACACCGTTCTCATGGATTTCAGTATGTGAACACATTGAGTTAGTCTTCTATCTGCTAGGAAAAGTAAATGTAGATTTTTAAATACTAACAATAATGGTAAATACAAAATTATATATGTGTATTGAGTTGGCCAAAAAGTTTGTTTGGATTTTTTGTAAGATGCATGTATCTGTTAAACAATAGTTTTCAATGAGTTTGATCATTGATCTTTCTATATGAGATTGTCTCCTTTAATGTTTTCCATTTAAAGCTGTCATTAAGACTCTATGCTCACTGTGTATCTTGCACTCTCCATCTACACTTTCCCACTATAAATACATAAAGATTTTTGGAATGGTGTTGCTGTGTTATTGGAATCACAGTTCCAAGAATATATGTATATATTTCCAGAATATATGTTTAATATAATTTATATATAACATCTAAGATATATGTAATTTTAGTATATATGCATATATATGTGTGTGACTATATATGTATATGCACTGTATATATATATGTATGTATAAAACACTGATGATCCAGAAAAAAAGAACTCCATTTCATTTAGCTACATCTTTAATTGGTATATAGGGGGTTTTGTTTCTTATCTGGTTATAGAAATATTGCTCTGCTTTAAGCTATACTTAGGGAAACTCAATGTATTTTACTCCTATTTTCCAAGATTTGGTTATTACACTTTAGTGCACCATAAACAATATGTTTGGGTTTTATGGCTGCTGTCTGTTTCTGAAAGTGATAAGCTTAGCAGGATTGCACTGTGATGATCATTGCTTTGAATGTGACAGATTTTATGTGGTTCAAAACAACATGGATAGTGATAATGAATGGCCTGTTTTCTTACATAGGGCTGGAATTTGCCTTTCTGTTATATCTGTCTCCTGATGCAATCCTAAATAATTTGTTCATACTCAACTCTTAGCTGAGTAGAGCTGAGTCACGGGTAATACAAGTCATCTTTTCTTCTGCTAAACATCTGATTTTCTTCAGCTATCCCATACTATCGTGGCTTTTGGGCTTTTTCTATCCCATGTTGCTCTTCATGATCTGCTCTAGTTAGAGGCTGCTGAGTTTTGCATTGACTTTTTTCTGTTCTCATGTTGCAAACCTATTCTTGGGTCATTCTTGGTTACAGTAGATCCCTTTGTCCTTTACTCATTTAGTTGACCTTTTTGAGTATAATCTAAACATGTAATTTTATATTGATCCCTATTAAATTTCAGTTTTGTCATTTGGCCATTTGTATTAGACCATCAAAAGTGCATCTCATGAAATATTAGCGCTATGTGGTATTCCTTAAGAAAAAAGAATCTGTGATCAAATAAACTTGTAAAAATTACTTATACTATATTCCTGTCTTGCAGATTTTCAATGACCATTAGATAATCAAAATTTCTGAGAAGTTCTACAGTTACATAACCAATTTAAACTTTATTTACCCAACATTTTATAAATTTATTTGACCACTGTATTATTTTTCAAGTAATACTCATGTTATACTATAAAGCCAGTGTTCTGCTTAATATAGTTCATGAATTATTAACTTTGTCTATTTGATCTGTTTAATTTTGATATGTTTTTCCAATAATATGAGTGCTATTTCACATCTGTATAAAAAGGTAAGCTTTTGATAGCTGTGGTATTTATCTTCATCCATGATACTGAGAAAATGGTAAAAAGTTAGTGCTTGACAAGCTACTAAAGATTTTATCTAAGCTTGTCATCTGTCCCCTGATTATGTGATATTCTTTAAACATCATTGTTCAAGAAGAAATTAATCATCTACTTGAGAGATAATCTATCCTGGATAATGAAAATACAATCCAGTGTCTTACAATCCTGTTATTTCTCCAGTTTCAAAAAAATTCTAATGTATAGCAAAGATTATCTCTGCTGTACTTCATTATGCTTTAAACTTTTTGGAACTGCAGAAGAGATAATACTTTTTACAGATCATATTAGGATCAACAGGCAGGCTCTAACCTAAAGCAGAGATCAGAGTAACAAAGAACTGGTTATATTTTTGTTTACGTGTTGCAATATACTGCATGTGTTTGTCTTCCATTTCATATAAACTCAAAACACATGCATAAGGAGCTACTATTCTACATGATCTTATTTGAAATGCTGCTAGTTTTATAGTTTATTTGTTAAAAATCTGACAGCAGTTGTGATTTCTTTAGAACTGAAAGATAGTCCAGATCTGTCTGATAGATTTTCTGTGCTTATTAGGGCTTCCTTGATGAAATACTGAGCGGCTTCACTTCCACTTTTCACTTTCATGCATTGGAGAAGGAAATGGCAACCCACTCCAGTGTTCTTGCCTGGAGAATCCCAGGGGCGGTGGAGCCTCGTGGGCTGCCGTCTATGGGGTCGCACAGAGTCAGACACAATTAAAGTGACTTAGCAGCAGCAGCAGCAGCAGTAGCAGCAGCAGTGAAATATTTCTTCTTCTTAAGAACAAAAAAGAAATAGGGAGATCTGAATTCCTTATTTTCATATGTATAGAAACTTAAATAAATATTAACCCCATAGTTTGAAGTTCTTCTAAGTAAAAGAATATTTATATAAAATTTAAACACTAAATGACATTTCTATATCAATTATACTGTGTCTCAAAGAATGGAATATGAATACAAGCCACTGAAAGTTGGAAATGTCATTCGGTGAAATGCCACAAGTGTATCATGTTTATAATTTTTCTCTTGTAAACATGCCTTATACTTAGCTGTGATGCAGTCACATTCTTAGTGAATTATATTAAAATGCCAATAAAATGGCTATGCATCTAAGTCAGTGTAAATTAAATGTATAAAGCTAAAAGTAATTTATAACAGCTACTTCCTAATCACTCTTCTTGTCAAGCTGTTTCTCTTTGGTTTATATTGCTACTTTTACCAGTAGAAACAGTGTTGTTTTCCAATCCTTCATCCTGTCACTTCCTGGAGTGCTTGTATTCTATTACTGCCTACTGATACTTTCAATCCCATATTATGGACTGCACTGGTAGTTCAGTTCAGTCACTCAGTCATGTCGACTCTTTGCCACCCCATGGACTGCAGCATTCCAGGCTTCCCTGTCCATCACCAACTCCCAGAGCTTATGTCCATCAAGTCAGTGATGCCATCCAACCATCTCATCATCTATCATCCCCTTCTCCTCCTTTCTTCAGTCTTTTCCAGCATCAGGGTCTTTTCCAGTGAGTCAGTTCTTCACATCAGGTGGCCAAAGTATTGGAGTTTCAGCTTCATCATCAGTCTTCCAGTGAATATTCAGGACTGATATCCTTTAGGATGGACTAGTTTGATGTCTTTGCAGCCCAAGGGACTCTCACGAGTCTTCTCCAACACCACAGTTCAAAAGCATCAATTCTTCAGTGTTCAGCTTTCTTTGTAGTCCAACTCTCACATCCATACATGACTACTGGAAAAACCATAACCTTGACTAGACAGACCTTTGTTGACAAAGTGATATCTCTGCTTTTTAATATGCTCTCTAGGTTGGTCATAGCTTTTCTTCCAAGGAGAAACTGTCTTTTAATTTTATGGAAATTTCAAACATCTTTTAATTTCATGGGAATACCAGACCACCTGACCTGCCTCCTGAGAAATCTGTATGCAGGTCAAGAAGCAACAGTTGAACTGGACATGGAACAACGGACTGGTTCCAAATAAGAAAAGGAGTACATCGGTCTGTATATTGTCACCCTACTTATTTAACTTATATGCAGAGTACATCATGCGAAATGCTGGGCTGGATGAAGCACAGCTGGAATCCAGATTGCCAGGAGAAATATCAATAACTTTAGATACACAGATATCACCACCCTAATGGCAGAAAGTGAAGAAGAACTAAAAGAGCCTCCTGATGAAAGTGAAAGAGGAGAGTGAAAAAGTTGGCTTAAAACTTAGGATTCAGAAAACTAAGATTGTGGCATCTGGTCCCATAACTTCATGGCAAATAGATGGGGAAACAATGGAAACAGTGAGAGACTTTATTTTGGGGGGCACTGGTACACTGGACAAAAATATGAACTGGTGTTAGACATAGATACTCCTTTTTCATCTTATGAAATAATTAAAGTAAGAAAAAGATATTTTATCAGCATAGAGGCGCATCATCCCCAGAGCTCACACACAGTGAGGACATTCTAAGTCTATCTTGAGGCTGAAGTGCCCAGCCCCTACTATGAGCAATGACCACCCAATAATGGGTGCTCTTTTAATGAAACCCTATGTTAAGAGTGATCAGAGGCAATATCATGAATCTCCCATGTCCTAAAGGGCTTACACATATTAAAGAGCTATCGTTCCTAGTATTCAGGAGCATAAAATTTTTATGGTGACTTAATCAACTGAACTCCGGGAGTTGGTGATGGACAGGGAGGCCTGGCGTGCTGCGATTCATGGGGTCGCAAAGAGTCAGACACGACTGAGTGACTGAACTGAACTGAACTGAATCAAGTGTTGGGCTTTCCACACTTCCCAGGTGACACTAGTGGAAAAGAACCTGCCTGCCAGTGCAGGAGACATTATAGGCAAGGGTTCGATCCCCAGGTTGGGAAAAGCCCAAGGAGGGCACGGTAACCCACTCCGGTAGTCTTGCCTCGAGAATCCCATGGACAGAGGAGCCTGGCAGGCTACAGTCCATAGGGTGCACAAGTTGGGCACTACTGAAGTGACAGCACGCACGCACGCAATCAAGTGTTACCGTTGGCTGCTAGAGACAAGGTAAGTTATTTATTTACCTATTTAAAATTTGATTTCCTAGTTTGGATAAATTGAATAAGAATTCATGCTGACTTGTACACTTACATATGCTTTCAGGTTTTTTCCTCTTTTCTATTTATTTTTTAATAAAATTATATTATTTGGACATCAAAGTAACTGTCATTCCCAGAGTTTCCTAGAAACCTGTACAATAACTTTGTTTTTATTCCTACCCCAAGATTCAAGGTATTAGGTCATCACCAATTTATTTATTTATCACCAATTAATGTTCTTTTACTACACATGCACACACACACATCATTCTGTATGTTATCTATCTGCCTTTCTGGAAATAAAGATGATTAGAATAATATTATAAGTATATGGAAATATTTAAAAATAAATAATAACCTTTCACTGAGGATTTAAAGCTTTAAATAGTCTGTCCTGTTTTGTGCTCAGGCTTTTAATCATGTCCGACTCTTTTGCGACCTCATGAACTGTAGTCTTCCGAGTTACTCTGTCCATCAAAGTCTCCCGACAAGAATACTGGTGTGGGTTGCCATGCCCTACTCCAGGAGATCTTCCCAACACAGGTATCAAACCTGCATCTCTTGTCTCCTGTTTTGGAAGGCAGATACTTTACCACTAGCACCACCTGGGAAGCCCTTAAATACTCTGTGGTAAAGGACAAAGCATGGACAGTAAAGTGTTCAGCCCACATTCGAGTAGTATTTTCCATCTTCTAAGTATGGCACTCAACACTGAATTAGAGACGTAAATTTATTGAAACAAAGAGTCTTTAAAATAGATGTTAACATAGGTGACAGGCAGTGTCCTTTAGCAGAAGGAAGCATAACCAATTGGTTACTTTTTCCAAACCATAATCTTTTCAAAATAATTGTCTATAAAGTCATTAATGTTATAGGTGGAGGCTTTGTTTGATTATTGTATATGATGGAATGATTTAATATAGCTAAATATAAAGTTTGTTCTTGCCTGGAGAATCCCAGGGACTGAGGAGCCTGGTGGGCTTCCGTTGATGGGGTCGCACAGAGTCGGACACGACTGAAGCGACTTAACAGCAACAGCAAAATATAGAGTTCTTATTATGTGCCCAAAACTGCATTGTTACTTTATAATTTGGTGCTGATAAAAGTTCGAGAGTCAAATTCATTCTTCTCAGTGATTTTTTTTTTTTAGCTTGAGCAAAGATTTCTGCAAATACCTGATAAATAAAAACATTTAAAAGTAAAATATATATCTAAACAGACTTTTGCACATTTGCATATCAAAAGACATAAAAGAAAACCATGAATACCACTTGCAAATTTTCTTTGAACTTGTTAATATAAGGTAGTATATTAAAATGCACATGAATCAATTAGTTCATAGTATTCCTCTTTTTAAAGTGCAGTTATCTCCCAAAGAATTGTATCTTTTTTAATTTAGCCAGCCATGTAAAATATTTATACATATTTTAAATGCTTCATACAAAAAAAATAAAATATTTTTTCTACCTGATTAGTACTCAAAGTGCTGCTTGGATCAGCAACATCAATATCTTCAGGAAGCTTATTAGAAATACAGACTCTTAGGTTCCGCACAAACCTATTGAACAAAATGTGCGTTTCATCAAAACCTCAGCTGATTCAGACACACATTTGACAAGTTATATCTACTTTCTGAAATGTGCTGTCATTATCATAAGGTTAAGAAAGAAAATATCATATAAAATGTGTTCATGTAAATATGTAACAAAGTATTACACTTCTCTTTGAGTCAGTAATATGACTTTTTAATATTTTTGATTGGTTTATGCTGGACATTTGCCCTTTGACGTGATCAGAATATGTTTAAAATTATAAGTTACAAGTAAGAGATTTTAAATTATTTCATGCATTGTTAAAAGCAAGATGAATGAGAGAAAAATTGAAGCAAGTTTGAAGACACCGATACTCCTTTGCACCTAAAATTTGTTATACCACAAGAGGGGCTAATGCTTTGGATTTGCAATTTCAGAAATTCACATGTACATGAAATGATTTTCATAAAGAAAAGAATGAATATATGTAATCTATAAGTAAACCTCACGCAGGACGAAAAGGTGTAGATTATTGTTATTATTATTATTAAAATGGAAGCCTGGGTTGTGAATTACATGTGCTATACAAGATTCTTTTATGTAAAATAATTTTTAAAACTTCCTTCATATTTCTACTATTTTGAACTTTCTGCAAAGTTTAAAGAAAAATATTTAACATAAAAACATTGACTAAAGTATGCTAAAAGGTGAATAGTGACTGCTTCATGAGACAGCCATTATGGGAGA
The DNA here is from genome assembly GCA_006408695.1 of Aepyceros melampus. Classification (NCBI taxonomy): domain Eukaryota; kingdom Metazoa; phylum Chordata; class Mammalia; order Artiodactyla; family Bovidae; genus Aepyceros; species Aepyceros melampus. The sequence goes on from SJXQ01001984.1 coordinate 22,822, forward strand.
TTGTTATCCTCTTCTTTGTGTTTTTGTGCGTTTTCCATTTCATTTTCTACTATGGTCATGGGATATTACATTTATGATATTACAGTCAAAAAAAAAAGGAAGGAAAGAAGTTAGGAGGTTAAGAGGAAAGAAAGAGAAAGATCAACACTCCTTTGCCAAGATATTTGGCTGTTAAGACTAAAATTTTGCTTGAGACCTGCAAATTATTTAAACATATTTAGGACACAAGAAACAAAGCAAGTGAACTCTTACCGATATGGTTCCATATTTACATGTATGTACTATGCCAGGATAGGCCCTGAACTTTTCTTTTTTCCTGTGGTCCATGTGGAGGCTACAAAGAAAGTAACAGTATTTCAGTTTTAGTTCCTGCTTCAATTAGTGCAACACTGTACCTTCTTTCAGTGGAATTGAATTAGACTATGCTTAAACTAGTACTAAACATATTCCTCTGGCCAAATATACTAAGTATTTTATTTATTTTTGTATTTTTTTAATTGGAGGATAATTGCTTTACAATGTTGGTTTCTGCTGGAAAACAACGTGAATCAGCTATATGTATACATATATCCAGGCTTCCCTGGTGACTCCGATGGTAAAGAATCTGCCTGCAACGTGGGAGACCTGGGTTCGGAGCCCTGAGTGGGGAAGATCCCCTGGAGCAGGGAATAGCAACACATTCTAGGTTCTTGCCTAGAGAATTCCATGGACAGAGGAGCCTGGTGAGCTACAGTCCATGGGGTCGCAAAGAGTTGGACACGACTGAGTGACTACCACACGCACAAACACGTACATATATCCCCTCTCTCTTGCACGTCCCTCTTACCCCTCCAGGTCATCACAGAGCACCCAGCTGAGCTCCCTGTGTTACACAGCAGGTTTCCACTATATATCTGTTCACTTGTGCTAGTGTGTACGTGTCAAACCTAGTCTTCCAGTTCATCTCACCCTCCTTTTCTCCTCCTGTCCCTCCACATGTCTGTGCTCTGTGTCTGCATCTCCATTCCTGGCAGGATATACTAGTTCTTTTAAGTCAGGTGAGTACCCTCGATGTGCTTCCTACTAAATCTAGAATAAACATGGTGTCCAAAAGATGCACACTTTTTAAGAGGCTTCATTGATATGCTGATAGAATAAGTAATGTAGTCCCAGGAGGAAAAGAAAGTAAAATATTTAGTGAAAGATACTTGTAGATATGCAAATATTTACCTCTATTCTCCAGTACTTATCTACAGTCTGAAGAATTTAACTAATTGGCAGGTTTTGCCTTGGTTTGCTGTCGTTTTGTCATTAGTATAGAAAGCACACTTGATTGTCACTAATACATTTCATGCTATTGTGCTTCTAATCAAAATTTGATCTACAGCTTTTCTAATTTTGGCAGAAGTTCTTGGTTAGAAGAAAAAGCTATATTGTTTAAAAGTTGAAAGCAAACAACTGATTAAAATGACTAAACTTGCTGTTTTTACTTTCTTGTTTGGAGTATTTGCCAGTTATTTAAGGTGTAAAATAATGAAACGTATTTCCTTGTTAAGGGGTAGAGCTCTTTAGATGCTCATAAAGCATAATACTCATTAAAAGAACACAGCACAAGTCTTCTAGAACACAAGGGCAGAAAACATTTGTTGGTTTGTTTGTTTTTAGTGTCCAAATGAGAACTAAGGAGTGGCAGCCATTTAGATGGGTTATGTTCCAGACTCTGCCCCTTGAGTTCTTGTCTTCTTAAGGCTCTGAGACTTCACTTTTTATAACCATGACTGTGACATTGTCCCTCTGCTCCCCAGGTATAGAGGCTACTTTGCCTTGGTTCATCTTGACGTGAGTGAGAGAATTCTTGAACTGCTGCTGCTGCTGCTAAGTCGCTTCAGTCGTGTCTGACTCTGTGTGACCCCATAGACGGCAGCCCTCCAGGCTCCCCCGTCCCTGGGATTCTCCAGGCTAAACACTGGAGTGGGTTGCCATTTCCTTCTCCAATGCGTGAAAGTGAAAAGTGAAAGTGAAGTCACTCAGTCGTGTCTGACTCTTAGCGACCCCATGGACTGCAGCCCACCAGGCTCCTCCATCCATGGGATTTTCCAGGCAAGAGTACTGGAGTGGGGTGCCATTGCCTTCTCCCAATTCTTGAACAAGTTTTATCAAATTCTGTGTGAACACAAAACATAAATAATTGATGAAAGTAGAATTTAAAATGTTTACTTTTCCAAAGTGTCTCTATTTTGAATGTGTACATAGAAACAGATATTAATTAATTTTTCTTGTCATAATATCAAGACACATTAGTTCCAAAAGACGTGTGTGTGTGTGTTAGTTGCTCAGTCATGTCTGACTCTTTGCAGCCCCATGGACTGTAGCCCACCCACCAGGCTCCTCTGTCCATGGCATTCTCCAGGCAAGAATACTGGGGTGGGTGCCATTCCCTTCTCCAGGGGATCTTTCCGATCCAGGGATTGAACCCAGGTATCCTGCCTTGTAGGGAGATTCTTTACCATCTAGGTCACCAGCCCTCCAGAGGACCTAGCACTGCTTTAAATTCATTCTCCCTGGCTTAGTTCCTTCCAGACATTACCTCCTTCTCAGACAGGTTAAACTGACTTCTTTCTGTCTTGTTGTTTATTGCCTTCAAGAACTAGTCTGATGGTTTATGTCACTCTTGTAAACAGTGTCACGTTAGCTTCCTTTTTTTATTAAATGAGACTTCATTACCTTGCTCTTCCAAGCGTGTCTGTAGACAGCAGCATCAGTATCACCTGGCAGGTTGTTAGAAATGCACGCCTGTATCCCCTAACCATTTGTAATCAGAAGGTTGTGCCTAGCAGAGAGCTTATCCTAAGAGCAAAGATGACTGAATAAATGAATTTTAGATGAAGGATTGCAAATAGATGGCACATATGCTATGGCTTTCCTCTGTACCAACCATTGGTAATAACAGCCATCAGTGGAAGAACCTGCCAGTGTTTTCCCTTGAACCCAGACTTTGCCTAAGACAAATTCTCAACCCAGAGCTCCAAGTGGCATCTAAGATAGATTTATACTGAATATATTCGTTATATCTTATCTAAGGCTTCAGTGTTCAGATTATCAACTTTATTCACTCTTAGAGAAACCTAAGACATAGAAATTACTTTATAAATGGCTTCTCATAAGAGTATTATAAATTAATAGTAAGTAGGGAATCTAGAAAAATTATGAGTGAGTAACAAGGGTTGACATAAACATAGTAAGAGAGGATTGTTAATTTCAGACTGTGACAAAAAGCTCTGCAAACCAATAGCTTATTTTTTTTCCTAAATAGAGAAAGAGAATACTAGTGCATTAAAGTATATGAGAAATCACCCAAGTCCTGCCTTTTAAATTTATAAAAGATAAAGAAGAGGAAGAGGAGATGAGAAAGGAGATCTAATGTGCTTTACTTGCTCATATATTCATTTATATTATTACATATAATGTTTAATATTTGACTTGGAATTCTTACTTACCTAGTTAGAAGTTTAAATACTCAGGCAATTCTATAGTAAATGCTATCAATACAATTATAACGTACTTATGCCTCCAATCAGGTTGATTCAAGTTCAACATATGTTCTGCCTTTAACAATTAGATTGCAGAAGAAAACAGAGGTTATGAATAAAAAATTTGAGATACCAATTTATATCTACCAGCATAATCAGTGCCTAATGCTAATAAATCATGCGAAAATAGGCTTAATTATATCTCAGAAAACCAGAAATTAAAGAATATGTATCGCAGGCTTCCTGGTGGCTCAGAAGGTAAAGCATTGCCTGCAATGCGGGAGACCCGGGTTTGATTCCTGCGTTGGGAAGATCCCCTGGAGGAGGAAATGGCACCCCACTCCAGTACTCTTGCCTGGAAAATCCCATGGACAGAGGAGCCTGGTAGGTTACAGTCCGTGGGGTCATAAAGACTCAGACACGACTGAGTGACTTCACTTTCTTTCTTTCATTTCACCCCAGTCTTAGGTGGCTCAGTGGTAAAGAATCAGCCAGCAATGCAGGAGACACAGGAGATGTGGTTTGGATCCTTGGGTCAGGAAGATCCCCTGGAGGAGAGAATGGTAACCCACTCCAGTATTCTTGCCTGGAAAATCCCATGGATAGAGGAGCCTGGCAGGCTACAGTCCATAGGGTCTCAAAGAGGAGGACGTGACTGAACGACAGCACGCACACACGCACCAAAGTCATTAATTTAATATAAAATATAAGTATGTATAAAATATATACATATACAATATAAGTAAGTATAAAAGTATACAATTTAGTATAAAATAAAAGTATGTTCTCCAGCCATAACTTACCTTCTGAATAATGAAAAGATACTGATTTTTCTGATGATGGACTTGATTCCTCCATAGATTTTGACATTGTTGAGATTTGAAAGAAAATCTTCCACTTTACATTTCCAGTGCCTAGAACATGCTTAGAACTTAAACAGGTTCAGTGCAGAAAACCCTCTTGCTATTTCAGGTTATGAGTGATTTAATATGGGGATTAGGTGCTAACAAAATTATTGGGAAAGATAGAGAAGTAAAAAAAGTCAGGGTTTTATGTTTTCAGATTTCCACTTCTATGATCTCTATGATCCAAAGTTCCTGAAGCAGCTGCTACCACCTGGAGATCAGGAAGCTCATGAAACTACTGCTGCGTCAGAACTGTCCTGCAGTCCCCAAGTGAATAACTAGCGTGGAGGCCTCCCATTGCAAAAATTCACATTGCTAAAGCCCTTTGGCCGGACATTTCTACTGCCAGAGGGAAAATGTCTACATTCTCCCGCCTTCCTGATTTCTTGCTAGTGTATCTCATTGGTAGAATCAAATTATATGCAGAATCTTAGCTGTAAGAGAATCTCAGAAAAGTAGTTTCCAATCTTCCAACTCCTATGGAATGTGGAAAGCATATAAAAGGCTATCAATGTGTGCTGAGCAGAAGTAGGCAATAGCCAAAGACATTTAGGAAAAAAGGAGTATTTGCAGGAGGGAAAATAAGGGAAGATTCCCTAGAGGAGGGGATGGCAACACACTCCAATATTCTCGCCTGGAGAATCCCATGGACAGAACATGGGCTTGCAAAGAGTCAGATATGACTGAGAGCGACTTAACACTTTTTACTTTCACCAGATGCCTGCCATGCATGAGGAACTATAATGGCTTCACTTAAATTATTTAACTTAATATTTCCAACAAGTTTTAATTATCCCCACTTATACAGTATTCTTGCCTGGAGAATCCCAGGAACAGAGGAGCCTGATGGGCTGCCATCTATGGGGTCACACAGAGTCGGGCACGACTGAAGTGACTTAGCAGCAGCAGCATACTGAAGCTTAGAGAACTTTAATAACCTGTCCAAATTCATATAACCAGTAAATGACAGAGCAAATATTTAGTATTTGAAACCAGTTTTCTCTGAATCAAAAATTTATCCCCTGTTTGCATATAGTGATAATCTCAATGAATTCTTCAAATAAGTAATGATTAAGATATCTGTTTAAGCTAATACCTATTTCCAATTCCCCACAGGGATATTTTTCAGTATATTAATCGAATTGTATTTATTTAGAAGTCACTGGGTCATATATATAAGTGATTCTCAACAAAGGTATAAATATATAATATTGCCATCAACATCTGTGAAGAACTTTGTGATTGTAACTAATGTTAATACTAGTTAAAGAACCTAAGGTTATAAATGATGCCTTTTTTTCCTATTAGAACGAATTCAATGTTTTTCTAAAACACCATCATTATCTCACTTCCATTTCAGTTTGCATTATTGGGAGGTAAAATGAAAGAGACATCCTACTATGCAACACACTATTTTTAACAAATTCAACATTCATTGTGAGTAGGCTTTATTGATGGTAGTGAATCTTAAAGTATTTTACCTAATCACAAAAATTGTTTTAAAATTCTATATTTTCTTATAAGAGTATGTAATCTATGTGAATATGGTATGTCATGTAAAAGTAACATTTTTATCATGGAAGGAAATATAGTTGAGAATTAATGATGCTGAATATTGAGAGAGACTTTTCTCTTGCCATGGATTCATAGGCAATCACTTGGTGCATTATTGTTTTTATTATTCAGCAAATATTTATTATGTGCCTCGTGTTTTTAATGCATTGCATAGGAAGAAAGAAAATCTGCCCCTAATTCTTAAATGGTATGTTGAGGCAGATCAGATCTCTCCTTTTAGCCCCTAAACTCACTTGAGTGAGTGAGTGTTGCTCAATCATGTCTGACTCTTTGTGACCCCATGAACTGTAGCCTGTCAGGTTCTTCTGTTCATGGAATCTCTAGGTAAGAGTGCTAGAGTGGGTTGCCATTTCTTCTCCAGGGATCTTCCTGACCCAGGGATAGAACCCAGGTCCCCTGCATTGCAGACAGATTCTTTACCATCTGAGTTATGAGGGAAGCCCCAAACTCACCTGAGATTGTAACAAAAAGCCCTCCATCTCCAGTAGAATTCTCCAGGAGAAAAAGAAGTGAACCTGATCAAATAATGAATGCAAATAAGATTAATAAAACATAGCATTTATATGGGTATCCATTTTCCTCAGTAGGGGAACTGTTCTGCCCCACCAACTGAGATGTATATATCTTTCTGTGGAAATCTATTTATATGCATATAAATATACATGTCCATATCTTCAGAGTCCAAATCTCTTAGGCACCAAATGGACAGAAAGAGCACACGTAACACAAAGAGAACAGCTGGGAATCATTAGGCATAAGCATGGCCAGGATCAAGGTAAAAAAATCCCTGTGGGTGGAGAGTCTTCCCTCTGACAAAACAGTCATCTTAGAAACTTTGTTTAAAACATAGGTCTTAAAATAAATCACAACTGAAACTTCCTTCTGTCTTGATTTGCTTTCTTTTTTTAAAAAAAAAATGGTTCTTATTGCTTAAAAATGGAATATTTGGCATCACAAAAATAATAAACATGAATTGAGCTATGACTTACTGAAAGGGTTTCAGAGGGTATAGAAGTAGGTAAAACCACTTTTCCTATATTTCTGCAGTTTATTGACTGTCATACTAACATTTTTTGTTGTTTGTTTTTTAAGGTGGTACTGTGGAATTAAGACTAGTTGGAGAAATAGAATTCCTGAATCTAATGCAGACCTGGGCTTCCCAGTTGGCACTAGTGGTAAAGTACCTGCCTGCCAGGGCAAGAGATATAAAAGACATGGGTTCGATCCCTGGATTGGGAAGATGCACTGGAGAAGACAATGGCAGCCCACTCCAGTATTCTTGTCTGGGAATTCTCATGAACAGAGGAGCCTAGCAGGCTGCAGTCTGTGGGGTCCCCAAAGAGCTGAATATGACTTAGCTTCTAAAATATAGCAACAAGTCTTCTCTCATCAGTAATATTTCAGTGAAAAATATGCACTTAAAAAAAATCTGCACGTGTTGTCAGATTTGATTTTTTACCACCAGTGTGTCTGACAGAGATCTTGAACTATATGAAGTAGAAGGTGCAGGGCAACCATTTTCTTGTAAATTGTTCACATTCTCATTATTAGTGTTATCATTAATTTGTAGTTTCTCTTCAGAAGCCTTTAAAGCTACCTATTTTTGAAGGCTGATTAGTTAAAACTGGGCAATAAAATATATTAACCAATTTCATGAGGCCAGATATAAATGGTAACACCTTTCCACTCACCAAGAGCAGATGAAACCTGGACTTCCCCCACCCTCCCAATTTAATGAGTTGATTGTATAATACAGAAACTCACTATTGGTTACATTGAAGTTTGGTGGAATCACCTGTGAAACTGTCTTTGTTTTCACTTAGGTAGAGATTTTTTTTTTATATTATTTCAAAATCTCTTTAATGCTTATTATGCTAGTAAAAAATGTTTTTCTCTTAATTGTAGAAGTGTTTCACTGTGGTGTAGATTGTGTATAAAATCTCTATTATTTTTATACTGTCCTGTCTCCTGCTGCTGCTGCTGTTTAGTTGCTAAGTTGTGTCCAACTCTTTGCAACCCATGGACTGCAGCCCACCAGACCCCTCTGTCCATGAGATTTCCCAGGCAAGAATACTGGAGTGGGCTGCTGTTTCCTTCTCCTGAGGATCTTCTTGACTCAAGAATCAAACCCACTTGGCAGGCAGATCCTTTACCACCGAGCCGCCTGGGAAGCCCACTGTGCTGCTTATCATTTGTATTTTGTTCATTTGCAACTCTTCTCTTCTTTTTTTCTTCTTCCAACGTTCCAGAGATTTCTCTATCTTAATAGTCCTTTCAAAGAAGTACCTTTTAGTTTTATTGATCATCTCTTTTGATGTTCTTTGTTCTCTATTTTGTTGATTTCTGACCTTACCTTTATGGTTGTATCCTCCTAGTATCCTCCGGTTTTATTATCTTGTACTGTTAGGAGTTTCAGTTCTTTCTTATTTTCTAATAAACATACTCAACTCTGTAACATTTCTTAAGTGCAAACTTAGTTGTATCCTGCAGATTTTGATATATAATGTCTTCATTTTAATTTAGATTTAACTTTTGTTTACTTTCCTCAAAACATTCTAGGCTAAGGGTTATTAATATTTAATAGTGATTCATTTGAATTATAAACACTAGGGATTTTTTTGTTTCTGTAGGTGTACTTTGGGGGACATAATTTCAATATTCATTCATTGGCATTTTTTGAATGTCTTATGTTGTGAAAGATATTTTAGGATGTTTAAAATCTTTAAAAGCTTATTCTCTGCTTAGGAGTGTGATGTCCTCTGTATCTGTGTGTTGATGATAGTAAATATGCTATCAAACATTCTGCTCTTTTTGTCCTCTTGATCCTTTTGTGTATGCATTTGTCTGTCTCTTCCTCATTCTATCAGATGTTCTTTACATCTTTAAAGATAATGTCAGACCCACATATGGAGATGTCGATTGTGTCTTCTTCATCTATTGTTCCCTTAAATCTGATTTCCCTTTTCCTGTTAAGATTTTTTATATTAACATCTTTTATCTAAAGATATCAAAATGGGTACTCTAGAATCCATTGTTAATTTCTTCATGGTTCATTATTTTTATATCCATATGTTCTACCTTTCTACATTTTTTTGTTTTAAATTTATAGTTCTGGGCCATTATAATTTTGGATTTTTTTAAAAATTCCACCTGAGCGTCTTAGACTTTTGATCAATGAACTTAACACATGTACCTTCTTGGAAATTATTCTCCTGTCAGGGAATAGTTCTGCCATCTTGTTTTAAATTTATTGTTCATCATTATTTTATTCTTCTTTCATAACTTCAATACGATAGATCAGCTTTACTCCCACTGCTCATTCAGTACCTACAGGTGACATAATAAGGCCAAGTGACACCTGTGAGTTCTGTACAGGAAAATAACCCCAAGGTTATATATAATAACTGAGGCAACTCTTGTTATTAATAATGAGCTGAGAGCAAACCTGCCTAACTTTTATCCTATAGGAAGATGTCATCTCTAAACAATCCTTTATTCTGCATCTTAGTGATATACTCTCTGTGTTCCAAGACTGTGCGCATTCTTGAAAGGATAGTCAGTAACAGAAGTCAGTGAAGGCATGCAGAAACATTATTGTTTCTGAACATAGGTGGGTAAACTATTTTAATAACCAATTCAAAGAATTTCTCAAATTATCTGTAGTAATGGATCCTCAATATACATATAGTTGCTATGAATCATTGAAGCCTTTAAAATACTTTATAGCTGAGTGCTGAAATCTGGCTTATTTATTTTTAATTAAAATAATGTTTTAGAGTCATGTTTCTCCTTGAAAACATGCACACTTTCAAAGCCACATTTCACGTGGAGGTGGAAAGTTATGATTTTGCTAAGAATTCTTAACTAGACCACCATCCTCCTCCAAAACAAACTTATACTTATAGACTAAAAATCCGACAAAGTAAGTCGTTGTTTTAAATGCCAAAGATGAGTGAGATCTGAATCATTTCAAAGAGGATTTTGCTTTGCAAAAAGTGTAAAAATGCAAATGAAACTCAGAGGGAAGCTCTCAGATGAGAATTCTGATCTCAGAGTATCAGAGATATTAGAAGAGATCCCAGATAGAATTTTCAGTGAACCTACTCTCCTAAGCATGCTCCTGGGATAGATACCCCCATGGATCAAGGGGTGAAGGTTACACAAAGAGAAGCATTGTGTCAGCCCAGAGCCAGGTGCCCCATGTCTCAAATGAGAAGGGAGTCACGTGCACATTCTCCTGTGGCCTACAGACTGGCTTTCTGACTCTATTCTAATGGCTGCATTTTTTATATGTATGAAATACGACAGTGTTTATTTTAAAATGATTTTATAGGGAATGACTTTATCTTTTAAACAAAGGATCCATGTGTTTTGGAAGAATGGCTGAATTATAAGGGCATGAACTTTGCATTGAAAACTCATTCATCTATGTTTCTAAGTACAAATCTTGGGAAATCAGGGGAATTTAAATAGATTCAACTTGCAGTTCAGAAGTTCAGATAATACATATGTCAAGTTAGTGTGTGTGTATGTGCCTGTGTGTGTGTGTGTGTATATATACTGATGAAGGAAATTTAAATGGATTCTTTCCTCATTATTTTGGCATCCAAGGAAGAGCCCCAAAGGGACTCTCTTTGCTAGAAAATTGATACGGTAAGAGCAATTTTTCTCATGTTTCAGATAATACCTTTAAACCCACTTTAAGCCTTAAAGTAATATAACTACTAGGAAAGAGTAACTTTATTCCTGTTTCTTGTCACACTATGACAGCCAGTAGTGCATATGTCTTAGTTCTGACTTTGTTTATACTAATCAAAAAAATGAAGGTGGTGAATACCTTATTTTAAAACCAGAAAGTTTTTTTTCTTCCCACAACGAGTTTGATTAAAGCCCTTTTGAATTATGACCTACCCTCTTTCCTTACCTCCATTCAAGAAAATTAACAGTTTGACACAATTATGATAAGGTAATTTACAGATTCAAAATAATGTTAATCGTTGTTTCTACAAATTCAAAAGTAATGTTAAGCTAAGGTGACCACTTGAACAAATTTAAGCTACTCCCTCTTTTCTTACCCCCTCCCATATCAATCAAAGTAAATAATACATTAATACTGATGACCAGGGAAATATTTCCTAATCCTTGAAGCATTTCTGCTAGAAATAGTGTAGCAGAGTTTAAAACAGCTTCATTGTCCCTTACTGGACAGTAATACATGTCCCATTAAATCCTCCAAATACCAGTTGCGATTACTTTTGCTACAGGGTAGTTGAAAACAGTGGGTACCCGTCGTTCTTGGGGTCCAAGGTTTATTGAAGTTATCCCTGGTGAAATTAACTCCTTAAACAGCCAAAACCACCAGGGGGATGGATCTATGGCATAGCTAACCATGCTGACGTGGTTATTGAAATCTGGAGCATGGCCTTAGGGTGTCCACAAACAAAACAGAAACCAGAGACTAGATGAAGATATTACTCTATTATTAATGATCTCCAAATTTTAAAATTTCTGATTCATTGACTACATTATAGAATTTTTTATCTGTAAGGTCTTCCTTTTCAGATGTGAAAAGAAGATTCTAATTGTAATTAAGTGGAGAATGAAAAAATCCAGTGAGAACCTATCAGTTGTCTTTCAGGGAAAATATCAGAGATGAATAAAAGCTTCATGAAATTAAAATAAAACTGAAAATGTTCTGGATCATAAGATAAATAGCAGAATCTAGTATACAAGGGAAAAGGATTTTCTGTTGATAGGCCGACAATATTTGCTATATAAGAGATAGGTAAAATTCAGACATTTGCTTTTTACTCTCAACATTGAAAAAATATGAAGTTTATGAAAAGAGAATATTAAAAGGCAACATAGTGAAATATAAGTGGAGCTGGAGGAGAGAAAGGGAAACTAAAATGAAATGAGATTTGATCAATACACAAAGTCAATCATATCTATATACTAGCAGCAAAAGATGAAATAAAAACAACACACAAAACACACCACATAAAAATGTCATTTAAGACATAAAATACTTCTAAGTAAGTTTTTTTAAAAAAATTGTAAGAGTATACACTAAATGCTAAACATACTTTTCTGGGAAATATTAAAGAGGGCCCAAACAAACAGAAGTTACATTATGTTCATGGATTGGATGAATCAGTCTTGTTAAGATGTCATTATAGTTTTAATGAACTCCCAGTGAAAATCCCAACAGGCCTTTTGTTTTTTTTTTTTTAGAAATTTACAAGCAGATTGTAAAATTTGATTGAAAACATGAAAGTCCTAGATAGTAAAAAATTAAAAAAAACTCATTAAAGAAGAACAAAGTGGAAACTCAAACTACCTGAATTTAATATTTATAAACTGCAGCAGTAAATACAGTATAGTACTAGAATAAGAACAGAAAAATAGGTCAATGGAAAAGAATATATAGTCCAGAAATGGACTTTGGGAATATAGTCTGAAAGGAAATTCTTTTTTAAATGAAGTACTCAATGAAAATGAAGGTGGACTCCTCTTTCACATAATATACAAAAATGAATTCAAGTATTTTATAGCCCTAAAAGTAAAAGCTAAAACTATAAAAACTCTAGGTGAAAATATAGGATAATGTATTCATGGCTTGTGGGAAACAGAGATTTCTTAGCGAGGACATGGAACATACCAGTCACTTAAAAAAAAAAGAGATAAACATCATCAAAATTTAAAAGTTCAAATTATCAAAGTCATCTTTAAGAAAATGAAAAAGACCAAGGAAAATATTCATACTTACCCATACACATATGTCAAAAGAATATCTAGGGAAAAACAAATATTGTTGATGGAGATCATCTGATGTATCCTGACCAGCTGTTAACAAAATCATAAATAAACACAATATTTATAGATTAAAGGTGGGCTTTTTGATTTGCTTTGTTGACATGTATGCATTCTTTATTGGGAGCAGTAACAGAATAAAGCATTATTGTCTGTTATTGCTTTAATAATAAGAAATTGACTGTACCTTAAGAACTCCAATGCCATTTTTTGACGAATTCTAAATTGTATTTGTTGGTGTTTAGTTTGGATTAGCAAGATTAATGTCATACAAAAAATCTGTAACTAAGTCAGCATAGGCAACCTGATATCCTGCCTCCAGTGGTCTTCCCTGGTGGCTAAGATAATAATCTGCTTGCCAATGCGGTAGACCTGGGTTCGATCCCTGGATCGGGAAGATCCCCTGGAGAAGGAAATGGCAACCCATTCCAGTATTCTTGCCTGGGAAATCCCACGGACAGAGGAGCCTGGTCGGCTACAGTCCATGGGGTTGCCAAGAGTCAGAGATAACTGAGTGACTAACACACCGTCTTTATTATTGGAAAAAAGTTGTAATGATGACTGAGTGACTAACACACAATCTTTATTACTGGAAAAAAGTTGTAATGATAAGGCAATGGGCATTGGATTTTTTGTAGGATAGCTGTGGGTGGTGGTGCAACAAGTGGGTGAAAAGGGGTATATATGATGAAGATCATGCATAATATATATTAAACTTAATTACTATTGTGAAGAAATAAAAGTAAATGACAACAATTTAAATTAATTCCTGCTAGAAAGATTGAGTTTCTTTGGCTTTTACTTGTTTCATAGATATTTCAAATTGAAAATAAACTAGTGGAACTAAGATCTCCATGTGTCTACCCTCAAAGCACTTCTGGTCAGAAAGTAATAGTTTAGTAATAGTAATAGAAAGCAATAGTAGCCATCTCTCAGGAAACATTCACCCACTCACTGCACATCTCCAGATGTTTATCATTTATGAGTATTGGAAAAAAAAAAAACTTGTACCATCTGTGTGTCTTACTTACAATTAGAGTATATTACCAACAACTGAAGGTATTCCTAAGATTTTCTTGATCAAAAAGTACAAAGAAAATTAATTTTTTTCTTCCTGCTTCATTGGTAGAAAAAATTCTGTTTCCCTGAAATGATGATTCCTTATTCAGTCAGTTGCTCAGTCATGTCCAACTCTTTGCAACCTCATGGACTGCAGCACGCCAGGCTTCCCTGCCCATCACCAACTCCCTCAGTCCACCCAAACCCATGTCCATTGAGTTGGTGATGCTATCCAATGATCTCATCCTCTGTCATCCCCTTCTCCTCTTGCCCTCAATCTTTCCCAGCATTAGGGTCTTTTCAGATGAGTCAGCTCTTCGCATCAGGTGGCCAAAGTACTGGAGCTTCGGCTTCAGCATCAGTCCTTCCAATGAACACCCAGGACTGATCTCCTTTAGGATGGACTGATTGGATCTCCTTGCAGTCCAGGGGACTCTCAGGAGTCTTCTCCAACACCACAGTTCCAAAGCATCAATTCTTCGGTGCTCAGCTTTCTTTATAGTCCAACTCTCACATCCATACATGACCACTGGAAAAACCATAGCCTTGACTAGATGGACCTTTGTTGACAAAGTGATGTCTCTGCTTTTTAATATGCTACCTCAGTTCAGTTCAGTCGCTCAGTCGTGTCCGACTCTTTGCAACCCCATGAATCGCAACACGCCAGGCCTCCCTGTCCATCACCAACTCCCAGAGTTCACCCAGACTCGCGTCCATCAAGTCAGCGATCCCATCCAGCCATCTCATCCTCTGTCGTCCCCTTCTCCTCCTGCCCCCAGTCCCTCCCAGCATCAGAGTCTTTTCCAATGAGTCAGCTCTTCACATGAGGTGGCCAAAGTACTGGAATTTCAGCTTCGGCATCATTCCTTCCAAAGAAATCCCAGGGTTGATCTCCTTCAGAATG
>SJXQ01001986.1:0-41686 GCA_006408695.1 Aepyceros melampus
AGGAGTTCATGATTCTGAGCCACAGTCAGCCCCAGTCTTGTCTTTGTTGACTGTATAGAGCTTCTCCATCTTTGGCTGCAAAAAATATAATCAATCTGATTTCGGTGTTGACCATCTGGTGATGTCCATGTGTAGAGTCTTCTCTTGTGTTGTTGGAAGAGGGTGTTTGCTATGACCAGTGGATTTTCTTGGCAAAACTCTATTAGTCTTTGCCCTGCTTCATTCCGCATTCCAAGGCCAAATTTGCCTGTTACTCCAGGTGTTTCTTGATTTCCTACTTTTGCATTCCAGTCCCCTATAATGAAAAGGACATTTAGGATTAAGAATATAACACCAGGACTTCTCTGGTGACACAATGGATAGGAATCTGCCTGCCAATGCAGGAGACAAGGTTACAGTCCTTGGTCCAGAAAGATTCCATGTGCTGTGGAGCCACTAAGCACCACAACTACTGAACTTATACTCTAGGGCCTGCAAGTCACAACTACTGAGCCTACGTGCTACAACTACTGAAGCCTGCATGCCTAGAGCCTGTGCTCTGCAACAAGAAGAGACACCACAATGAGAAGCCGACATACTGCAACAAAGAGTAGCTCCCACGCACTGCAATTAGAGAAAGCCCGGGCAAACCAATGATGACCCACCACAGCCAAAGCTAAAAAAAAAAAAAAAAAAAAAAAAAAAATTTGGTAAAAAAAAGAGGATTAGACAGTTAAGATGTAAAAAAGAACATAATATCATGTGTACTATATATTCCATTCAATACATATAGTATTCTTCATTGTACTCTGTTGCCACTCTTTTTAGTATTCATAGGTAGATTAAGTTACATAGTGCCTAACAATTCTAAAAGTCTGTTTACTTACATTTTACCTTTTACTCTTGTACTGAAAAACAGGAGTGCCAGTTCTTGACTGTGGACCTCTCTCTGTGGGAGACCTGGCAACCTCCTTCATGGTCTGTGCATGCTAGAGAGCTGGCTTTTTCCAGTACATCATTAAAAACCTGGCACCAAATCTCAAAGTATCTATTTTCCAGAGGCAGATCACTGTCATGCACTCTCCATTAAAAAGAGAAAACAGCAGGAGGCAAAGTATCTCTGCCAGCACCCAGCCCTATGTCCCAAAAACATCTCTCCAGGAAATTTTAAAAGCAGGGGACTCAAGGTCCTGCTGACACTGGCCTGTGAGTTCCTGCCTGCATTATGTGATGCTTGCTGCTGTGTGCCCTAAACCTTTGGAAGATAACTTTTAAGTCATCATGGGACAAAGAGGGGCAGGACAAATATTCATCTATTTTACCAGTGAGAAATGAAAAGTCATATGGATAAAGTGAAATGCTCAAGGTCACATTTTAAAATAATTTTATTTATTTATTTATTTGGCTGTGCTGGGTCTACATTGCTGTGCGGGCTTTTTCTGGTTGAGAGAGTGGGGGCGATTCTCTCATTGTGGTGTGTGGGCTTCTAATTGTGGTGGCTTCTCTTGCTGTGGAGCAAGAGAAGTTCTCGGGCACAAGAACTTCAGTAATTGCTGCACATGGGCTCAGTAGTTGTGGCTCCTGGGCTCTGGAGCACAGGCTCAGAAGTTGTGGTGCACAGGCTTAGTTGCTCTGCAGCATGTGGGGTCTTCTCAGATCTGGGATCAAATCTATGTCTTCTGCTTTGGCAGGTGGAATCTTTTACTACTGAGTCATCAGGGAAGCCCAAGGTTATATATCTTAATTGATGGGCACTTGACCTTCCTTTTCCAGCATAAATCATCAGTGATGTAGGCTTCTTAATATTTATAGCTAACACATCACTTACTCTATACCGGATCCCTCACAAGCACTTTATATTTATTGACACATTTAATCCTACAACAAACCTCTAGGGCAGGGACCAGTATTGCCCCATTTTTACAGAGGGAGAAATGTAGGCAATGGTGTTTTCTTCAAGGTCTCACTGATAGCAAGTTGCAAAACTGGAGTTCAAATCTAGACAATCTGGATCCAGACTCCACCCTTTGATCCTCCAGCTGTACTTAAACTCACCTGCTGGCTCTGCAGCCCTTTCCCAGTGTTGAAGCTGTCCAACCATAGCTCTTTCTGAGCCTCATAACGAGCTTATTCTGAGGAAAAGGAAAAGAAAGATCTCCCTGTCAAAAGTTAGCTCATTGTTCAGGGTGGCCCCAGAAGGACAAGGCAGGGTTTGTGGGCCACATCCCAGGTTAGGGCAGAGTGTAAGGGCAAAGGCAGCAGACATGTAGAGGGCTGTTGGGATAAGTTGTTGTTGTTTAGTCACTGAGTCATGTCCAACTCCTTTGCGACCCCACAGACTTTAGCCCACCAGGCTCCTCTGTCCATGAGATTTTCCAGGCAAGAATACTGGAGTGGGTTGCCATTTCCTTCTCCAAGGGATCTTCCCAACTCAGGGATTAAACCCAAGACTCCTGCTTTGGCAGGCAGGTTCTTTACCATTGAGCCACCAGGGAAGCTGTGGGATGAGTCCAGTAGTCCTCAATATATCAGACTCATTAAACACTTGATGACACCTATTTTGTCACGTCCCCCATTAGGCATTCAAAGTCATGTAGGACACCAACAAATACTCTGTGCAGAGCTGCCCTGTACAATGTAGGAAGTCTAATCTCTCTGGTCCCTGTCTGTTCAGTGCCAGTAATATTCTTATCAAAGTAAAAGCCATAAGTGCCCCCTTCACATGCTCCCCATTCCCAATAAGAGCACTGAGATGGTTCATTCTGTGCTGAGCATCCCACAGGTATGATCCGGACACAGGAGCCACTTCCCTGGAGTATACCTCATATCTTTATGTACCTGGCCTAGAAGCAATTCCCAATTCCGGGGGCATGCTCTAAGTTTCTCCAAAACAAGATGTCTACGTTTCCTTCACTGCTTGTTTCACAAGCCATCAATTCAATATATCAAGAGATTCTGGGCTCATCCATGTTGTTATAGCTTCATTGAAGGCTGAGTCCCAAGAAACAAAAATTGGAAGTAAAATGTTTGCATGACCCTCTTTATAGGAAATAGTTAACTGGCTGGAGTGTTGAGGTGGGCTATAACTGTGCATAGATTTTTAAAGAACAGCTAAGGCAGAAGCACCCCCAGAGGTAACCAAAATAAGAAAACTGGTGAGCAGCTCTACACCAAAGTTCTTGAAGACTGTCAGAAATTAGAGACAAAATATAAATGCCAAATCTCCATGATAGAAGCAAACATTGAATGAAAAAAAGGTTCAAAAGTCAGGAAACAGATGGAGATGGAATTTAAGAGTTAGCAGGCCAGGAACATAAGAGTAGAGATGATCTGGGATGACAGTCAGACTGTTGTATATTTTGGGCTCATTATTATTGCTTGGTGGTGATGTTGCACAAATCTCTCAATATACAAAACACTGATGAGTACATTTTGAAAGGGTAAATGTTATGGTATATGAACTATATATAAATAAATCTATTTTTTAATATATGATTAAAATAGATAAAAATTCAAGAAGGAAGAGGCTTCCTAGGGGCTCAGTGGTAAAGAATCCGCCTATCAATGCAGGAGACATGGGTTCGATCCCTGGGTTGGGAAGATCCCCTGGAGAAAGAAATGTCAATCCACTCCAGTATTATTGCCTGGGAAATCTCATGGACAGAGGAAGCTGGTAGGCTATAGTCCATGGGGTCCCAAAAGAGTCGGACATGACTGGGCAACTCAGCACACACACAAGAATGTGGCAAAGAATGTGTACCTAGTAATCTAAAGGTTCTTAGATGTTAACACAAAATGTGTATACATGGAACTGAAGGTAAAATGGCATCTCCAGCCAGGGCTTCTAGCAGTCACAGGTCATGACATCACAGATCTAACAGAGCAGAGAGGATAATGTCCACTAATTTTCTTTATCTGGAAAGTGTGTGTTACTCTCAGATCTTCCCAACCCAGGGATCAGAACCAGGTATCCTGCATTGCAGCCAGATTCTTTACCATCTGAACCACCAGGGAAACCTCTTCATCTGAAAAGCAGGATCTTATCACCATCTGGTTTGAAAGTAAGAATTCATTTTCTCCTGTGTGGTATTCAGAGTTATTAAGAATATCAAATAAGTATTAAAATCCTATTTTATGAATTTAATGATATGATTCATATAAAATGCTTTCTTTAAATAATCTAAAATATGTTCTTGTTCTAAAATTATTTTTAAACACACATGTGTTGTAGTTGATGAATGTCTCCATTGATTTTCATTTTTTCTTACCGGTATGAAGCTGAGCCATGTCACAAGGCACTGAAGCCAATAATTTCAGACTTGGCTTAGGGCTAGCAGAGCACAAGCAGATATTAAAATAAACATATAATGGGTATTATTAAATCATGTTTAGCTTATTTTGTGGTAGATGGTATCTATCATTATTTGTTCCTGTGTCCAAGAGCATTCAAAGTTTGTTGAAAACCTCTTCGGAGTAAAGGAATGGGAACATGTAAACATGATTTAATAAAACAGTGATTCTAACCTCCTCTTTGGATGTGTACCAAAGAATTGGAGAAAAACTTACAACACCAATTGACATTGAAACATTTAACAAACATGTATTCAGTGTACTGTTAATTAGTTTTCAAGGTGCATTTTCAAATGTTCTTGAACTCTTAATATAATTAAAATGAGGTGAAAATCAGAAAAATAGAATAAACAATATGTCCTTGGCCACAACATTTGTGCTCTTTTCCATTTAGTTGGCACTCAGTAAGTGATTATTCAAGAATTCTAGTTAAAGATGTAATGCATTTGTCCATTAAAAGTATGTATTGGGACCTCCCTGGTGGTCCGGTGGTTAAGTCTTTGCCTTCAGTGCAGAAGATGCAGGTTCAATACCTAGCTGGGAAGCTAAGATCCTACAGCCTCGCAGCCAAAAAAAAACAAAACATAAAACAAATGCAGTAGTGTAACAGATTCAATAGAGACTTTTTTTCAGATATGTATTGAATCCAATCACATGCAACAACTGTGCTAACAACTGGGGTTATACAGGTCCCAACTTGTACATAGTCCTTGCCCCCACTGGGCTATGAATCTGTTGGAAGACAGTATGTAAACATACAGAGCTAATTGTAACATATTGTGTGAGGATTGAGCGACTTCACTTTCACTTTCATGCATTGGAGAAGGAAATGTCAACCCACTCCAGTGTTCTTGCCTGGAGAATCCCAGGGATGGGGGAGCCTGGTGGGCTGCCATCTATGGGGTCTCACAGAGTCGGACACGACTGAAGTGACATAGCGGCAGTATGAGGATGATGACAGAGAAAGGGACTGAAAAATCCATAAAAAGAAAATTTAACACAATGGGGTTAAGAAAGAATAGCAAGAAAACTTAGAAAGACTTTGGGAGTAAGACCTGAGCCAAGCACGACATAGAAGCTATGGGCTTCCCTGGTGGCTTATACAGTCAAGAATCTGCCTGCAATGCAGGAGACCCAGGTTCATCTCCTGGGTTGGGGAGATTTCCTGGAGAAGAGAATGGCTACTCGTCCAGTATTCTTGCCTGGAGAATCCCATGGACAGAGGAGCCTGGAATGGGGTTGCAAAAGACTCAGACATGATTTACCAACCAAGCAACAAGCCAGGTAAAAGGCAGATATGGCGGCTGGAAACAGGAAAAAATTCCAAACAAAGGAATGAAATTAAACAAGGAGCAGAAAAAACAAATAACATAGTGAAAGGGAGTTTGCTAGCAACTGGATTATGATGAACATATTGTTGGGAAGTGATGGGAGCAAGGGTGACAGAGGTAAAGAAGCCATGTGTGCATTCGAGAGGGTGGCCTTTAGTATTTTAACAGATTATACATCATTTAAAAGCTGTTATAATGGTTATAATTTTCTGTGCTATACAACACATCTTTGTTACTTACCTATTTTATCATAGTAGTATATCTCTTAATCTCATTAGTTTCAGTTCAGTTCAGTCACTCAGTCACTCTTTGTGACCCCATGAACTACAGCATGCCAGGCCTCCCTGTCCATCACCAACTCATGGAGTTCACTCACACTCATGTCCATCGAGACAGTGATGCCATCCAGCCATCTCATCCTCTGTCGTCCCCTTCTCCTCCTAACCCTCAATCCTTCCCATCATCAGAATCTTTTCTAATCAGTCAGCTCTACAAATGAGGTGGCCAAAGTATTGCAGTTTCAGTTTTAGCATCAGTCCTTCCAATGAACACTCAGGACTGATCTCCTTTAGAATGGGCTGGTTGGATCTCCCTGCAGTCCAAGGGACTCTCAAGAGTCTTCTCCAGCACCACAGTTCAAAAGCATCAATTCTTTGGCACTCAGCTTTCTTCACAGTCCAACTCTCACATCTATACATGACCACTGAAAAAACCATAGCCTTGACTAGATGGACCTTTGTTGGCAAACTAATGTCTCTGCTTTTGAATATGCTATCTAGGTTGATCATAACTTTCCTTCCAAGGAGTAAGCGTCTTTTAATTTCATGGCTACAATCACCATCTACAGTGATTTTGGACCCCCCAAAAATAAATTCTAACACTGTTTCCACTGTTTCCCCATCTATTTCCCATGAAATGATGGGACCAGATGCCATGATCTTCATTTTCTGAATGTAGAGCTTTAAGCCAACGTTTTCACTCTCCTCTTTCACTTTCATCAAGAGGCTTTTTAGTTCTTCTCTACTTTCTGCCATAAGGGTGGTGTCATCTGCATATCTGAGGTTATTGATATTTCTCCCAGCAATCTTGATTCCAGCTTGTGTTTCTTCCAATCCAGCGTTTCTCATGATGTACTCTGCATATAAGTTAAATAAGCAGGGTGACAATATACAGCCTTGATGTACTCCCTTTCCCATTTGGAACCAGTCTGTTGTTCCATGTCCAGTTCTAACTATTGCTTCCTGACCTGCATACAGATTTCTCAAGAGGCAGTCAGGTGGTCTGGTATTCCCATCTCTTTCAGAATTTTCCACAGTTTATTGTGATCCACACAGTCAAAGGCTTTGGCATAGTCAAGAAAGCAGAAATTGATGTTTTTCTGGAACTCTCTTGCTTTTTCCATGATCCAGTGGATGTTGGCAGTTTGATCTCTGATCCCTCTGCCTTTTCTAAAACCAGCTTGAACATCTGGAAGTTCATGGTTCACATATTGCTGAAGCCTGGCTTGGACAGTTTTGAGCATTACTAGCATGTGAGATGAGTGCAATTGTGTGGTAGTTTGAGCATTCTTTGGCATTGCCTTTCTTTGGAATTGGAATGAAAACTGACCTTTTCCAGTCCTGTGGCCACTCCTTAGTTTTCCAAATTTGCTGGCATATTGAGTACAGCACTTTCACAGCATCATCTTTCAGGATTTGAAATAGTTCAACTGGAATTCCATTACCTCCACTAGCTTTGTTCATAGTGATGTTTTCTAAGGCCAACTTGAGTTCACATTCCAGGATGTCGGGCTCTAGGTGAGTGATCACACCATTGTGATTATCTGGGTCATGAAGATCTTTTTGGTACACTTCTGTGTATTCTTGCCACCTCTTAATATCTTCCTTTTCTGTTAGGTCCATACCATTTCTGTCCTTTATCTAGCCCATCTTTGCATGAAATGTTCCCTTGGTATCTCTAATTTTCTGCAGGAGATCTCTAGTCTTTCCCATTCTGTTGTTTTCCTCTCTTTCTTTGCATTGATCGCTGAAGAAGGCTTTCTTATCTCTCATTGCTATTCTTTGGAACTTGGCATTCAGATGCTTATATCTTTCCTTTTCTCCTTTGCATTTCATTTCTCTTCTTTTCACAGCTATTTGTAAGGCCTCCCCAGACAGTCATTTTGCTTTTTTGCATTTCTTTTCCTTGGGGATGGTCTTGATCCCTGTCTCCTGTACAATGTCACAAACCTCCATCCATAATTCATCAGGCACTCTATATATCAGATCTGGTCCCTTAAATCTATTTCTCACTTCACTGTATAATCATAAGGGATTTGATGTAGGTCATACCTGAATGGTCTAGCGGTTTTCCCTACTTTCTTCAATTTAAGTCTGGATTTTGCAATAGCAGTTCATGATCTGAGCCACAGTCAGCTCCCGGTCTTGTTTTTGCTTACTGTATAGAGCTTCTCCATCTTAGGCTGCAAAAAATATAATCAATCTGATTTCGGTGTTGACCATCTGGTGATGTCCATGTGTAGAGTTTTCTCTTGTGCTGTTGGAAGAGTGTATTTGCTATGACCAGTACATTTTCTTGGCAAAACTCTATTAGTCTTTGCTCTACTTCATTCCGCATTCCAAGGCCAAATTTGCCTGTTACTCCAGGTGTTTCTTGACTTCCTACTTTTGCATTCCAGTTCCCTGTAATGAAAAGGACATCTTTTTTGGGGTGTTAGTTCTAAAAGGTCTTGTAGGTCTTCATAGAAACATTCAACTTCAGCTTCTTCAGTGTTACTGGTCAGGGCATAGGCTTGAAGTACTGTGATATTGAATGGTTTGCCTTGGAGACGAACAGAGATCATTCTGTCATTTTTGAGATTGCATCCAAGTACTGCATCTCAGACTCTTTTGTTGACCATGACGGCTACTCCATTTCTTCTGAGGGATTCCTGCCCACAGTAGTAGATATAATGGTCATCTGAGTTAAGTTCAACCATTCCAGTCCATTTTATTTCACTGATTCCTAGAATGTCGACGTTCACTCTTGCCATCTCCTGTTTGACCATTTCCAATTTACCTTGATTCATGGACCTAACATTCCAGGTTCCGATGCAATACTGCTCTTTACAGCATCGGACCTTCCTTCTACCACCAGTCACATCCTCAACGGGGTATTGTTTTTGCTTTGGCTCCATCCCTTCATTCTTTCTGGAGTTATTCTCCATTGATCTCCAGTAGCATATTGAGCACATAACAACCTGAGGAGTTTCTCTTTCAGTATCCTATCATTTTGCCTTTTCATACTGTTCATGGGGTTCTCAAGGCAAGAATACTGAAGTAGTTTGCCATTCCGTTCTCCAGTGGACCACATTCTGTCAGACGTCTCCACCATGACCCACCATCCCTTCATTCTTTCTGGAGTTATTCTCCATTGATCTCCAGTAGCATATTGAGCACATAACAACCTGAGGAGTTTCTCTTTCAGTATCCTATCATTTTGCCTTTTCATACTGTTCATGGGGTTCTCAAGGCAAGAATACTGAAGTAGTTTGCCATTCCGTTCTCCAGTGGACCACATTCTGTCAGACGTCTCCACCATGACCCACCCGTCTTGGGTGGCCCCACACAGCATGGCTTAGTTTCATTGAGTTAGACAAGGCTGTGGTGTGTGATCAGATTTACTAGCTTTCTGTGATTATGGTTTCAATGTGTCTGCCCTCTGATGCCCTCTCACAACACCTACTGTCTTACTTGGGTTTCTCTTAACTTGGACTTGGTGTATCTCTTCACAGCTGCTCCAGCAAAGCGCAGCTGCTGTTCCTTACCTTGGACAAGGGGTATCATACCTAAATCTCATTTCCCCTTCTCCATTCTGTTCTCTATTGGTAACCACAAGTTTGTTTTCTATACTGCTGACTCTGTTTCTGTTTTTCTATACATATTCCTTGTATTATTTTTCAAGTTCCACATGGAAGTGTTATCATAGAGTATCTATCATTCTCTGACATTTCATTAAACATAATATTCTCTAGGTCTGTCCACGTTGCTGCAAGTGGCAGAATTTCATTCTTTTTATGTCTGAGTAATATTCTGTTTTATACACACACATACACACACACACATATGGGCTTCCATGGTGGCTCAGTGATAAAGAATCTGCCTGCCAATTCAGCAGATGCAGGAGATGCACGTTCAATCCCTCGGTTGGAAAGATCCTCTAAAGAAGGAAACAGCAACCCACTCCAGTATTCTTACCTGGGAAATCCCATGGACAAAGGAGCCTGGCAGTCTATAGTCCATGGGGTTGCAAAGAGTCAGATACAAGTGAGTGCACACATCACAACCACCACATACTTATATACCACATCTGAATTCATTTGTCTCTGGATGGACATTTGTGTTGCTTCCATATCTCAGTTATTGTAAATAGTGCTATAATGAACAGTGGGATGCATGAATCCTTTGAGTTAGTGTTTTTGCATTTGTTCTGGTTACATGCCAAGGAGGGGAATTGTTGGATCATACAGTAGTTCTATTTTTTTTTGAGAAACCTCCATACTGTTTTCCATATTGACTGCAGCAATTTACATTCCCACCAACAGTATACAAGGGTTCTCTTTTCTCCACGTTCTTGCCAACATTTGTTATTTGCAGACTTTTTGATGATAGCCATCCTGACAGGCGTGAGATGGTATCTCATTGTTTTGACTTCATTTCTCCAATAATTACTGATGTTGAGCATTTCTTCCTGTGCCTGTTAATAATTTGTATATTTTTTTGGAAATATGTCTATTCAGACCTTTTGCCCATTTTATGATTGGGTTGTTTCTTTACATTGAGTTGTCTGTTCATGTATTTTGGATATTAGCCTCTTGTTGGTCATATCATTTGCAAATAATTTCCCATTCTGGAAGCTGTCATTTTGTCATTCACTTTGTCATTGCTTTCCTTTACTGTGCAAAATCATTTAAGTTTCATTAGGTCCCATTTATTTATTTTTGCTTTTATTTCTTTTGCCTTAGGAGACAGATTCAAAAAATGTTGCTGTAATTTATGTCGGTGAGTGTTTTGCTTGTGTCTCTTTTAGGATTTTTATGGTTTCGGGTCTTACATTTTAGTCTTTAATCTGTTTGGAGTATGTTTGTATATGGTGTGAGAAAATGTTCTAATCTTATTGTTTTATGTATAGCTGTCCAGTTTTGCCAATGCCACTTGTTAGACTGTCTTTTCTCCATTGTTTATTCTTGCCTCATTTATTGTTGCTTTATTGTTCAGAGGGTGCATGGGTTTGTTTCTGGACTGTCTGTTCTGTTCCATTGATCTACATATCTGTTTTTGTGCCAGTACCATGCCATTTGTCATTCAATCTGCAACCCTATGTCTTTTTATTGGAGCATTTAATCATTGACATTTAAAGTAACTATAGATAGGTATGTAATTAATGCCATTTTATTACTTGCTTTCCAGTTGTTTTTGCAGTTCTTCTTTATTTATTGTTTCTTCCCTTGTGGTTGACATTTTTTAGTAGTATGATTGTGCTCCTTCTTTTTTAGTTCTTATATATCTGTTGTAAGTTTTTGATTTGTATTTATCTTGGGGTTCATAAATTATGACCTATATTTACTTATTTTACCTGGTAGTCATTTAAGTTCAAACAATCCTGAATGATCTCCATTTCTTCCCTCTGCTCTCTGACATTGTATTTTTGATGACATATTTTATATCTTTATGTTTATCCCTTAACTGTTTATTTTAGTTATAGCTATTTTTACTTTTTTTGTTGTCTTTCAATCTTCATACAGGCTTATTTAGGTGGTTGATCCTATCATCTCTATATATTTGCCTTTCCTAGTGGGATCTTCCCTTTTCTATAGATTCTTCCTTCTTTTCCACTTAAAAAAGCCTTTTAACATTCCTTTAGNTTGCCTTGGAGACGAACAGAGATCATTCTGTCATTTTTGAGATTGCATCCAAGTACTGCATTTCGGACTCTTTTGTTGACCATGATGGCTACTCCATTTCTTCTGAGGGATTCCTGCCCACAGTAGTAGATATAATAGTCATCTGAGTTAAATTCACCCATTCCAGTCCATTTTAGTTCGCTGATTCCTAGAATGTCGACGTTCACCCTTGCCATCTCTTGTTTGACCACTTCCAATTTGCCTTGATTCATGGACCTGACATTCCAGGTTCCTATGCAATATTGCTCTTTTGGATACTGAAGCAAAAATCCTCAACAAAATCCTAGCAAAAAGAATTTGGTAGCATAGTAAAAGGATTATACACAATGACCAAACAGGATTTATTTCTGCAGTGCAAAGAAGGTTCGACATATGAAAATTGATCAGTATAATATGCCACACCGACAACACGAAGAAACTGCACAATCATCTCAATGGCTATAGAAAAGTATGTGGCAGAATAAAATACTCTTCCATGATTAAAAAAGACTCCAACAAACTGTGAATAGAATAAAACTATCTCAACATAATAAGCGCATTTTTATGAAAGACTCACAGCAAATGTCATACTTAACAGTGAAAGACTGAAAGCTCTTCCTCTAAGAGCAGGAACAAGGTAAGGATGCCCATTTTTCACCTCTTTTATTCAACACAGTACTGGAAGTTATAGCCAAAACAATTAGTTATAGCTATTAGCAATGAGAAAATGAAATAAAATACACCTAAATTGGAAAGGAAGAAGTAAAGTGATCTGTTTGCAAATGATATCTTATATATATAACAGGAACAAGGTAAGGATGCCCATTTTTCACCTCTTTTATTCAACACAGTACTGGAAGTTATAGCCAAAACAATTAGTTATAGCTATTAGCAATGAGAAAATGAAATAAAATACACCTAAATTGGAAAGGAAGAAGTAAAGTGATCTGTTTGCAAATGATATCTTATATATATATATATATATAGAAAACTCTAAAAATTCCACACAAAAAAATTAGAGGTAATAAATGAATTCAGCAAAGTAGCAAGATACAAAGTCAACACTCAAAACTCAGTTGCATTTTTATACACAAACAATAAATCTAAAAAGGAAATTATAATAACAATTCCATTCACAATAGCATCAAAAAGAATAAGATACTTAGAATTACAACTTAATCAAGGAGGTGAGAGACTTGTACAATGAAAACTACAAAATATTGCTAAAAGAAACTTAAGATATAAATAAGTGGAAACACATTTCATGTTTATGGATTGCAAGACTTGATATTGTTAAGAATGTCCATACTATCCAAAACAATCTACAGATTCAAAGCAAGTCCTATCAAAATGCCAGTGGCACTTTTTAAACAAAAAGAGAAAAACCCAAACTAAAAGTCACATGAAATCTCAAGGGATTCCAAATAGCCGAAGTGTCTGGAAAAAGGAACAAAACTTCATGACACACACTTTAATTTCAAAACTTACTACAGAGATAGAGTAATCAAGAATGGGAGATAGGCAGAACGATAAACATAGAATAACAGAATAAAACAGAGTGCTTAGAAATAAACTCACATATACAGGGAAATGATTTTTGACAAAGGTGCTAATATTGCCTTTTCAACAAATGATGCTGGGAAAACTGAATAACCACATGCAAAAGAATTAAACTGAACCCATACATAACACCATATATAAAATTAACTACAAATGAATCAAGGACCTAACTGCAAGATTAAAACAATTTTAAAATTCAGAAGAAAAGATAGAACAAAAGCTTCATGACATTGGATTGGTAACAGAAAAAATACACAAATTTGATTCATGAAAATTTAACATTTTGTGTACCAAAAGACACAGTCAAAAGAGTAGAAAGGCAAAACTGCATGATGGTAAAAAAAATATTTGAGAATCATATATCTGATAAGGGTTTAATAAAATATATAGAGAACTCCTAAAACTCAACAGCAACAAAAACCAACCTCAACAACAATTCAAAATTAGCAAAGAACTTGAAATAGACATTTCTCCAAAGAAGGTATGTGAGTGGCCACAAAAAGACGTTCAGCATCACTAATCATTCAGTTCAGTTCAGTCGCTCAGTTGTGTCCGACTCTTTGCAATCCCATGAATCGCAGCACACCAGGCCTCCCTGTCCAACACCATCTCCCGGAGTTCACTCAGACTCACGTCCATCCAGTCGGTGATGCCATCCAGCCATCTCATCCTCTGTCGTCCCCTTCCCCTCCTGCCCCCAATCCCTCCCAGCATCAGAGTCTTTTCCAGTGAGTCAACTCTTTGCATGAGGTGGCCAAAGTACTGGAGTCTCAGCTTTAGCATCATTCCTTCCAAAGAACACTCAGGGCTGATCTCTTTTAGAATGGACTAGTTGGATCTCCTTGCAGTCCAAGGGACTCTCAAACACCACAGTTCAAAAGCATCAATTCTTCAGTGCTCAGGTTTCTTCACATTCCACCTCTCACATCCATACATGACCACTGGAAAGAGCATAGCCTTGACTAGATGGACCTTTGTTGGCAAAGTAATGTCTCTGCTTTTGAATATGCTATCTAGGTTGATCATAACTTTTCTTCCAAGGAGTAAGGGTCTGCAAATCAAAATCACAGTGAGGTACCATCTCACACCCATTAGGATGGCTACTATTTATTTATTTTAATTGGAGGCTAATTACTTTACAATATTGTATTGGTTTAAAAAAGAATCTAAGTTTAGTGAAGCAGTGGACAAACTGGAAACATTGTGCACTCTGTGGGAATGTAAAAAGGTGTAGTTGGTATGTTGGTTCCTCAAAACAATTATACATAGAATTATTAGTGCCAGTGGTCCCACTTTTAGACATAAACCCAAAAGAAGTGAAAGCAAATTCTCAAAGAGACATTTACAGACCCATGTTCATAGCTGTATTACTCACAATAGCTAAAACATGGATATGCAAAGAGGGATGTTAGGTCCATGAATCAAGGTAAATTAGAAGTGGTCAAACAGAAGATGGCAAGAGTGAACATCAACATTTTAGCAATCAGTGAACTAAAGTGGACTGGAATGGGCAAATTTAATTCAGATGACCATTATATCTACTACTGTGAGCAAGATTTCCTTAGAAAAAAATGGAGTAGCCCTCATAGTCAACAAAAGAGTCCAAAATGCAGTACTTGGGTGCAAACTCAAAAATGACAGAATGATCTTTGTTCGTTTCCAAGGCAAACCATTTAATACCACAGTAATCTGAATCTATGCCCCGACCAACAATGCTGAAGAAGCTGAATTTGAATGATTTTATGAAGATCTACAAGACCTTCTAGAACTAACACCCAAGAAAGATGTTCTTTTCATCACAGGGGACTGGAATGCAAAAGTAGGAAGTCAAGAGATACCTGGAGTAATAAGCAAATTTGGCCAAAATGAAGCAGGGCATAAGTTAACAGAGTTTTGCAAAGAGAACACACTGGTCACAGTAAACACCTTCTAATAACACAAGAGAAGACTGTACACATGGACATCACCAGATGGTCAATATCGAAATCAGATTGATTATATTCTTTGCAACCAAAGATGGAGAANCCAAAATGAAGCAGGGCATAAGTTAACAGAGTTTTGCAAAGAGAACACACTGGTCACAGTAAACACCTTCTAATAACACAAGAGAAGACTGTACACATGGACATCACCAGATGGTCAATATCGAAATCAGATTGATTATATTCTTTGCAACCAAAGATGGAGAAGCTCTATACAGTCAGCAAAAACAAGACTGGGAGCTGACTGTGGCTCAGACTATGAACCCAATATTCCAAAATTCAGTCTTAAATTGAAGAAAGTAGGGAAAACCACTAGACCATTCAGCTATGACCTAAATCAAATCCCTTACGATTATACAGTGGAAATGACAAATAGATTGAAGGCATTAGGTTTGATAGACAGAGTGCCTGATGAACTATGGATGGAGGTTTGTGACATTGTACAGGAGGCAGGGATCAAGACCATCCCCAAGAAAAAGAAATGCACAACGGCAAAATGGTTGTCTGAGGAGGCCTTACGAATAGCCAAGAAAAGAAGAGAAGCTAAAGGCAAAGGAGAAAAGGAAAGATAATACCCATTTGAAGGCAGAGTTTCAAAGAATAGCAAGGAGAGATAAGAAGGCCTTCCTCAGTGATCAGTGCAAAGAAATAGAGGAAAACAATAGAATGGGAAAGCCTAGAGATCTCTTCAAGAAAATTAGAGATGCCAAGGGAACATTTCATGCAAAGATGGGCTCAATAAAGGACAGAAACGGTATGGACCGAAGCAGAAGGTATTAAGAAGAGGTGGCAAGAATACACAGAAGAACAATACAAAAAAAGATCTTCATGACCCAGATAACCACGATGGTGTGATCACTCGCCCAGAGCCAGACAACCTGGCATGCAAAGTAAAGTGGGCCTTAGGAAGCATCACTACAAACAAAGCTAGTGGAGGTGATGGAATTCCAGTTGAGCTCTTTCAGATCCTAAAAGATGATGCTGTGAAAATGCAGCACTCAATTGGAGACAAACAGAGATCATTCTGTCATTTTTGAGACTGCATCCAAGTACTGCATTTCAGACTCTTTTGTTGACCATGCTTGCAATTCTAGTAATAGATAATTATCCATCATGTATTGATTATATGCTAAGTGTTGCTCATAATTCTTATCTGGTCCTACAACAACTATGTATAAGGAAGGCATTATGGGTTCCATTTTAGAGATGAGATTGAGGCCCAGGGAGCTTCAGTAAACTATTAGTTCAGAGTAGCACAGCTACTGGAAGGGTAGAGCCAGGAGGCAAACCTAAGACCGAACTACCATTCTGTTTCCCCACGATTAGGGTAACAGTCTCCTGAGCAGCCTTCCTTTCCATGTTTCAAACCACACCTTCTCACCGTGTCACTCCTCTGTGCAAAGCCCTGCTGTGGCTCCCTGTCTCTTACCCAGAGTAAGAGGCAAAATCCTTACACAGGCCAACAAGAACCTATGTGATCACCCTATTACCTTGCTGTCCACTCCCTTCTGCCTCGCTTGTTTTGCTCAGGTCATACTGGTCTGCTCTCATTTTAGGGCCTTTGCACCAATGGATTATTCTTCTAAGAGCATGTTTTGTTCAGATGCCTCAGTGACTTGCTCCAGAATCTCCTGCAAGACTCTAAATGAACGTCACCTTCTAATGAAGCTTACATTGAACATGCATCTTCCATCTCATTTTATTTGGACCTATATCACCTGCTAACATATTTTTTAAATATCGGAGTATAGTTGATTTATAACTTTGGATTAATTTCCGGTGTACAGCAAAGTGATAGAATTATACATGTATAAATCGATTCTTTTTCAGATTCTGTTCCTTTATAGATTTTTATGAGATATTGGATGTAGTTGCCTATGATATAAAATACCTGCTGGTGTATTTTATAACTTTATGATTTGCTGTTAATTATCATTTTGGCCCCCATCCCTTGCATGCAGATGAATATAAGTTCTATAAGGGCAGAATCTTCCCACCATTTGTTCACTGCCTTTTTGCAAACACTAGAATATGCCAGAATAATACAGTGGATGTTCAGTAGATATTTATTGACAAGAGATGAATGAAGCTCAGGAATGTCCAGTTTCAAAGCCACACTTATATTTGATGTGTAAACAAGTACCCACTTGTGTAGGCCTGCTAAGTTGTCCTGGTTACCCTAAAACACATAGCCATGTAGACTCACATAGGCAAGTCAGAGTAACCCGTGCCAATATCTGTCAAATTGACTGCCTTTAGTTCTAAGATCACTTGGCATAGCACTAATGAAGCTGCCACTGTAGCGTCTCATAAGGCCCACATGGTCAGAAATTGTGGACAGTGGGCTGCCACGTATAAGGATACTGCCCCAGCCCTGAGTAGTGACCTTTTGTATGTGTGCAGGCACAGCTTTGTCCCCTACAAAAGCAGAAATACCAAGCTTGTCATCACTGGCCTTGAAGGCTGAGGCACGAGCCGATGATTAAGGAAAGTAGCACCTCAGCCAGTGTGCATAGTGAGGAAGAAAGGATGGAGTCTTAGGATTAAGCAGTAAGTTTTGCCACCCTGGAATTCAAATTATTTAATGGAAGTTTTCTTTTTAAAAAAACAGGTTATTCTCGGTGAAAATTTGGCCTCGAATTGTCCAGAGGTTATCTATGAAATCAAAGAAGAAACACCTGTTTTCTACAAACTTGTTCCTCATCCTAAGAAGAATATCTACATCTATCTAACAGCTGGAAAAGAGGTAGGCAGAAATACTAGTTCCCATTTCTGTATTTATGAATGCAAACTGTTTGATTGATGTCATTATCTGATGGTAAAGCTTGTACTTTGCACTACTGAGTTTAAACACTGCTGCAAGCTTTGAGAAGACCTGCAGTGGTTCACAGGCATGGAATTAAAAACCTTACTGTCAGTAAGTAAGCAAGACATATTACCTATTTAGACAATTTTATTATTGGCTATATTTCCAATGCCAAGTTTTTCAGAGAAGTGTGTGCTTGCAAATGGGTGCATAATCAGCAAGGTAACTGAATTTACACATTATCATGTGGGCATCGAATGGTTAGATGCATTTATGAATATGCCCAATGGGACTGGCTTTGAAATTTGGGGTTAATATCAGGCCACAGTCTTATACACATTCATGAACCAGGAAATATATGGCACCCACCCTCTCTCTCTTAATTTATCTTGCTGTTTTAGTTTTTCTTCTTCTGCTTACTGAAATAAAAAGGATGCCTTTTTACATTTTCTTCAGTTTTAAAGTGCTTTCACCAAGAGAAAGAGGAGAGGAACTAATTGAGTTCCTACCGATGCTGTACTAGTTACTATTCTAAAGGGAGTCTCTCTAGATGCATAGAATTGTACACACAAACACACCAACCCCCAAATATAATAAACAATGTTAACAAAATCTGTCAGTAATGTAGTGAGATAAAAATTAACCTTGTTTTGTATATGAAGAATCTAGGACTCAGGCTAAATATCTTCTCATGGATATATATATATATATAGGGCCTTGTCAGGGTTAGGACTTAAATTCTACCCTGATCTTAAAGCCCATGATTGTTGTTGTTCAGTCACTAAATTACGTCGTCCAACTCTTTGCAGTCCCATGGACTGCAACATACCAGGCTTCCCTGTCCTTCACTACCTCTCGGAGTTTGCTCAGACTCATGTCTATTGAGTCAACAATGCCATTCAGCCATCTCATCCTCTGTCACCCCCTTCTTCTCCTGCCCTCAATCTTTCCCAGCATCAGGGTCTTTTCCAGTGAGTCAACTCTTCACATCAGGTGGCCAAAGTATTGGAGCTTTAGCTTTAGCATCAGTTCTTCCAGTGAATATTCAGGGTTGATTCCCTTTAGGATTGACTGGTTGGATCTCCTTGCAGTCCAAGGGACTCTCAAGAGTCTTCTCCAGCACTACAGTTTGAAAGCATCAATTCTTCAGTGCTCAGCCTTCTTTACGGTCCAACTCTCAAA
The DNA here is from genome assembly GCA_006408695.1 of Aepyceros melampus. Lineage (NCBI taxonomy): Eukaryota > Metazoa > Chordata > Mammalia > Artiodactyla > Bovidae > Aepyceros > Aepyceros melampus. Next base: position 19,111 of record SJXQ01001986.1, read on the forward strand.
TCCATTCATGACTATTAGGAAAATCATAGCTTTGACTATACAGACCTTTGTCAGCAAAGTGATGTCTCTGCTTTTTAATAACTGTCAAACCCATAATAAGTGGGATCAACCCCAAATTTGTGAAAACCAAACATTTTTTCATGGTTGTTTTGACTCATGACCATTTGAACATACCAAGTGCAAAGATAACTGAGACTTACATAATCACACGATGAATGTCACATGCTCTCAGCCCACCCCAATTTTTCATTCTTTTCCTTTCCATTATTCTAAGCAGAGCAGCAATGACATCAGTTTCCATGTACTGGCCAAGTTGCAGAGATGATGTGCAAGCCATTTAGAGCTTCTGACTTTCCTAAAAAGGCCATATTGCCCTTTGCATGTTGAAAAGGCAGCTATTCAAAATGACCACACTGAGATGGCCAGTGAATCTCATATACCTCTGTTCTTCACCATACAGAACCTTTGCAAACAGCTTGCTTCAACATTTAAACACAGTCTATTATATTTCTTCCCCCAGGGCTCCCATAGTTGAAAGATTTTTGTCTACTCAACAAACTGCATTTATTAAGTAACAATTCCCATTCTCAAGCTTTATTTATCAAGGGCATCTCAAAACAGCCACTCAGAGCGCTGACTGTGCTACCACAGGGAGCTGATAAAATTCCAGCTCAAAGCAAAGACACTTGTAGCCTTGCTTAGTCTGTGCATGTTTTTGTAATCAGCTTTTTGAAACATTGCAAATAGCTCATAAATCCTTCCCCCAAATCCCAGATTGTAGGCCAAGAACAACAGTGAGAACCACCAGTAGTTGATAGATTCTCAGTTTCAGAAGGTGAAGAGTTCTAGTCTGGCCATTCAAAACCTGAAGACCTGGGAAGAGTTTGCTACTGGGCATCAAAGCTATTCTTACTTTTTTCACTTAGATTCACTGCTGGAGTTCCTATTAGTAAGACTCTGGTGTTCCGGTTGAGCCAAGATAGGCCCTACAGAGGCAAAACCCAAGGAAGATCCTTCCTCAACTCTTGGGGAGATACTGCTACTGCTGCTAAGTCACTTCAGTCGTGTCCGACTCTGTGCAACCCCATAGACAGCAGCCCACAGGCTCCCCCGTCCCTGGGATTCTCCAGGCAAGAACACTGGAGTGGGTTGCCATTTCCTTCTCCAATGCGTGAAAGTGAAGTTGCTCAGTCGTGTCCGACTTCGCGACCTCATGGACTGCAGCCTACCAGCCTCCGCCCATGGGATTTTTGGAATACTGGAGTGGGGTGCCATTGCCTTCTCCGCTTGGGGAGATAGGAACAGACAAACTGAAGTGCCCTGGTACATCCATAGAACACCTGGTCATTAAAAACAACCACATGGGGATAGCTACATTGTTGTGGAATAACCCCTGTAATGTGTTAAGTTAGAGAAGCAGGTCCAGTGTCGTAGTTATGGTGGCCTTTCTTTAACACGGGCTTCCCTGGTGGCTCACAAGGTGGAGAATCTGCCTACAATGCAGGAGACCCAGGTTTAGTCCCTGGGTTGGGAAGAGCCCCTGGAGAAGGAAACGGTTACCCACTCCAGTACTCTTGCCTGGGAAATCTCATGGACACAAGGAGCCTGGCAGGCTACAGTCCATGGGGTTGCACAGAGTTGGACAGCACTGAGCGACTAACACTTTCACGTTTTTTTTTTTTCAGAGTAGTTCTCATAGAATGTTCCGGAGACTCATTTTGCACTAAATGTTCTGAGCAAAAGTGGTCCTGGGAGCAGATGTTACCTTCTATATCCCTCCTAGAGTATCATAACCAGAGCATTCGAACACTCTCAGAAGCCTTGTGCTAAGGAAACCTAGTTTGCCTTTTGCCTGTGAGATTTCACATGTTTGTTGGACCGTGGAAACTTTTTCCAATGTAGTAGCAAGAGCCAGCATTTATTGAGTGTGTATTATGTGCTGGGCAGTGTTGGTAATAACCCTGTGAAGTCAGCAGTACCATCATCATGTCACAGGTGAGAAAACAAGGTCAGAGAGATTCCGTGACATTTGTGAAAACACCCCAGAATCATAAAGATGTCCTGTGAGCTACAAGGAAGTATCCACATTCTGATTAATTTTGGCTCAGGCTGGTGGCCTGCCGGTACATCTGTCAGCCACCCTGGGAACTGTGAGATGATGGGTGTGGTTATTCTCCACAAAGTCAACTTAGAATGGACTCTGCTTTTCTCACAAACTCCTTCTAGAACTCTCTCTTTCTCTGTATGATTTAAGAAGTTACTTATGGTCTCCAGCAGGTACAACTTCCTGGCTCTGAGTTCTACAGGTTTCCTGACTACCTGCTGTGGGATTTTACCTGAAAAAAATGTGCCTGCAAAAAATGTGTGAGGCTCAGGTCCTCCCTGCCTCCCCCGACCCTGCTTGGAGGCTCGGCCTGCCTTTGGGGCCTGGGTTTGCCCATTACCATCTTCTTCTCTGGGGGCTGCTATTTCCTCACAACTGGAAGAGGCAGCTCCAGGGGCTGAGAACGATTGAAAAACTTTCTTTTCTTTTTGCCTTCAGTGGAGGGAGTGTGAGGAGTGAGCCAGGAGCTGAGGTGATAGGACACCCCTGAGAGGGGTTTGGGGGGGTGGTCCTCATTTCCATGCCAAGGGTCAACCTCCTGCTGACCCTTGGATTCAGAGCCTGTTGCTGTCCCCTGATGCTCATCTCCAAGGTGCTGTTGACTGTCACTCTCTGAAAACCAGGTGACCTGATTCCATGATCTTGGAAATCACTATTAGCAGATCAGAAAGCTAACCATGTACCTGTTAGCAGAGGTTAACAGAGGTTCACCTGTGAGAACTCTTTAAAAATACAGATTCCTAGGTCCCTGCCCCAGTCCTGCTCAACTTGAGTCTCAGTGGCAGGGGGTCTGGGAGTCTGCCCTTTCAAAAGCTCCCCCAGGAGATGTTGATAAGCTGCTCCATACCCTAGGACTTGAGAACCACTGCCCGATGTCATTACACAGACATTCAGCGTTTGAGTTGATAAATGTCTCCTCATGGCCCTTCATCAGATAAGGTGTTGGAGTTTTTCTGGTGTTGCTTATAATTCCATCTGAGCTGCCATCATCTTTATTTTTAGGTGAGGAGAATTCGTGTTGCGAACTGCGGTAAACATAAATCTGTTGGGAGTGTTTAGCAGCAACAGACCCTCACTGCGGTTGGTGCCATTCGCTACAAAGGTATTTCCTGCGTTTTCTCACCGACTTGCAATTTTGAAACCGTGCGATGGGGCTGCACACTTGTTGCCCTACTTTAAGGATCCACTGCAGTTGCCTGGGGGAACTGATCTCGGCGCCTGTGTAATCCAAATTCATTCTCGGGGATGTTCCCAGCCGCAATGGTGTTACTGAAATCATTTGACCTGGACGGCTGAGAGGGTCCCCAGGCTGGAAGGGTAGGGGGAGTTGGAGGTGGGGGAGAGGGGATAAGTTGGGGCTGCCAGTTTTTCTTTTACTTTCTGCAGAGTTCTCCAAGACTAGAGAGAGATAGAAGGTTCTCCCTCAGCGGCGATAAAAGAATAGGCATGTTTGAAATGTTTCAAATGAACCTTCATGATGTCACGCATTTGGTTGGCTCCGCGGAAGCCTGATTATTGATGATGTTGTCTCCTGATGCGCGGTACAGCTGTGCACAGGCCTGATGTGCAGTCGCAGTCTCCGGGCAGAATCTGCCCAGCTCGGTCTTGAATTACGATGTTCACGACCCATCTAGGCTCAGGGCGACTTGTAGCAGCTTCCTCGCCATGGCAGCTCCCAGTGTCGCTGGGACCGGCCTGGTTGGATTCACTGTTGCCATGGCAACCCAGTACTCAGGCTCTGCTATAGAAGTGAGGAGAGGAGAGCCTGCCGCAGCTCAGGCAGAGGAAAAAAAACACACACACCGTAACAGTGTCTGTCAGGTTGGTGCTTTCAGTTTTTAAAGGTGAAAAAGGATAAGAAAGAGTAGAACAGGGGCAGAGAAGCTGAAGGCTAAACAAGGGGCAATTTGGGGAAAGAAAAGAAGAATGAGAAAGAGAATTTGGGAGGCTTTTGTGGGGAGGAAGGCAAGAGGAATGAGGGGAGGGGGAAATACAACATAAGCAAGAGGTTCGGGAAGCAAAATAAAAATATGGGGATGGAATTAATTAAGAGTTCCTTAATGGGGAAGTCTGAAGCTGAGATGCAGCAAGGTGCATAATTGCCCTTGCCTTTCACTGAGCTTCCTTACCAGGCTGTTGCCGTCAGAATCACCGGCAGACAAAAGAAGCAGGGCCAGGAAGAGTCTCATGAATAATTGTAATTGGGTAGGAACGTTTTCTTCTTGCGGCTTGCCTAAGACCAGACTTGAAGGAAATGAACTGATCGCGGGCAGACCCGTATCGCCGCACACCCACTAAGCAGTTTTGCTATAATCTTTGCAGCCCTTTCCACTGATGTAGGTTCTCTGGGTTTGCAGAGCGCTGTGCAGGAGTTAATTCAGTAACAGTGGTGGAGCTGGTAGTGATGGTCACAGTGGTGATGTGATTAAATAGCCGCATGTAGCTAGTGGCCACTCTTTGGGCAAACACAGGTCTGGCATTCATAAGAGATGTCTGAATTGGAGATGTGAATTTGGGGTTAGTATTGTTCAGATGATACACGTCGTGAAGTCGTAAGACCGGTGAGGGAGGGGGCATAGATTGAGGAGAGGAGTAGTTGGAGAACTGAGCTTTGAGTTCAGTGAGCATTGGTGCAGGGTTGAGGGGTCAGGGAGATGAAGAAGTAGATCTGAGAGAACAGCCAGAAGCGAGAGGAAAAACTGAAGAAGGTGGCTTCTTGGAGGCCCAGGGAAGAAAGGAGGAGGGGAGTGGTCCATCGTGCCAGATTGTGCTGAGATGTCGAGCAAGAAAAGCGAATTGAATCACTGGACTTAGCGGGTGATTACTGCCAATTGTGACAAGGACAGGAAGTGGTGATAAAACTGTAAAGAGAAAATGAGAAGAGGATGGAGCGGAGACAGCTCTTTGGAGGAGCTTTGCTGAGAAAGACAGCAGAAACATGGAGCAGACATTGTAGGAAAGTGTGAAGTCCAGAGAGCTGTTTTTCAAGATACATGAAATGTGTTTTTGTGTGGCTGGGAAAGTTCTAGTAGTGTGGGAGAAGCTGACAATACAGGAGAGAGAGAATTCTGGGGTGTTGTCTTTCTCAGATGAAAGAAAATTTGATCTTCTGTGCCAGTGGGGGGCCCAGCCTCAGCCAGGAGCATGGGACCCTCCATCCTTAGTCATGGGAGGGCAGGAGGAAAATACGGGCTCAGGAGCAGGTTGGTGGTGGAAGCGTATGCAGTGACTTTTCATGTGATTTTGCATTATTTCCAGGAATGTATGATGAGTGAGAGTGAGGTGAGGGAGGAAGCCTTGGAGTTGGAAGGGAGAAGTGAGAGAAGGTACAGAACAGAGAGGACAAGAGAACAGAGCTGGGACATGAAGAGCAGTTGCCAGTGTCAGGGTGCATGTGAGGTCCACGGTTTTGCTTTTGAAGGGAGAGCAGTATGCCTGGTTCTGCTTTCAGAAACCACGTTTGGCACTGTGGGCATAGGCGGTAGGATAGGGGAGAGTTAGATTTAGCCAGAGATGGGACTGGTGGCTCAGTGGTAAAGAATCTGCCTGAAATACAGGAGACACAGGTTCAGTTCCTGGGTGGGGGAGATCCTCTGGAGGAGGGCATGGCAACCCACTCCAGTACTCTTGCCTGGAGAATCCCCATGGACAGAGGAGCCTGACAGGCTACAGTCGATGGGGTCACAAAGAGTTGGACAGGACTGAAGCAGCTAAGCACTAGCAGGGAGTCCAGGAGCTGAAAGTGCCTGCTGATATGGATTTGGATACTTACAATTGTTGACCCTGGGCTCCAAACTGGAAGTGAACTCTAAGGAGGGAGGTGAGGATGGGTGTGAGGGATGGGAAGGGTAGCTAGCTCTGTGCAGGGGAGATTGTTTTGGGCTTTAAGACTTGTGGGACCTGGGAACCTGGAGAAGAGGTAGTGGTTGGACTATGGGGAACTTGAAATTAAGGTCGCGGAGAGGGCAGAGTTATTGGTCCTGACAGGGTCTAGGGTGGGATTCTGTAACTGAAGTAGGATGACGGACAAGATCATTGGCAGAGAGGGTGGGCAGCTTAGGGGTCACAGTCATCAAGAAGGACTATGGAACAATTTTGGAGGGACTGAGAGCAAGAGATGCCAAAAAAGAAAGGAATTGCCTGCGGGCTGCCTGGTGTGTGGATGGTCGTGACAGGGCAGGCCTTGGGGGCCTCTGGGCAGATGGCCCAATGGCTTGAGCTTCCGAGCTGGGGTGTGGGGAGCAGGCTTGGAAAGAAGGGAAGAAGAATCCTCCTAAAGAGGCAGCAAGACACAAGGAGGACCCTTATGCTGAGGGAGAGGAAGCAGCCAGCCCTTGTGGGCTGCAGGAATCGGCGTCCTCAGGGAGAGCCTGGTTTCTGGATGAGGAAAACAATGAAGGGAGCGGCTGGAGAAGTTGAAGACTCCAGGGATTTATTGATGATGGGCTGTGATAAAGGAGTTCCAGCCTTCTAGAAAAGGTTGCTCGTAGCTTTCCCTGCTTCTGCTCTTGGTCCCTTACCCCTGCCCCAAGAGGAGTAGGGCGTTTAAAAATCTCAACCAGATCATTTCATTCCCCAACTTAAAAACCTCCACTGGCCTCCATTGTAGAATTCAGTCTGACTCCCTTACTCACGGGACCTGAATACAGAGCTTCTAAGAATCAGGTCCTTGGTTACTTGGCCCTTTCTTTCTAACAAGAATATGCCAAGTTTGTTCCTCCCACAGGGACTTTTCACCAGCTGTTTCCTCAATCTAGAAAATTCTTCCCCAAATCTTGCCACGGTTGGTTCTTTCTTCCTCATCAGGTCCCAGCACGCACATCTTCCCCCTCTTCTAATGACCCAGTGTAAAGTAGCCTCACCTCACTCCCAGTGACATCACTGTTTTGTTTTATTCCTGGCCCCATCACTACCTGGCTTCCCTGGGTTCAATCCCAGAGTCAGGAAGATCTCCTGGAGAAGGAAGTGGAAACCCACTCCAGTATTCTTGCCTGGAGAATCCCATGGACAGAAGAGCCTTCTGAGCTACAATCCGTGGGGTGACAAAGAGGTGGACATGAATGAGCAGCTACCACACACACACACATCACTGCCTGAATGGTCCTCTTTCTCTGCCTCTTCCTTTATTTAATGTCAGTTGCTTGGGAGCCTTGTCTTGTTCATGACCATATCCCCAGAATCTAGAACAGTGCTTGGCACATGATAGGTGTTTTAAAAATGCGTGTGAAATGAATGGAGATTGAATGGTTGAGAAAGTCTACCAATGGCAGGCTGAGATGTGCTAAGTATGATTAAAACATTCCAGGTTTGTGAACTGATGGCCCTTCGCAGCCATGTCAGATCACTTGGTTTCAAACTGGCTTGGTTCTGGCCTAAGATGAAATAAAACTAAGCCTCATATTTGTGACTCATTTTAAGCTCCCAGTACCATTCAAAATTAGGAATTATAAAGGGGGATGTTTTCTTATAACTCTAGAGCATCCCACAGTGTTTATTTTAAATGTCACAGATTTATTTAGAAAAATAATTTGTTTTCTCTGTTGAGAAGGTTGAGTTTTATTACCTACATGTCTAGGAAGTGGATGGGTTGGTGGGGGTGGTGTGCAAGAAATGATTTTAGCTTCCTTTGAATCGAGTGTGAAGAATGGGCATCCAGTATAAGCTGATAAAAAGCAATTAGACAAACAATGAGCTCAAAAAAGTCTAGTATTTTATTATTGGAACCTCAAATCCAACCTATGCTGAATTTTTCTGTGTGGGTGGAAAGTGAATTTTTGCAGGCTGAATATCTTGGGTTTGGAAGCAGCTTCTCAGTTTCTCCCATATTGCAAAGCATAGCACATGTGTTCAGTTATGGATTTCCACAAAACTGGCAATCCTGAACCAATGAACGGGTGAGGTTCCAAAAGTTCATTTGCAAATTTGTTTGGCACTCCAAATGCATTTTTCCCATAGAAACAATGTCATAAATTAAGGGCTGATTCCCAAGTCAGCGCACAAAATTCAATTTATTTAATTTCAATAAATATTTATTGAATATCTACCAAGAACCCAATGTGGAAAGTGACATAACTAGGTGATACTGGGAGAAATCAGATGCCATTCTTGGCCTTAAAGAATTTACATGCCAGCTAAAGAGACAGACACATCACGGCCAAGGTTCATTTATTCAGTCATACATCACATCAACAGATTTCCTGAGCACCTACTATATGCTTGGGATACAGTTCTTTCTTGCCCACATGGAGCTTGCAGTCTGCTGCTGCTGCTAAGTCACTTCAGTTGTGTCTGACTCTGTGTGACCCCATAGATGGCAGCCCACCAGGCTCCCCCGTCCCTGGGATTCTCCAGGCAAGAACACTGGAGTGGGTTGCCATTTCCTTCTCCAATGCATGAAAGTCAAAAGTGAAAGGGAAGTCGCTCGGTCATGTCTGACTCTTCACGACCCCATGGACTGCAGCCTTCCAGACTCCTCCATCCATGGGATTTTCCAGCCAAGAGTACTGGAGTAGGGTGCCATTGCCTTCTCCATTGCAGTCTAGTGAGGGATAAAAAAAAAAAAAAAAAAAGTGAAAAGTGAAGTCGTGTCCGACTCTTTACGACCCCATGGACTGTAGCCTGCCAGGCTCCTCCATCCATGGGATTTCCAGACAAGAACACTGGAGTGGGTTGCCGTTTCCTTCTCCAGGGGATCTTCCTCACCCAGGGATTGAACCCGGGTCTCCCGCACTGCAGGCAGACTTCACCATCTGAGCCACCAGGGAAGCCCAGTGAGAGGTAGAGACAGTGTTATTAGTCAGGCCTGTTCCAGTAATACTGTGTTAACCAACAGATTCTCAGTGGCTTACAGGAACAGAAATGTGTTTTTCTTGCTCGTGGTTCAGCTCCAGTAGAGGGTGGGGGTGGGAAGGGGGCTCTTCGTCAAGTTGTAGGTGGAGAGTTTGGTCCAGATCTGCTTCACGTGTGTCTCATTCTGCATGTACTCTCCTCAAGGCAGACAGCAGAAGTGCAAGCACCCAAGCGAAACTCTGCGGTGCATTCAGAGCCTCTGCTCATGTCACGTTTGCTGATATTCCGTTGGCAAGCAAGCCACGTAGCCAAGCCCAGCACCAGTGCGGTAGGGGTACACACTCCACCTACTCTAGGGTCGTTCTAGTACAGGAGAGACTGCAGACTGGGAACAATAACTCAGTCTACCCCAATATGTCGAGGGGTTTCCAGTCTATTAATCTTGACAAGTAAAGAGAGAGCGATAACGTTTAGCACAGAGGAAGTAGAGGATTCCATGGAGGCACATTTAAAAAAATCTAAATAATAAGTAGCACATGTTGGAAAAAATGAAACCCTTGTGCACTGTTGGTGAGAATGTAAACTGGTGCAGCCACTATGGAAAATATCGTAGAGGTCCCTCAAAAAAATTGAAAATAGAACCATCACGTGATCCAGTACTGCCACACCTAGGTATCTTTCTGAAGAAAATGAACACTAATTCAAAAAGATACATGCGTTCCTATGTTCATCGCAGTGTTATTCACAGTGGACGAGATGTGGAAGCCACCTAAATATCCTTTGATAGATGAGTGGATAAAGAAGGTGCGGTATATGTACACAATGGACTACTACTCAGACATTTAAAAAATGAAATCTTGCCATTCACAACAACATGGGTGGGCCAAGAGGGTATTAAGCTAAGTGAAATAAGGCAGGCAGAGAAAGACAGACATTGGATGCATTTCACTTGTATGTAGAATCTAAACAAAAGTGAACAAAAATAGCAATGGAAACAGAGTCGTAGGTACAGAGACAAACAGGTGATTGCCTGAGAGGAGGGGGATGGGGAGGTGAAATAGGTGAGGGAGATTAAGAGGCACAGACTTCCGGTACAAAATAAATGAGTCATGGGAGTGAAATGTACAGCTGGAGAATATATGGTAATAATAATAATTATTAGCAGTAATTATAAAATGGAATAATGATTAATGATAAGAATATGGTAATAACTTTGTATGGTGACAGATGGTACCTAGATTTGTCATGGTGACTGTTTTGTAATGTGTAGAAATATCCAATCATAATATTGTGTCCCTGGATCTAACCGTGTTATAGGTCAATTATACTTCAGTTTAAAAGACAACCACGGGTTCAGTGAAAATGAATCGATCAATCAAAGAAAAGCAACCTAAACTTAAGGTCACAAAGGCTTCCTGGAGGAAGGGATGTCTAAACTGAGCCTGAAATGTGAGCATCAGAGAGCATCCGGGTAAAGAGGGAGGAGGTGGAGGAAACTGAGGGAACAGGCCATGCAAAGGCTGGGAGCTGGAGGGGCGCTTGGCCTGACGGGCAGTATGGCGCAAGGGTGTGGTCTGAGGAGCGTTAGTTAATGCAGATAGATGGGATGGGAGAGAACGAATCTTATAGCCCGTGTTAAAGGTCTGAATTTTCCTGGAAAGGCTTTGGGAAGCCATTCCAGGGTTTCAATCAGAAGGCAGACCGGATCCCTTGTGTGGTACAGAACAAGCATTCTGGCACAAGACAGACTGGAGAAGACACCGCTGGAAACCCGTAGATCACTGAGAAGGTGGCTGTAAACCAGCAAGAGATTGGAGACTGAATTAGAGAGATGATCGTGGGGATGGAGAGAAGCAGGTGGATTTAAGAGCTGGCTGGAAGATAGAATTGACAGGACTTAGTGATTAATTGGATTCCTCCTTTGAGTCTGACACACTAAAAATAGGGCCATAAAATGAAAAATAAAATATCAAGGTGGCCACTGTTTTTCTGGAAGATGTATTCTTTCTCTCTTGATCTAAGTCCTCATAAAGACAGTAATGATACCCAAGCCTACACTGATGCCTACTGTGTCTCAGGCCTTGTACTTGGCTCTGGGTGGGAACCCAAAGGATGGGTACCTAAGTTAGATGGAAAAGGACTTCTGAGAGATGTGAAGCTGGGTCTCAAGTCCTGGGACTTTGCTGTTGAAATGATAGGGGAAAGAGTGCAAGTATCTGGCTTGGGTACCAGAGGGACTGAGGTATTATTGACTGAGCAGGAGTTTAGAAAGACTAGCCAGTTTGGGATGCCCAGCAATGCAGGGGATGACTTCCACACTGGAGGGAGGAGTCCAGCAGAGAGAGAAGAGTGCAGACCTGGAGTCTGTGTGTTCGAGATCAAATCCAGGCCCCTGTGTTTCTTATCATCTCTGTGCCAAATCTCCTCTTTATAAAGCAGGGGCTTCCCTGGTAGCTCAGCTGGTAAAGAATCTGCCTGCAATGCAGGAGACCCTGCTTTGATTCCTGGGTCAGGAAGATCTCCTGGAGAAGGAATAGGCTACCCACTCCAGTATCCTTGGGCTTCCCTGGTGGCTCAGCTGGTAAAGAATCCGCCTGCAATGCAAGAGTTCTGGGTTTGATCCGTGAGTTGAGAAGATCCCCTGGAGAGGGGAATGGCTACCCACTCCAGTATTCTGGCCTGGAGAATTCCATGGACTCTACAGTCCATGGGGTTACAAAGAGTGGGGCATGACTGAATGACTTTCACTTTCATAAAGCAGAGTAGTAACAGTACCTCTCTTGGAGGGTTGTTGAGAGAATGAAATCAGACGATGTGCATAAAGTCCTAGGCACAGTTCCTCTTTGTAGTAAGCACTGTAGTGATTGATGTTAGCTGTTATGATGGCAAACGCCCAGAGGAAGGAGCAGTTGGTTGTAACCAAGGTTGGGAAAAGCTTCAGAGAAGAGGTCACGTTAAAATTGGGCCTTGGGGGGAAAGGAGAATATTGGGTCTTGAAGCCTAAGGAGAATCTCACCAAGGGTGGGGGGCAAGGGATAATTCAGGCAGCAGAACCAGCACAGTAAGGGTTTGATCTTTTCATTTTATTTTCCTTTTTGGCCGCACAGCCTATGGGATCTTAGCTCCCCAGCCAGGGCTCAAACCCATGGCCCGTGCGGTGGCAGCACAACTGGGCCACAGGGGCAGACCTGACAATAGGAGATCTTTTGAGGGAAAGGGCCAACTGAATCGTCTCACCCCACCGCTTCTCTGGAAGGAGGAAGTAGATGGGGAGGGGCTGGGAAGGAAAGGTTTCTGAATCTGGACTTCATTAGTTGGTTCTGGGAACTTAGAGAAGAGTTTTCAGCAGAGGACCGAAACAACCATATCTGTGTTTTTAAAAGACAATCCTGATGGCATAGAAGAAGATAAAGTGCATTAAGCCAAGCATTAACCATGCCACGCTTGCTGCCCTCCCGCTTCTAGGGTTGCTGCCTCCCAGTATGTTTTATGAAGAGTGAGTTTACCTCCTGCCTCTTCCTGAGTCATCTACTTAGCAGCCCTTTCTCCAAACTTCACGTACCCCACCACCTCTCCCAACACCATCACGGGCTCCACTTGGGGTCCCAGTCACGTGATGGAACCAAGGCTGGGTCCTCTTCAGAAAACGTACATGTCAGAAAAGCCACACTCATCTTTATTGTCCTGTCCTGGGAAGCCCCGCCTCCAGAGCATGTGTACAGGATGGGGACAAAGCCCCCAGGCATGCTGATTTTAAAGTGTCTGTAGACTCCCCTCACTTACTTGTATGAGTGCAACACTTACTCATATCCTCTACGTTTCTTCCGCGGTGGCAGTTGGAAGACTTCCAAGCAGCCCCTGGTGGCAGTTTTTAGGTTTTCATCTGCTGGTTGGCTGTTTGACACACGACACTGTGAAAGAGGTCATTTCTCAACTTGGCGTAACAAGACTTGCTGAAAGGGTTGGGCTAACAGAAGGCGATTTGAATGCTGGTAAGAAAAACTAAAATCAGCCTGCTAAACATATTCACCCTCAACACCCCAGAGTAATAAGCAAAAAGAATTCAATGATTTGCTTATGGACGCCCTCAGTCCCCTACATCGCTCTCCTGTCTTAAGGTCTTCCCTCTCTCTCCCAAGAGACACTGCTTTCTCAAGTCTCCCCTAAGCATCACCCGTAAGGCCTAGGAGCTGCTGTTGCCTGAGAATTCGACCAAAGTGACCCACGGTGCAGAGTAACCCGTAGCCACATTCCTCTGAAGTTTGTGTTAGTCTGGTTTGGTCTACCATTGTGAAAGGTGGGCACTCTGCAGCAGAGAAGGCCACTGGGGGCTTTTCAGTGGAGGAATCCATCAGGATATGCCCACTTCTCCTTCAGAATGCAGTTACAGTGCCCCTTCCCTAGGAAGCCTGCCTTGAGCCCAGGCCCAGCCAGGAGACTGGGTCCCCAGGCACGGAGGAGAATCTGCTTACCCACGTCAGATGCTATGCCCTGAATGCCCTCTGTGTGTTCCATTTAGTCCTCCTGGTACCCTGTGAAGTAAGCACTTATTACAGTGCCCACTTTTAAGATGAGAAAACAGCCTTAGGTTTTTGCATTCATTTCCTACTTCTGCTGTAGCAAATAACTACAACCTTGCTGGCATAAACAACATACATTTATTATCTTACAGATCTAGAGGTTGGAAGTCTGTAGAAGGTTTTGCTGGGTTAAAGCTAGAGTGTAGAAAGGACCGTGTTCCTTCTGGAGCCCATAGGGAGAATCCATTTCCTGTCTTTTTAAGTTTCTGGAGGCACCTACATTCCTTGGCTTGTGGCGTCATCTTGAATCTTCAAAGTCACCAGTGTAGCCTCTTCAGACCTTTCTGGCTCTGAATTCTATTTCCATTATCACATCTCCCTCTTTGACCCTCCCGCTTCCTCTTACAGGGACCCTTCAGATTTCTTTAAACTCACTTAGATAATCTAAAATAATCTCCCCAGTTTAAGATTCTTAATCACATCTTTGAAGTCCTTTTTGCCAAGTAAGGCAACACATTCACAACTTCAAGAGATTAAGACATAGATATCTTTGGGGTCGTTCATCTGCCTACCATAGCTTGTATAAGTGGTGGAAACAGAATTAAAATCTAGGCTTAGATCTAGGCTCTAACTCCTAGAGTGAGTGAGTTAGGGTGGAACATTACTGACCCAGCTACATGAGGGAAGAGTGAAAATAAATAAGAACATAGCGGGTCAGATGTGATCACCCTTAGGAAGAAAAATAAAGCTGAGGAGGGGGTAGGGCTTGCCAGCTGGAGGCAGGGGAGGTTAGTTTCAATCAGAGGGTCCTGGGAAGCCTCACAGAGAAGAGGGCAGCTGAGCCAAGACCCAAAGGAGCGCACTCCACTTTGGGATGTCCCCTTTGGAGGCTGTGGCCAGGAAGTCAGTTCATGACCGAAGATGGCCCCCAGTTGTGCAGCCGTCCCCGCTTTCCCTCCCACCCAGGACGTGTCCCAACTGCATCTGTGCAGTGACACTCTATATGGTCCAGTGAGGCTCTGACGGCAGCGATCGGGAGAATAATGGGATTTGGGGGCGGCCCCTCCTCCTCGTGTGAGGACCCCATTGTGCCGACTGATTGTGTAGAAGCAAGTAGGACAACTGTCTGTGGGGTGGAAGCAGTGGGGAGCAGAGAGGAATATGTTATTCGGGCCTCAGGGCACCGCTGAATTACCCTGGCAGAAGCCGAACCCGTGCATCTGGGTTACCAAGGAGGCTGAAAGGGATGTGGGGGCCTTCTCAGGCTGGAGGGGGGTCTTGGGTGTACCCGAGGCCCCTGGGTTCTTCATCATCTTTGTCAGCTGTTAGAAGAGCTGTGACTATTTCAAAGCAGAAGGTGGAGAGGGGATGAAACCATGAAGGCGCCCAGCTCTCGGCACCCAGGTAGCTGACAGTGGCTGGCACAGAGGGGATGCTTACCGTACTCAGAAGCCAGTTTTGTTCGGTCCACCTTCAGTCTCCAAACTACTTATCCTCACGTCTTTTTAATTGACGCTGTGTAGCTTGAGCAGGTACCATTAGGAACACCTCTTTTAGTAAATATATGTTTTAATGGAATAGATTTTTTTTTTTTTGAAATGACCTTATCTCAGCAGGCACTTTCATAAGTATGTATCGATTGGCTTTTAAAAATTCCTCAGATGTTTTCACTTGGTGACCCGGTACTTTTCCTGTTCCCAACAACAACTCCACATTGAAACCAATGTTCCTGTCTTCATTGGAAGCCTTCCTGCCAGGCTTTGGTGTTTTTGCTCTTGGGTCCCAGTGAGGTTTTGTAGCGTTTGCGCCCTTGTATCCCACTTAGGGAGAGTGGACCATTTCTGAAACACCCTGCGTGCGATTCAATGTTACTCTTAGGAAGATGGGTTTTATTGCTGCCAGCTTTTCACTGATGGGGGAAACCGAGGTCCTGAGAAGCTGAAGAGTGTGCTTCCCATTACAGAACAAATGTGTGGGAGAGCAGCTTGGAACCCAGACTTCCCGACTTGAGAGGCATCATTTCCTATCTTTATTTCCAGGCTACCTATTATTCTTTATGAACACCTCCCTTAAATTCTTCAGTTCAGGGTACGCCTTTGGAAATTAAAACACCCTCATCACCCACCAAAGAGCCACATGGGGTGAAGGCCACAAATCCCTTTTTTGTGTGAGTGCTTCAGTCTGCAAATGTGGTGCATGTGTGCTGAATAGCTCCAAGTGTCAAGACAAAGGCCGGTTTTCCACCACGCCAGTGAACTGGCCAGCCCAGTGAGCAAAAATCTGTGAAACAACTTCTGCTGGTATCGTGGAGACATAGACAAGAATTTAGTCACTTGAACATTTAATTTTTAATTTAATTTTTAATCCAGTTTAGTGAATGTGTGTTGAATGCCAGCCATGGGCCAGGTCCGGTACTAGGCCCTATGTAGGGCAAAATGAATAAGGCTCTGCCCAGTGGAAGCTCACAGGTTAGCGTGGGAAGCAGGCATCAGCCAATACGCCATGAAAAAGTGCCCTCGGAGCTGGTATTCAAGGCATGGGGAGACCCCAGAGAACCCTCAGGAGGAGGAGGGTTATAATTAAGAACCTTCCAAGAAGCCATGAGCTGAGTCTGCCTCCTTACGTGGAAAGGGCAGGCTGCTTGTTGATCTGGCGTGTGTGAGCAATGCAAAGGGCAGACCAGTTAGCCCTGTTGCCCAGATGCCTGTCACATCAGTATTATTTTGTATGTGTTTGGCTTATGTCATTCAAACTTTTTGCCTAAGTTCTGTTTCATTTGCCTATGTGATAAATATAGTAACAGCTACTAATATTTACTGAGGCATTATTGGAAGCCTCAGTTAAATAGATGGGCATTTCTGAAATAACTCTGATCTATGTTTTTGTAGGTGTATGTTAACTAGATGTACATTTGTATAACCATTCCATGAAATAGAAATGATTATTATCTGCATTTTTGCAGCTGGAAAGCCTGAAACAGAAGGTGTGATTTGCCCGACATCACCCACTTATAATTGGCGCTCCACCCACCACTTCTTCACTAAGTTCTAGCCTGGTCTGGTCTTTAATCAGTTCCTTGCAGAGACCAGACTTTAAGTGAGCTCAGGCTCTTGGCACTTGCTGTTCCTTCTGCCGAGAATGCTGTTCCTACTGCTCTTGATGTGGCTAGGTTGTCTTCATCCTTGAGATCTGAGCTGAAATGCCATCTTTCTTTTTAATTTAAGGTTTTGGCCATGCTGCATAGCTTGCGGGATCTCAGATCCCCAACCAGGAATTGAACCCAGGTCATGGCAATGAAAGGCTGGACCACCAAGGAACTGGGCCACCAAGGAACTCCTTGAAATGCCATCTTTCTTGACCAGCTTACCTAAAGTAGTTCCTCACTGCTATATATTTTTTTAATTTCTGTTGAAAACTAGCCTTGATTTGAAACTGTTTAAATTATTGTCTGCTTATTTGGTTTTGGTCCATGTGCCTCACCAGAATATAAGCTCATTAAGAGGAGAGCTTTAACTGGCTTAAACGTCCATACATCCCCAGTGCTCGGTGTTGGTATCTGGGGGGCACTCAGACAATACTTAGAAGGAATTCTAGATGTGGCCTGAGGCCCTAGGGGTGCCAAGGTGAATAAGGCAGGCTCTTCCCTTGGGGATCTTACAGTGTGGTTGGAGAGACAGGCAGTCAGCAACCAGCGCATTGTGCGGTATGTACCAGAAGCATGTGTAAGGTGCCCATATGGGCACAGCGGAGGGCATGACTACTTTGCCTGGAGGCTGGGCAGACATGGAGGAGGTGATTCTGAACTTGGAGCACCATTTCACCAATATTGCAGGCCCTCGGACATTTTGCACATGCCGAGAAGATCCGGGGAGGTTTCCCTGCATGTGTTTATTAAGTAATTGCTCTTTGTGAAGTGCCATGTGCTAAGTATTAGTGATGGATGTCTTTAGGAGCTCGTAAGTTAAATAGACTTAACCCACGATTGCCTGGGGATGAGTTTGGAAAAGAAGGAAGAGGCTCGATCATAGCATTGGGTACCAAAAGAGCATGGAAATGTGTGTTCTAGGCTCCAAGCCATGAAAAGGATGTAGGTAGGGGAGTTTGGTGTAGGTGGAAGGGTGCCAGTGAAGACTTTTTAGTAGGAAGTGGTGTAATCAGTTCTGGACTTGAGAATACCTAGGCATTGGTGTGGAGAGCTGACTAGAGGCAGGGAGGAGGGAGGCCATTCAGAAGCCTGCTGCAGGAGCCCAGGTGACAGGTGAGGGCAGATTGTGGGAGATGGCACAGAGCAATGCTTGGAAAGAATAGGTCATCATCAGCTGAGTATGAGACATGAGAAAAAAGAGCCAAAAAAGCCTCAAGTTTTCCAGTTTGATCTTCCACTTGGATTATTGCTCATTAACCAAGATTTAAGTGCTTCTCAGTGTGCGTGGCTAGGACTTCTAATCCTTCAGTAAAAACGTTAGAAGATGCGCATTATCCATTCATATCTTTTAAGTTACAAAGTACACCGGAATATTGAAGGCTCTGAGAATTCCTGCAGTAGAGAAGATCATTTAATTTTACTTAACTAGTGTTTCCCAAATTCCTTAAGCCTTGTTTAATACTAACACCTAAAACAGCTTGAAGAACACACTTGGAGAATTGCTGAGAGACGGAATAAAACCTGTATTTTCCTATAGGGCTCAGGCTCTGGGAGGATGTAGTTATTTTTATTTTGGCCTTTATGATGTTGTTATCCTGGAAACCTTTGAAAATTTTGAGCTGTTTGGCACAGTTCTAAGAGTATGAACACCACTGCCAGACTGCTGAGATTCATACCACGCTGTCTGATCTCTGCACTTCAGTTTCCTCATCATTGAAATGGAGCTGATAACAATAATACCTACTTCCTGAGGTAGCTATAGGATCAACAAGTCCTAGAAAGTCCTAGAAACAGCACCCGGCCCCTGGAAAGGGCTCCATAGACGAGGGCCCTGGGGAGGGGCAGTAGAGACATGGACTTGGAAGCAGCACTGTCTGATTTGGTATCTCAGCCCCTCTGCTTTGTAACTCTGTGACCCGGGAAACAATATGGAGCCGTCTGCCTCCAGTTTTCCCCAGCTGTAAAAAGCAAGGGAATTTGTCGTACCTGCTTCATAGATTTGTGAAGAATAAATGAATCAAATCATATGAAAGAACATCTCCTGGCATGTTAGATGTTTTCACTTAAAAAAAAAATCTTCTAAATTGTTTCTGTTATTAGCATCATTTTCTTATGTAGGCTGGCTTTTCATCACTGGAGCTGAAATGCAGGTTTTCAGCTTTCCTGGCAAGTTATTTTGGTCTTGTATTTTGGCATCCCTCTTGGCTGACTCTGGAGGCCTAGAATTCAGAGCGGAGTTTGTCACAGGGACTTCTCATTCTCTTCTTTTCAGTTGAGATTGGTTTTTCCATCTCGTGGACTAACAACATTAATGAAAGTCCCTTGATTCTCGGGACCACCTGGTCCCTCCTCTGGGCTCTGTGCCCTTTTGAAAAAATGCAGACATCTGTTTCAAATCACTTAGCAGAAGACCTTGGGATGCTCTTGTAGCAAAATCTTCCCCCAGCCACAGACAAAGTCTCCTGTTCTGAGAGAGAGGCTGGATCTTTCCTTGTTAAAAGTTTTCTGATATTGTATCAGTAGAGAATCTTTGGAACAGATCACACCAACCCTCCCATTCAAGCCAATTACCTGATATTTAGTTGTCAGTTTACTTCAGGGACTGTCTGCTCTTCGTGAACAATTAGATTAGAGGATGCTGATGAAATTCCAGTGGCAGGAAGTACAAGTTACATTTCTGAGTTTAGAGTTTCTATTTCAAGGTTGAGTAAGTAGTAAATTCTTAGGGAGAGATTCTAGCCTAATAGAGTCAGATTTTCAAGGTCTCCCAGCCCATCCCCTGGGCATTTCACCTGCCTGCATGCCTGGAAACTTCAGCTCATTTCTAGAGGTGGGTCTCCCAGTGCTTTGTGTCAGCATGAAAACAATTAATAATTTAAGTCATCCCCATTAAAAAATAGAAATACTGTATAAATTCAATACTGTAATAATAAATTTAAAGTCGATCCAGCTGGGCACTGTTCCCAGACTACCAGCCAAGCAGAAACACAAGTAAAGAAGAAAAACTGCTATAAAATGCAAATGGATTCAATCGCATTGTTTTCTGCTACTCTTATATTGCAAATATATAGAATTGAAGTTACATCGCAAATAAATAGGTTTTTCAGGTTAAAACCTGGAGACTTAATCACTATTTATAACATTATTTCTATGGGGAAGAAAAGTGTATTCCATATTACACAACAGAGGGTTTGCAAGCTAATTTTTGGAATACAATAGACTTGTGAGTTTGGGGGGCTTCCTGGAACCTTAACCTCTAATTGGGTGTTTTGTATTCAGGGCTAGTGATGGGTGAACATTCAAGGCCTCTCAGAACCCTGCTCTGTGTTTCCCTCCCAAATCCATGCTCCCCTCTTCATTTTGGAGGCTCTGTCTCACTTTCTTCATTCTATGCTCCTGGGGTCTTCATCTCTGTCGCCTTGTCCTGGCCCAGCTCCCCCCCCCCCAACCACTAATGGGGCCCAAGGAAACCAGGAGAAACTCTAAATGTCATTATTTTTGTGCAGCTTATTAAATGGCAGTTAGGATCCTGGCGGGCTACAGTCCATGAGGTCGCAAAGAGTCAGACATGACTGACACATCGGAACGCGTAGGGCTCACAGATGACCGTGCAGCTGAGTGGCCAAGTGTGCGGCTCTGAAAGCATACTTCAGACACTTGAAGCCGTGAAACCTTGACACATTGTAAACACATCTCTGAGCCTCCGTTTCATCCCTATAGAGCGACGTGGTTTTGAGGACTAATGTATATGCATGCTCCGGAGAAGGCGATGGCACCCCACTCCAGTACTCTTGCCTGGAAAATCCCATGGATGGAGGAGCCTGGTGGGCTGCAGTCCATGGGGTCGCGAAGAGTCGGACACGACTGAGCGACTTCACTTTCACTTTTCACTTTCATGCCTTGGAGAAGGAAATGGCAACCCACTCCAGTGTTCTTGCCTGGAGAATCCCAGGGACAGGGGACCTGGTGGGCTGCCATCTATGGGGTCGCACAGAGTCGGACACGACTGAAGCGACTTAGCAGCAGCAGTATATGCATGCTCAGTCTTGTCTGACTCTTTGTGACCCCTGGCTCCTCCTGTAGCCCTCAGGCTCCTCTGTCCATGGAAATGTCCAGGCAAGAATACTGGAGCTGGGTGCCATTCCTCCTCTGAGGGATCTCCCCAACCCAGGGATTGAACCCACATCTTCTGTGTCTCCTGCATTGGCAGGTGGGTTCTTCACCACTGAGCCACCTGGGAAGCCCGTGAGGACTAACAGAGGAGGAGAGACCATCAGCACTCAGAACGGTGGTGGTTGCCCCCATGTAGATACCTGGTGGGGTAGTGACTGAGGGACATCAGGGTTTGGAAAGATTTCCACAAACTCAGGAAGCAAACACACTGTCAGCAGATACTTTCTGAATTTGAAACAGCAAACTTAGACAAGTTTCTGGAATCTCCCTGTTCATGAGTTTTGAACAAAGAGTTAAGGGGAAGGGAGGGGAGGTCCACATATGCATATAGTTGACTCTTATTATTTTGAACAGATTAAGTTCTACAGTAGATACTATGAACAAGCCTTCTTAAGTAGTTTAATTCACTAAATTAAATTCATGGTCCTTTCACCTAGCAAAAGTTTTTTTTTTTAATTAACTTGGTTTTCGGGCTTATTTTTTTCCTTCAGGCAGGTTTTTTTTCCCCCCATTAATGCCGATTCTATTAATTTGCAAGTAGGCTAGTGTCTGCATGTTGGCCTTATTTTGTAGGCATGAAATCTAGCTGGATGTAAGGGCCAGAAAAATATTAATTGGGAGTCCTAGAACTTTGGGAAAGACCCTCCATGGAGACTGGGGCAACAGCATAAGATAAGAAAAGCAAATACATGTCTGCCATTTTTTTCCCCAGCATATACTCATTCTAATTTGAATCTCATTTTCTTCCTGTCTTTCCTCGTATCTGAAGAAATTATCATGAAGTGAGTTAAGAAAGCAGCCTATCTGAGGTGCTTCACTGAGGATCAGCCTTGCCGAGACCTGAGTCTGAAAATGAGATTTTCAGATTTTTATCTGGGCAAAGGCTTAAGTGTCTATGCACTTGACCATTGCTTTTGTGGATGTATAGGAACAAGAGTGCTGGCTTTCAAAGGGACTATTTTGGTTTTGTTTACTAAAAGGTGGGAGCTCTGAGGTCTGTTCCCCCTCCTGGAAAAAGTTTGTGTGCGTAATGTGCTATCATGAAGATTTTATCATCTGCAATATTGAAGAAGTAATAAGATATTGTGGTTGGTTGACCATCTGGTCATACGTTCTTGGCGTTACGGTTTGCTTTTTAATTTTAATTTTTCAGCTGGCGAGAAGGAAGGCATGAGATCTGAAAGGTGTTTTATAAACCAGGAATTCATGTTTAGTTGCTTAACATGGTTGAGTTTTGTTTTTGCCTTATACAAAACAGGAAGTGAAAGGTCTATTACATCTATACATGCCGCTGCTGAGTCGCTTCAGTCGTGTCCGACTCTGTGCGACCCCATGGACGGCAGCCCACCAGGCTCCCCCGTCCCTGGGATTCTCCAGGCAAGAGCACTGGAGTGGGTTGCCGTTTCCTTCTCCAATGCTTGAAAGTGAAAGTGAAGTCGCTATATATACACATATATATATGCTTCAGTGTTAAGTCGCTTCAGTCCTGTCTGACTCTTTGCAACCACATGGACTGTAGCCTGCCAGGCTCCTCTGTCCATGGGATTCTCCAGGCAAGAATACTGGAGTGGGTTGCCATGCCCTCTTCCGGGGGATTTTCCTGATCCAGGGATCAAACACGTGTCGCTGATTTCTCCTGCGTTGGCAGGCAGATTCTTTACCAACTGAGCCACAAGGGAAGCCTGTCCCCCCATAGAATATTTTATAGATGTGGAAATACTAAAGATTAAAGTTTCCACAGAAATAAATATCTCAGAGCAGGTTTCTCCATACTATTTCTTCTCCATATGTTTACTACCTCATTTTGACATGTCATCTGTGGTCTACTAAATTAGACAAATCATC
>SJXQ01001986.1:41768-93493 GCA_006408695.1 Aepyceros melampus
ATATATATATATATATATATATATATAAATATATATATATAAACATGTGTATTTTTTTTTCCAAAAGATAAACTGAAAACCTCAGTTTCTAAATTGTCCCCTCTCTGGCCCCTGATTCAAACTTTTGGCTTATATTAAAAGTAGTCTCTTCACTATAAGTACAAGTCAGACATAAACCCTAAGGAAACTCTAGAAAGAAAACTCACCTACAGAAAAGACTTATAGAGATTTCATATTTCATCCATTCATTCAGAAATGCTTGTTGAAACCCTAGTATTTGCATATCATGCTGTCAGACACTGAAAGATCGGCAGAAGAAATATTAAAGATATTCTCCCTTCTTTTGAGGAGCTTACAGCTTACTGGGGGCCATGACATAGACATGTAAAACAGTTAAGTTGTTAATTCAAAGCAGCATATGATTAAATACCAAAATGTGTGGTTTCAACAAGAAATGTTATAGGAGTTCAGAAAAGGGAGTGATAATTCAGTGGCACTACTGTTTTCTGCCTACAAATTGGCAAATTGTAGCACTATTTGTATGAAATATTTTACACTTGTTTTTTTGGCAGCCTTAGGCCTTGACTCCCAGGCAGTATTAAAAGCCTACAAAAACATTTGTACTCCACTCTCTTTAGAACTGGCTTTTTTTTTTTTTTTGGCCTCCTTTTAGACAGAGGAAGTGCCTTATACAAACTGGAATGCCCCTGAGAGAGAGAGCAGGTAGTTTTTGACAGTCATCATCGCTTTCTAATACAAAATGGGGAACCAGTCTTGTCCTTCTGTGTGTTTCAATCCAGCAGTGTGTGTCCCTCCATTGAAAACTCTCCCTGACATTGAGAGGAGGTTTAATTTGAACTTAATGTCCGTGACGGACGAGCTAGCCATCAAGGGTCAGATAAATTTATGACCGTAGAGAATTGCTGATGAAAATCCCCGTGGTCTTGATGTTGGAGAAGGAGCCGACACAGGTGGAGGGGAGCTTGGACACAGATGTGTTGCCTGGAAGCAGGGTTCCCCAAGATGGGAGAATATGATGACATGCGAAAGAATTGCACTTGGGGGTGATGTCTAATGAAACTCACTGGCTTCCTGTTCTATTTCTGTCATATTCAAATTAGCACAGCGCTCAAAGATGAAGCCGTGAGGCCTAAATTTATTCTTAAGAATTTTTTTTAAAAAGAGAAGAAGAAAAAGAAATAAAATGCTTGTCAAATACACTGTTTGGGACCACACTTGTCTCCACTCACTTCCTTTCAGGGACTCCTCAGAGTTGAATGAGGTTATTATTTAGTTGCTTTCTATCTCATGTGATTCATGAATTTTCAATTTCTTTTAAAACTTACTGGTTCTCCTCCACCGCTTCATTTTAACCTTGGACCTTGAGAAGGCAGAGGTAACAGAGGTTTTGTTCTTTCCTTGATAACCATTCAGTAGAATGTCTGTGGACTCTAACACCATTTGGAAACCAAGTGACCTTTGGCATTCATTTTTGTTGAGTTGGCCACCCTGCTGGTGAGGCAGGAGCTCCCAAGTTCACATGACCTAGAGTGACCGAGACAGGCACAGGCGAAGTGGTGATTTCACCTTCAGCTTATGATGGTGTTTATCAAAGTAGCTGGCCCTGACCACAGCTGAAGATTTCTTTGGGGGCAGCCTCTGGGCTGGCTGGCTTGGGGAGGTGGCCCTGGCAAATGTTTCACCCAATATCTTTTGATGTAAATTGGTATCTGTCTAAATAAATATTATGTAGCAGATGGTTCTGGAATGTCTTATCAAATTCTTGGGAAAACTCTGCCCTTGTAATATGTTTATTTGATTATCATACTGCAAAGCACAAAAATGGTCGCTTTTTTTTTTTATTTAAACAACAGCAAAAGTTACACAATAGGTTGGTATTCTGGAAATGAATGGCAAACCTAAAACGTTTATGATGTGTAAACCTTTTTTGGGGCTGTTCTATGCTAGGTTTTTCTAGAAGGTAGTGCTTTAATTTTAGAATCCAGGAGAGGATGTGTTTTGGATGTATTTGCAATGTCATCTTGAGAGATGGCTCAGGAGTCTAAGTCAACATGTCCACATTTGTTCTCAGCTCTGTGACATGATGGAAAAAATGCTTTGCTGGTTTCCTGTTGCTTTTCATGGTTTTAGCATCATGTCCTTATTCTCGCTTGAAATCAATAATCCTCACATGAAGTCTGGCATTTTGTACTGAAGCCAAGTATGAGAAAGTTTTAATGATGCATGTTTGGGGTTGCTGTTTTGCTGCCCCTCCCTTTTTGTTTTTTTGATAGGTGTACTTTTAAAGAAGATTGTGAGCATTTAAATAATTCAGAAAACTGGCTGGACATTTTATCTGGAGCTAAAAAGTGCCCTCAAATTCACCTATTTCGAAGCAGTAAAGATAAGGTAAGAGGAAAGATTTTTAATTTGTCTCTGTTGTCTCATTTTAGTCAACTGATGCCAACTTCCTTCTGTGTGTAAAATACCTATTAATGATCAAATAAGCTTAGTTAGGAGAATTCATTCAGTTAACTGACACTGTGTGAGCACCAATTCCTGTATATTCTGCAAGGTGACGGGGAGATAGCAGAGAATGAGACTCATCGTGAGCCTGCCCTCATGGAGTTTGTCATCTTGTGGAGCTGAAGATGACCTTCAGTTGTTGAAATTAAGGAAAAAATGAACTAATGTCATCGAAAAACATTGATTTAAAAAAGAAGGAAAAAAAAAGTTCAGATTCATGGCCTGCAAGATTCCTTAAGTGTGACTTAAGTACTGAATTTTATTTTGTTTTTTAGTTCCTTTTCTTGATGTGTTTGGGTTTTTGACAACTGTCTTATGTGCATGCCTTCAGGTGATATTGATAGGGGGAGAAAGCAAAATGGGCAGTGAATATTGCAAGGAGGGGGGCGGTCCCTTGAAAAGTGCCTGGGCTCTTGCTATGGCAGTACTATACTGCCTTTGGCAACACATCAGCCCTGTCATTGGATGAGAGAAGTGAAGCGATGTGAGCATATTCATGCATTTTCAGATTCACATACCAGCCTCGCCCCATGGGAAAATGGAATTCCTGCCTTGCAATCTCATGGCTGTAAGGAGACATTTTCTCCCTAATTACAGTTCTTGTATTATGAATAACTATACAGAATCACCATCAGCAGCCAGCTGACCTGTCTGCCGAGCTCACTCTGTTTTATTTGAATGCCACATTAACAAGGAGATGGGCCACTTTCTCTTTCCCCTTACACTTTGCCATTTCAAATAGCAAGAACTGTACCACTTAAGATGATTTAACATTTAATAAAAGAGAGCCAGAGCATTTAATGAGTGATAAATAATAAAAGACTCAAGCTTTCAAGTCATAACTGATCAGAACTCATGGATTTCAACTTATTTGGCTGTTATTACTTTCTATCGCCCTCCTGAGGGCGAGGGTGTGGAGGACGGGTTGGGGGGTTGCCCTCCAAAAAAAACCCTTCAAAGCTTTCATCCACACCTCCACCAGACCTGCACTAGCATGAGCAGATTCTGTGGAAAAAGATGCTTAGGTATCTAAGTATAGGTATGGCCAAATTTTTATTTCTGTTATCAGCCTGAAAAATAGCTGACTTTAGTGCTGATAAGAGACTGCTAGAAAATACCATGATCATTGAATATACCCAGGACTCTGATAAGTGGTTATGATTACACATGGCTTTTTTTCTTTTATCGTTTTGAAAATGTTAAGGGCAGTACTTAAGCAAAGTGCAGTGAGGGAAAGTAAGCTGCTCATTGACTAAGAAGCGCTGCTTACATGGTTTGCTTGCCTATCTTTGGGTTCACCAGCATAAATTAATCACCATTCACATCTAGTCTGGAACATGTTTACCACCCAGAGAACCAGTGGTACTTTCTTGCCCACCTTGAGTCCCGGTGTGGTTTACCCTAATCCCTCTAGAGTCTTCCCACGCAACCGTTACCTTGCTCTCTCCAGCTCACCACCACTCTCAAGGTAAAGGAGATAAGACTTTAGCAATTTGAGTAAAGCTATTCTTTGAAGCCAACTTTGGGCTGATTATTTTAGTGACATTGATAAGATGTCTGTCTCCAGCTCTTGGTCATATTATTTAAAATATTTCCCATCTTTATGGTTAACTGTGGCTTGCTGAGAGTCTCAGATCTTGGTTATTTAAGTAATTTCTTATCCTGAACGTATAGAGCTGGAAGTCTATTGTCTTCTCCAGTTCCAGCTATCACAATAACTTGGTTCAAAGAGTGTTTGCTCACTGCAAATAACATTCTAGTAACTTTTTTGGTACAAAAAAAAATAATAATAAAATAAAAGATTCATATAATACAGAGCCTCTTGTTTACAAAAGACAATTAGAAGGTAGTATAGTCTCATCCTTGTTATGAAATTGGCATTAAAAAGAGAAGTAGAGCAATTCTAATTGCCTCGGAGGAATATTATGAGATTTTGTTGAATAAAAATACCAAGATGCAGAAAAGTATATATAGCATGGTCTTATATTGATCCAAAACTGTCCCTCTATATGTTTATGTCTGTGTCTCTATATGATTATTTGAGCATGGAGAAAAACATGAGAGAATTCATACCAGGTTGTAAACATAGGCTCCCATGATGAAATAATTCATGTGGTAGAGGAAAGGTCAGAGATAGACTTAAAGAAGAAAGACAACTGAAATCCTCATATACACAGACACACACAAACAGGGACGCATGGCACCCCATTTTTACATTATGTAAAATTATATGTTTGGATGTGAGAGGTGGACAATAAAAAAGGCTGAGTGCCAAAGAATTGATGCCTTCGAATTGTGGTGCTGGAGAAGACTCTTGGGAGTCCCTTGGACTTCAAGGAGATCAAACCAGTCAATCTTAAAGGAAATCAACCCTGAATATTCATTGGAAGGACTGTTGCTGAAGCTGAAGCTCCAATACACTGGCCACCTGATGCGAAGAGCTAACTCATTGGTAAAGACCCTGATGCTGGGAAAGATTGAAGGCAGGAGGAGAAGGGGAGAACAGAGGATGAGGTGACTGGATGGCATCACTGACTCAATGGACATGAGTTTGGGCAAACTCTGGGAGATGGTGAAAGACAAGGGAAGCCTGGTGTGCCAGTCCATGAGTCACAAAGAGTCAGACATGACTGAGCCACTGAACAACAATACCTATAAAGAGATTTTTAACAGTAAAAATGGTTTATACTATCAAAAAGAGAAAAGATGTAGAAATGAAAGTATTTCCTACAAATAGAATGGTTCCTAAAAGAGAAAAGAGAAACATTCTTTTTACAAATCAGAGAAACATGGAATTCTGTCACTAAGACAGCCAATATTGGTTTTAAAGTCATGTCCCATGCACTAATACAAGAAACAAGTGTTAATAATAGAAGTAATTATTGGAATGGGATAAACAAAAATATTATTTGCTCATCTTAAGTGGGTATATTGATATATCTGTAAAACCTATTAGCTTTTAAAACTATTCAAATTAATAAATGTCAAATAAAGTGCTAATGTTCAGTAAACGTTCAAGTATCAATAACCTTATGACATGTAAGATAAACTGTTAACACATTAATAAAAGATCCCGTTCATTAAAAACAATGGAAATACTCAGGCTCAAACCTGCAGAGTGAGGCATGTGCATTGTGCTTTAACATTCTTTTTACTGGGAGGTGTGTGTTGAAGCCGCCTACCAAAACAGTGATTTTGACTGTGCGATAGTTTTTCTTATTTTTTTTTTTTCGAATAGTAATTAGATAGTGAGGCAGTGGTCTATTGAGGCTAATTATAATTCATAATAAGGAAATCTTATCAATTAAAAGTGTAAATAAATATAAAAATAAAAACAGGTATTTTCTTGAAAGAGATGAAAAGCATGTTAAATATATCCAGACATATACTATGTTTCTTGGTGGGACAATATCATAAAAACGTCACTATTTCCTCAATCTGTTGTCTAGATTTCATGTCATCCCAGTAAAAATTTGAATAGTTTTTGTCTTAAAAGTGAAGTCATTTAGTTATGTCTAATTCTTTGAGACCCCATGGACTATAGCCTGCCAGGCTCCTTCATCCTTGGACTTTTTCAGGCAAGGATACTGGAGTGGGTTGCCATTTCCATCTCCACAGTATCTTCACGACCAAGAGTCGATCCTGGGTCTCCTGCACTGCAGGCAGACTCTTGACCATCTGAGCCACCAGGGAAGCCGTAAAATTAATGTATAAAATTCATCTGAAATACTAATGTGAATTGGTCAAGAATATCCAAGGTATATATTGAAAAAAAGAAAACTATTTAAGCAAGACCATTTCCATATGATTATAAACACATATATAGTGGCAATAATTTAGCCCGTTACTCTTGTTTAAAAATGAGAATACAGGGACTTCCCTGGCAGTCTAATGGTTAAGACTCCATGTTCCCAATGCAGGGAGCATGGGTTTGATCCCCAGGGGTTGGGGAACTAAGATCCCACATGCTTCATTGTGCAGCCTAAAAACAGAAATAAAAAATAGGAATATAGATTCATGGAATAGTCTACAAAGCTCAGAAGTAGATGTAAAAAACTTAAAGATTGTTTATCACAAATTAAGAGGAAACAAAAGAATTATTTCATAAAAAGTTGCTGAAATAACTGGCTTACAATATGGAAATGTAATTTAATTCACATTTTTTACATGAAATATAAATTTTAGGCTAATTAAGAAATTCATCTAAAAACCTAACACAGAAAATAACTGAGCGTCAGATAATTTGGAAGTATAATTTTCTTGGCTCTGAAACAATATATCATGTAATAGCAAGAGAAAAATATTCATATACTTAAAAAAAAATCTATACCACAAAAAATAAGTGATGACTAAAGTTCATGCTTCAGGAAAAACATTTGCAACAGGCAAAATATTAGCTGCAAGATATGAAAGCTAGGCAAAAACAGAATATAGAGACATCAAATAATAAGCAGGCAAAAGTGTATGTTCTCACAAGAGGAGGTTTAGAGAGTTAGACATAGATATGGAAATATGTTCAGCTTCACCAGTTATCAAATAAATACAAATTAAAGTGTAAATAAGGTTTGCTGACACCTAGTGATGGCGATACCAATTAACACAACCTTTTTAGAAGCAATTTGAGAGTAATATTTCAGTAGTCATAAATATATCATTCTGTCTGAAGCACAGGCTTAGACTTCTGGAGAAGTAATTTGAAAAAAGAAAAACCATTCGTGTATGGATGTTACTATTGTGACGTGTATAGACTTAGAAACTTGGAAATACCAAACTATTTGTCAATAAGAGGTAAGGGTAAGCAAAATAAGCTCTGTTGATAGAATGATAGAAATGTCATGTGACAAGAATTTCTTTGGCTCCCTGGACATTACGAGCTAATTGACCATCAAACTTTGTATCTCATCTGACTTTTTGGGTCTTCATTCCCACTTTATCCAGCTTAATTCAAGAGTTATTATCTGGTAAGCATTCCCACTTTGGGTTCCTTGATCCAAGGCATCAGCTTTTTAACCATTCTTGCATGGAACCTAAGAAAGTGTTAGTCACTCAGTCATGTCTGACTCTTTGTGACCCCATGAATTGTAGCTCACCAGACTCCTCTGTCCATAGAACTCTCCAGGCAAGAACACTGAAGTGGGTTGCCATTTCTTCTCCAAGGGATCTTCCCAACCCAAGGATCGAACCCAGGTCTCCCACATTGCAGGCAGATTCTTTACCATCTGAGCCACAAAGGAATCCTAAAGTCACATTAAAATACCTTCAACTCCTTGACTGTCCCCTTCTACCACTCACTTGAAAAAAGGAAAACCAAAAAACTGTCTCCTATCTTCATATCAATGTCAACTTCTGCCTCATTGTTCCCCTGAAACTGAACTCCATAGAGGTAATGCAGCAGACGTTATCAGTCCTCATCTTAATATGGCCGTTTGGTTGCATTCTTGAAACTCTTCCATTGCCTTCCATGGCACACACTCTCCATAGCCTCTTCCTTCTTTCTTGACTCTGCCTCGGCCTCCTGTGCTGGCTCCTTCTCTCCCTGACTCTGACTCTTGGAGTTGGTTCAGCCCCGGCCTCGGCTCTTCCTCCAGCTGATTCTACTTTGTCCACAGACAGTCTTGTCCACTCCTGTGGCTTAATATGCCATCATATGTCCATGTCTCCGTTATCTCCCGCCAGATTGCCTCTGAGCTCCAGACTCATCTTTTCTTAATTATCACACAAGTACTTTACTGAACACAACCAAAGTTGAACTCTTGACTTTTCCATCCAGAGTCTTCCTCCTGCTCCATGTGTCCCATTGCAACATATGGTACCGCTGTACATTCATTAGCTCACCAAATCCTCCACAACCAGATACCTCACTTCCAGTCCTGGCCCATGATACCTTTAAAGGGTATCTTGGAGCTGTCAGTTCTTTGCATTTCTGCTGTACCATGCTAACCCAGGCTTCTAGCATCTCTCTCTCTCTCTATTTTAAAAGTTTTAATTGGAGGATAATTACTTTACAGTGTTGAGTTTGTTTTTGCTGTACAGCAGTATGACTCAGCTATAAGTGTACATATATCCCCTCCCTCTTGAGCCTCCCTCCAACCCCTCCATCCCACTCATCTAGGTCATCACAGAACACTGAGCTGAGTTCCCCATTCAGCTGCTTTCCACTAGCTGTATTTTGCCACATGATAGTGTAAATATGTCAATGCTGTTCTCTCAATTTGTCCCACTCTCTCCTTCCCCTGCGGTGTCTATAAGTCCGTGCTCTGTATCTGCATATCTATTCCAGCCCTGCAAATAGGCTCATCAGTTCCATTTTTCTAGATTCCATATATATGCATTAATATATGATAGTTGTTTTTCTCTTTCTGACTGACTGCACTGTGTATAATAGGCTCTAGGTTCATCTACCTCACTACAACTGACTCAAATGCATTCCTTTTTATGGCTGAGTAATATTCCATTGTATATATGTACCACAACTTCATTATCCATTCATCTGTTGATGGACATAGAGGTTGCTTCCCTGACCTGGCTATTGTAAATAGTGTCTTTTTGAAATATGCTTTTCTCATGGTATATGCCCAGTAGCTGTATTGCTGGGTCATATGGTAGTCTTATTCCTAGTTTTTTAAGGAATCTCCATACTGTTCTCCATAGTGGCTGTATCAATTTGCATTCCCACCAACAGTGATCTCAATCCTCGTGGCCTTAGTCTAGTGAAATTTTGCACACTTCTGCTAGACTGTAAACTCTTTGAGGGTAAGGACTGCAGCTGCTTGCTTCACTGAAGTAGCGTATACCTTGTGTAGCACATGGCACATCTTTAGCGTTTGATAAATGTTTATGAAATACATTGAATCCCATAGATAGAGGAGCCTGATAGGCTACAGTCCATGGGGTCTCAAAGAGTCGGAAACGACTGAACGACTTCACTTCACTATGAAATGAATTAATGCAATGATTACAGTTATGTAAATGCTGTGCATATGAGGACTGAAGGCAATGTGGAAAATTTAAAGGAGCTACTGAAAATAGGACTTTAACAAACTTTCTGATACTTTTGTTATCGTGTTTGACTAATGAATTCCATTTAAGACATACTTGTGGACCGGGTAACAGGTGATAATGGTCGTGCGCTGAGACATGCAGTGCAGGGAGAAATGCAAGGGTGAAACATGAGGGAGACTTCAGCCAGGTGTTGAAGGTGAGCTGCTGGGGATGGCTGGGTGTTCAGGTCCCTGGAGATGGCTGGACTTCAGCTCAGTGGAAGTTGGACTATAAGAACTTGTGTTCTTCCAGCATGATTCTGTGGCTCAGAAACAGAACTTTTTTAAAGCAAAAAGATAGGGGTGCAACCCCAGAGCAAAATAGAGCTTATCCAAGGATGAAAGAGTGGATTCTTAGCTGGCGGTGTAGACTCTGGGCAGAGATCAGAAGTATAACAGAAGATGGACACCTCCCAGTGGTGAGGGACGGTCACTCTTCATCAGGAATGATACGCTGATCGCTGCCGATGCTCCTACCTTCCTAATATTTAGCCCACCAGATCCCCCGAATGCACCTGATGCAAAACAGCTCTCCCATTGACATATTGTTTTCTTTAACTTTCCTCTTTTTTTCTTCTTCTTTGCTTTCTTTCTCCTCCTCCTCCTACTCTCTTTTCCTCCTCTCCCCACATCTTCCGCCTCCTAAATATAAACAAAACAATTTGTGTTTAGATGAGATGCTTCATATCATAAAGATATAAAATCTCCTAAAATTAATGCATATATTTAGTACAATTCCAGTCAGACTCCCAGTCCCGTCACCCTATTTGGGTAAAATGATCTTAAAGTTCATACGGAAAAAATAATGCCTAGAAAATGCTAAGAAAATTATGAAAATAAAAATAGATTTACCATAAATATATTTAAATCCACAGTCTTGAAAATTTGATGACATTGGAAAAGAAGTGGATCAATAGATAATTGGAGCAGTGCAAAGTTCAGAAATAACTTGTAGGTATATGGTGATTTAATATATGAGAAAAGTGGTATTTCCATTCAGTTGGGAAAAGGAACTTTTTTTTAAATAAATGCTTGTGACCTAGCTGATTAACCATCTGTGTAAAAATAAAGTTGAGCCCATATCTTATCCTTTGTATAAAAATAAATTCCAGATGGATTAAAGATATGTTTAAAAAATAGAACAGCAAAGATGGTGAAACAATATTATATTTGTCCACAAGCAAGAGTTGTGAAGAACTTTATAACAATAAACTTTGTATTTGATCATAAAAGCATGTTATGTAGGGTAAAACACATACAAACTGCAAGACAAACAGTATATTAGGAGAAAATGTGTCAGAAATATGACAGATAAGGATTAATATCTATACTATACAGAGAGCTTTTACAAATTGATAAGAAAAAATACATACAAAGCAGAAAAATGGCCTAAGAATATGAATATGCGATTCACAATAGAGAAAATTAAATAGCCAATAAAACATCTCTTTCTTTCCGTCAGCAATCCAAGAAACTCTGGTGGCAAGTCAGAAGGTCAGTTCCTCTAAGGCTCTAGGGTGCACTGAGATGATGGAAGAACACCACATAATTTGGTTCCTGTATTTTCTTCCCCACAGACGACAGTGACGGTGGTGGGAAGCTTCTCTCCACGGCACTCTGAGTGCGTGGTGAAGAACGTGGACACAGGCAGGACGCTCTGCCAGGGCAAAAGCGTGCACGATGAGACCTGTGCCTGCAAATCCCGACCAGAACAGCTAACAAAGGCACGTGCGCTCCACTGGTTTTTATCAGCATTCTTAGCAAACGGAGAAGGCAAGAGAACCTCCTGAGCCCAGAGTGCCCAGGGAAACAGGTCAAATGGCAGAATTTGAACAGCCTCACCCTGTAGACTCCCTCTCCCCGACTCCCTGCACCCTCCCTCAGTCCCCCTCGCCTTTGCTCCACTCCTCCTGGGGCCACAGGCCCCCACTATCGCCTGTGGCTGGAGAAGGATGGAGGCTGGCAAATCCCCCCTCACGTTGCTTAGGTGAGCGGCAAGCCAGAGACTATTGAATGTGACCCTTCCTGGATGGTTCAGATAGTTCAGGGATCTGAAAAGCTGGGAATGCCCTTGGTGAGATGAGAAAAGGAAATGGCCAATATTTTATCATCTTAAGGTCATTGCATTCGTTCATTCAAACAAATATTTATTGAGCATCTGTGTGCCAGACACTGTGCTAGGTGGTAGGGACACCATGACTGAAAGAGACTGATCTGTTCTTTGCTCACAGTATTGAGAGCCTCTCGGGATAGCAGCAACTGACCAGCACCTGGCAGAGCCGTGCGCAGCGTGCAGGGAACACGCGTGAGAGGCACGCAGAGAGGACACCTGACTAGACTCGGGGGAACAGCGAGAGGGCAAGGAAAGCTTCTTGGAGGATGAGTAGCGTTGAGCTGGACAAAGAAAAAGGGGAAGAGTATTCCAGGCAGAGCCCAGCTAGTGTGACCCACCAAAGGAAGGAAAAAGCTTTGAGGAGCCGAAAAAAGGTTCTGTGTGGCCAAGTCAAATGGGGTAGAGAGTGGACCCGACAGAAAATGGATACCAAAGAAGGTACAAAGTGTCTGGCACAAAGTAGCCATTGATGATCAATACATTTTTGTTGAATGAATGGCCACAGGTGGAGAACAGGGCTGGAGGAGGGAAGGGCTGCACTCAGAAAAGTCGGACAGAAGGGAAGCTGTTGCAGTGATTCAGGTTGAGGGGACTCAGAGTGGAAGTAGTGGAGGCAGATAAGGATGAAGAGAAGGGGATGGATTCAAAGGATGGTCAGGGGTGGGATGCATTGGGAGTTTGGGACTGATACATATATACTATTGATACTGTGCATGAAACACGACTAATGAGAACATACTGTATAGCAGAAGGAACTCTGCTTAATGCACTGTGGTGACCTGAAGGGGAAGGAAATCCAGAAGAGAGGGGATGTGTGTGTGTTTGGCTGGTTCATTTTGCTGTACAGTAGAAATATAATATTGTAAAGCAACTATGCTCCAATAAAAATTAATTTTTAAAAAAAGATGGCTAGGAGTTACAGTGTATGAACTGAGGATTCATGAGTTCCTTTGGGTGAGAAGGACATGAAGTCAAGTGCATGGTTATTAAAATGCAGGTCTTGCTCACCTGGAACATAAGCTTCTGAAGTATTTGAGATCACCGTGAAAAGCTAATTGATTGCATTCTTAACATTTTTTAATCTTTGTTTTAAATTGAAATGCAGTTGATTTATAATGTAGTCAATTGTTTTTAAAGCCTCTGTCACTTTCACCCAACCATTCATCTGCCCTTTTCTCTGGATGCTTTATATATTCTGAGCTGGCGAACAGACACACGTCCTACCTCCTGCATCCAGCTAGTCAGTGGCCATTACCAAACCTTTGTCTGTAATCTGTAGTAGCTTCATCCTTTTCACCAAATTCTGTCTCCCTTCTGCTTTGAAGTCATCTCTTCCATAACAGCCTTGATGGATTCTGCTTTAATCATCCTAATCATTCCAGTACCCTCTGCCCCCCACCACATGCACCCCAATCTTGGTACCCAGGTGATACATCGAACTTGAACCACTCATAAGGTATTTCCTTGGCTATCCTGTCATGGTGCTGTTTCACCTAAATTTTTTTTTGTCTCTTCTAGAATAACTGAATGCTTTCAGGGCTGAGATCATATATACTCATTTCCTTGTGAGGTTTCCCAGGAGTGTTTTGTGCACAGTTGATACGCAGGAAAGTACAACTCTTGCTAGTCTTATCACTGGACACTTGTAGATTCTGGGACATGTGTATTTCACTGGGAGTCCCTCAGTGCTTACTGTCCATACATTCATTCTGTTAAGAGTGATCAAGTGTCTATTCAAATGCTCTTGCTGAGAGGTCAGGCCAGCCCTCCAAACCTCCTTGTCTTTGGAACAGAGCATTATCATTTCCACTTTATGTGAGCAGAATTTTATGTGGCATCCTGGCTTTCAGAATGAATGTGCCTGTTGTAGAGAAGCCTCTTAAAGTAAGGGTTCTCAGACTTTTGGAATCAAGCACTGATCATATTTCAGTAGGAAAACTAGAGGTACCAACTAAGTTAGGCCAACTTATTAATTTGTCAAGGAGAGACTTTTCATTTTTAAAGTATCATCTGCTCTCTGCATTAACTCATAAAAGGAAGAAGATACTAATACCCAAATGGGTGACAATGAAAATATCACAGGGTAGCCCTGATGCCTGGACACAATGGGATTTGAAAGGCACCACCCTAGGCTGCCCCCCCAAACCTGGCAACACACGACCAGTACCGTACATGAGGAGGATTACAAACCCAGATTCCCAACACACCCCAGGCCTGCCAAGTCCGAGCGTCTAGGAACATCACTCTGGAATCTGTATTTTCATCCGTTTCTCAAGTGATTCTGATACACAACCAGATTTAGGGATCATCTTGGAGAGAGGATGTAAGTCAAAGTGATATCAGAAACAGGCCATTTCTCATGGTGATTTAGCACGCTGTTTATCATATTACTTTATTCTTTGGGGGTTTTCTAACCAATGGGTAGGTTTTCAAAAGCAAATGGGAAATCCTTCCTCATAGATTTGGCAGCAGTTGACTGCAAGAAGATCATGGCTCCCAGCCCACCGGAGCCACACGTGGGAGTGTGTTGTGTAAACATTTGTCGTGTGGGTGCTTCTGAAGGTGCAGGGTTTCTTTCTTCTCTAACATTCTGGTTATCATGTTCTAGACAGTTCTTGCTCAGTGACTTGTTTTACTCTTATGCTGTGGCCATTACAAGCTGAGATAGTGATTCTGGGGAGAGGATGAGCTGCAAATGGGCTGTGAAATGGCTTTTTCCTAGTGATTATCCATGGGAGGCCTGGAACGAGGTGGGCTGGGGTCTGTTTGGAGGCTTGTGCTGTGCACTTCGGCTGCCTGACGGGAATGGCCCTGGGGAAGAGGCCACATACTGATGGAAATGTTAGCGAACAGCTGGCACACTCCACCCTCTATGTGGAGGAGGCAAAAAATATTTATTTTCTGTATTTCCGGCTTTGCTTGATGATAGCAGGGCTTCGCCGTCAATGACTGCTTTTCCCTCTTTGCTCCAGATGTTTTAATTGTCAACGTGACGTTCTCATTCGGTTCCTGGCGTGTGTCAAAGAGATTCAACTTTACCAACTGCTCATCATTAAGAGAGTAAGACTTTATTTGAAATGTAAATATTCTCTCATTGGTTTTAATTTATTTATTTGCTTTACTCTCCGATTTCCTAAAGAACTCTTTTGTGGAGGAGAACTTTCCAAGGCGCCTTTTGGACCGTGGCCTAATGGGAGATAGGAGGGCCCCTGAGCTAATCAGCTGGCTTGTTCAAGCCCCACTAAGTGAGGTGGTGCAGCCAAGAGGCAAACAACTGTGCCTGGGTGTATTTTACCCACAGGGAAATACATCTTCCTCCGACCCAGAGGTGGCCTTGAAGTAATAGGCAAAAAACTGCAGCTAGGTTATCTGCAGATCAGAATGAGTTTGGGAATTTGAGTCAAGAGAGTGGAGCATGAGGTAAAGGAAGTCTCTGTCATCAAAAGAACAAGTTAGCACTTCCCTGGTGGTCTGGTGGTTAAGTGGCAAGGCAGGGGACACAGGTTCGATCGATGACCCAGGAAGATTCCACACACCTTGGAGGGACTGAGCCTGGGCACCGCAGCTCCTGAGCCGGTGCTGTGCAATGAGAGGAGCCGCCCTAACTAGAGAAAGCTCCTGTGCACAGCAATGAGGATTCAGCACAGCCATAAGTAAATAGATAAGTAATTAAAAAAAACATGTTAATCATGACCCACATTTTGGTACCATATTTGGCCCTGCTGAGCTGCATACCGCCCTGAATTAGGACCACACTTCCCTCCTTGCTTCTAAAGCAGAGTGAAGGCAGAGAAAAGATGCTTCCCAGATTCCTGGTTTTCAAACTGGAGAATGGGATGGACGTTTCCATGGAAATGATAGGAAGCTGTCTTATTAGTGATTCCGCTGTTCTTTCAGTGGTTTGCTTGACCAACTGGATGAGTGCCAAGTGTAGGTTTCTGTGGGTCTGGCCTGGGAACCATTGTTTCTTCAGGGAAAAGGCATCAAACTGGAAGCTGAGTAGGGAGGCCACCCTACACCTATATGGACAGGAGCTGCCAGACTTTACCTTTATCACCTTGGCATTCTGAAAGAGGGGGTGAGTTCAGTGATTTCTAACAGACAGAATGAATTCAAGGAAGGGAAAAGCTAAACTTGTTACAGAAAGCCTCAAAAGTCCATGCAAATGGGGTGGGAGAAGAAGAAGGGAAAGAGTTAAACAGAATTGTATAGCTCAAGGAGAGTTTAAACATAATACAGCTCCCCACCTCCAGTTGTAAAGCCTGGCGAAAAGAAGTGACTTGCCTCGGGTGCACAAGGAGGTAATTAAGAACCAGATCTCAGACCCACAGCTCCCCAGAGGGTGAGTGCCCGCCCTTTCCTGCCCTTTCCCTGGGTACCTACTTCCCTTTTGGAAAGCACTTAGTAAGGTCATCACACCTGAGGGTTAGCAAGTGGAGCGCAAGGCGCAGGCGTGCTTCAAGTGCATGTCGGTGGCCTGGTAAACACTTAGGCAAGCGTGCGCTTGCTTGCTTTCTCCCACCAAAACTGTAGTTTCTGTAGGTCAGAGCCTCAGGGTGCCTTGGCATCTCTGGAAGAATATCTGAAATGCGAATGTGTCCCCCTCTCCCTGATCCGGTCCTCTCCTTGTCCCAGAGGCCACAGCTCTCTCTTGCTTTCCTTAGCTACACTTCCAGACCCACTTCAATTTCCATTTTACTGTTCTTGCTTTAACACTGATTATCCTATTAAGTGCTTTTCAAGTCTTCCGCTGTTATCCATGCATGGTTGTTTGATTAGTAGACACAATTCTTCCTTAATTTGATTAAAAAGCAAACAGTGGCACCCTGTTTTCTCCGCTTGCCAAGGTAGCACTTTTAGTTTCCCATCTTCCAGGCACTGGGCGGTGTTCCTGCTCCAGTGAGGGTGGGCTTATGGGGAGTGGGGAGATGAGCGTCCAGAGGGAAGCTTACCTGAAGGTAGACGAATAGCAGAACCGAATAGCAGAACCGGATGCAGTAACAGATTCGGAGGGTTCCTGTCATCTTCCAACGCAGCAGGTGACCCCAGCTTCAGGTTTCCATGGCAACCCCCTAGCAAGCGTCCCAATGGTCGTCAGCCCCGAAGGCTGCCCAGAGCAGGGCGCAAAGTCAGTGGTCTGCCTCTAGCCTGAAAGAACGGTCCTGTCTCCCCTGGGTTCATCACAGTCTATCTAGGGACTTTTTTTTCTTGTTTTTAATCCTCACACACAGCATCACAGAGGGAAATTCTAGGATGTGTGTTTTCCTAAAAATGCAGAAATTACGTTGGTTTTCTGTGTTGCCAGATGTCCAGGATGTATCCGAACTGGCTGTGCCTGGTGTAAAAGTGAGAGAAAATGCATACACCCCTTCACAGCTTGTGACCCTTCAGATTACAAGAGGAACCAGGTAAAGTGACATTTTTTTGGTATTACAGACTTTCACCAAAAATAAATGTTTGTGACCACCCAGCCCTAGCCTGTATTTTGTGTTTATTTCAAACTCTGAATTTCCACCCATTGGGATGTTGAAGGAATGTTCTTTGTTTCAGGACCTCTGTCCAGTGGCTTTTCAAAAATGGACACCACCCAAAACAGCAGGAGGAGGAAGATTCAAGGAGAATATGAGTAACAGAACCAATTGGGGCTTGCAGGTCAGACCCTATTTTTGTATCGATGCTGGGAAAATCCCCCTTTAAATGACAGTAACATCTGCTACTTGGGTTCCTTTTAAAAATTCCCTATTTTGCTTTCTACCCAAATTCCCATTTTACCTTTGGTTTTTAACCAAGTTTCATTTAATTGGCTCAATACATCAGAGGCTGCACACTCACATAAAAGAAATTAAAAATCTATAATTGTGGAAAATGATGTTCCGGTAGAAGTCAAATTTTAAATCTGACGTCGTGATCTCAGGCAGAGTTAGAGGGGCGTCTAGAGCGCATAGCGCTGAGGGGATTTCAGTTTTTAACCACGTTTACGATTGCGTTTCTGAGGGGTATACGAGGGCTGGGCGTGTCTATGCAAACCATACAAATGAATCTCTCTGAACTGCTTTTCTTTGTAGAGACAATCTGACCAGTAGTTAATAGTGTCAAAACAAAGAGTTGTTTCTAGGTAATAAATATACATGTCTCTTCATGTCTCAAAACTGTCGTTCATGAAAAAATACTTCTCATGAAAATTTCTTCGGAAATTCCTCTTATTTTCTTCACAGTAAGTCACCAAGCTCAGCTGACAGACATGTTTGGAAAGACAGAATATAACAAAGGAAGCCTTTCTGGGCAGATTGGTGCAGTAAGCACACACATGCTGACGCCATTCCGTCAAGGGAAGTTAATTGAGCATCTACTATGCAGGGAAAACCGAAAAAGGACAAGTTCTTATTCTTATTAACCTTGGGTCTAGTGGGAGCAGACAAATCAAAAACAGGAGCATGTTTTGTTCTTAAAGGCTCGGTTTTCTATTTCTTGACTAATCTGTGGCTTTGACACATCCATTTGCTGCTACTTAAGGTCAAGTGCCAATATAAATAAGTAGCACATTTTTAATCACCACCAAACAGTTGAGAGTAAGTGTAGGTGAATTCAGTAACAAGCAGAGGGAATGTGAATCAAAATGGATTATGAAGTTAATTAAAGGCATTAGAAAAGCTTGGTGTGCCAATCTCTTCAGACTTTTTAAGTCTTGGAAGTTTTATTAAATAATGAGCCACGTTACACTTCTCATTGGTTGATGGAACAAGGCATAGTGACAGGTGTTTAAATCAAAAAAGCAGTGGCTTTTTCAAAAAAAATAAACTTCTCTTTTGCTGTTGTTTCAGTTTTTTTTTTTTTAAATTGGTCAAGTCCATATAACACAAAATGCGCCACTTTTACCTGTGCAGTTTAGTAGTGTTAAGTACATTCACGTTGCTGTCAGGCATCGCCACCATCTATCCCCAGAACATGTTTCAACTTGCAAAACTGAAACCCCGTCCCCATTAAACAGTAATGCCTCGTTTTCCCTTCCCCTTGCCCCTGGAAGCTGCTGTGCTACTTTCAGTTCTCTGTGAATTTGACCACTCTGGGTACTTCAGATTCAGTGGAATCAAATAGGCTTCGTCTTTTTGCGACTGGCTCATTTCACTTACTATAATGTTCTCAAGGTTCATGCACCCTGTAACATGTGTTAGGGTTTCTTTTCAGGCTGAATACTGTCGCATTGTTTGTATATATTACATTTTGTTTATGCAGCCATCCACTGATGGACACTTCTGTCATTCCATTGCTGTCTCGGGTTGCAGACATATTTGGCTATTGTAACTAATACTTCTATAAATGGATGTGTACAAATACCTCTTCAAGACCCTGTTTCAGTTCTCTGGGGGTATGTACTCAGCAGTGGAATTGCTGGATCATAGTAATCCTGTCTTTAATTTCTTTAGGAACACCGTTCTGTTTTCCTTACCGCTCAGCCTTTTTACATTCCCACCAACAGCGTTTCAGTCTTGCAAGTTCTCCACATTCTTGCCTACACTTTTTTTAAAATAGTAACCATCTTACTTTGGTATAAGTTGGTATTTCACTGTGGTTTTGATTTGCAACTGTTTAGCGACATTGAACCTCTTTTTGTGTGCTTGTGGGCCATTTGTGTGCTGCTTTGGAGAAATGTCTATTCAAGCGTTCTGTCCATTTTATAGTCAGGTTGCTTGTTTTGTTGTTGTTGAACTGCAGGATTTCTTTACATACTTTAGATATCAGCCATGTGTCAGATATATGATTTCAAATATTTTCTCCTGTTCCATAGATGGCCATTGCACTCTGTTGATTGTATCCTTGGATGCACAGAGGTTTTAAATTTTGTCCAAGTCTAATTTATTTTTTTAAATTTTGTTGTCTGTGCTTTGGGTGTCACATCCAAGGTATCATTGGCAAATCCAATGTCATAAAACTCTTATTCTAAGCATTTTATAGTTTTAATTCTTACAATTAGGTTATTTGATCCATTTTGAGTTAATTTGCGTATATGGTATAAGGTAGGTGTCCAACTTCATTCTTTTCTGTGGCTATCGAGTTTCCCAAGACAGTTTGTTGAAAAAACTGTCCTTTTCCCCATTAAATATGTTTTGCACCCTTATCAAAAAGTCATGTGACTATATATGCAAGGGTTTACTTCTGGGCTGTATATCCTATTCCATTGGTCTATAGGTCTGTCTTTATACCCATAAAATACTGTTTTGTAATAAGTTTTGAAATCAGAAAGTGTGCATTCTGAGATTTTGTTCTTCTTTTTTGTAATCGTTTTGAAAGAAAACGTTTTATTCTGAGATAAGGTAGATTTGCATGGAGTTGTGAGAAAATAATACAGAGATGTCTCATATATCCTTTACCCAGTTTCTCCCAGTAGTAACATCTTGCCAGACAATAGCACAATGTCACAACTAGGATTTGACAGTGATAACAGTCAAGATACAGATAAACTCTGTCACCTCAAGTCTCCCCCATGTTGCCTATCTGTGGTCATGCCCCCTTCTTCCTCCCCTCCCACTTGCCTGTTTCTGACCTCTGGCTACCACTAATCTGTTCTTCATTCTGTAATCTTATTATTTCAAAGATTTTATATAAATGGAATCATCCAGAGGTACCCTTTGTGAATTGGTCTTTTTAACTCAACATAATTCTCTTGCAATTCATCCACATTCTTTTATGCATCAATAACGTGTCCCTTTCTATTGCTAAGTCATGGTTCAGGCAGTGACTTTTTACGTTTTATTTTAAAGAAAAAAATAAGGTCACTGCATCCTGTTTCTTGTGTTATGTCTTCTTGAACCTTTTGACATATGTGTTTGAAAGAACTGGGGTCACCAAGGAAATAGGAGAAAGCTGGAAACAAACAAAAGCCCGGACCTGTCTCCAGGGCTTCTCCATGCATAACCTTTGGTGAAAGACACCTTTTTGATGCTGAAATGTTTTCTTTAAATACATGGGGATTCCCCGGCTGCCCAATGTTTAGGACTCCGTGCTTTCACTGCAAGGGGTATGGGTTCAGCCCCCAACTGGAGAGTTAAGATCTGGCAAGCTGCATGGCATGACCAGAAATGAATGAATGACTCAGTTCAGCATGGACTATTGGACGTGGAGTATTGTCACCGGAGGGATTTCTTGTGCTCTGTGATACACTGCTGTCTTTTCCTTATCACGTGGAATGTGTAAATCCAGATTTCCAGTGTGGCCCTCAGGCTGGCTTTGAATGAAGCACTGAACACTATTCCTAGCAGAGAAGCCAGCAAAGGCTTTCCTTCAGTGTGTCTTCCACGTCACATACATACTGAGTGCTTCCTGTGTGCCAGGCATGGGGAAGTGAGATGTGAGTGAATGGTACACAGTCTTGGGTGTCCTAATGCTGAGCTTGGATTGATGATCCCTAAGGGTATTGATGGTGCACCGAATATACCCAATACCCAGGGCTCCATGGGTGCCATGAGGAGGACACATGTGAATCAGGAGCATCTCTTGTCATCAGTCTTAAGAATCTTATATGTACATAAGCACATAAATAAGAATACAGGATAGAAAATAGTAGCCTAGGAAAGGTACCAGGAAGTACACAAACCCTGAGAGCCTCTCTGTGCCCGGGGCCTTGTCTTAGTCATTCCTAATTATGTAAGCCCAGGGCCTGGCAGTTAAAAACACTTCATCAGTGCGGTTGGTTAAGTCTTTGATGGATGGATGGATGGATTGATGTAAGATGGCATGCAGCTGATAGTTAAGGGAAGAGACACCTGGAGACGGGGTGGGTCTTCTAAGCATAGC
Organism: Aepyceros melampus; assembly: GCA_006408695.1. Classification (NCBI taxonomy): domain Eukaryota; kingdom Metazoa; phylum Chordata; class Mammalia; order Artiodactyla; family Bovidae; genus Aepyceros; species Aepyceros melampus. Next base: position 63,240 of record SJXQ01001986.1, read on the forward strand.
GCCCAGGCATTGCGAAGCATAGTGCATCACAGAAAATTCCAGTGCACCCCTTATGGGAGACCCCAAATGATTTAGTTTGGCTGGAACAGAAGGATGCAGGAAGTTATGGGACAGAACAAGGTTGAAATGACCCTGGTGCCTGCATCTATAGAGCCTTGCATTTTGTTTTTCAGCTGCAGTAGAATGCTCTTCTGGAGAAGGCAATGGCACTCCACTCCAGTACTCTTGCCTGGAAAATCCCATGGACAGAGGAGCCTGGTAGGCTGCAGTCCATGGGGTCGCCAAGAGTCAGACACGACTGAGCGACTTCACTTTCACTTTTCACTTTCATGCATTGGAGAAGGAAATGGCAACCCACTCCAGTATTCTTGCTTGGAGAATCCCAGGGACGGGGGAGCCTGGTGGGCTGCCGTCTATGGGGTTGCACAGAGTCGGACATGACTGAAGTGACTTAGCAGCAGCAGCAGAATGCTCTTCAGGACTTTTTTTTTTTTTTAATGCATGAATGAACTCATCTGAGAAGAAAATGGTAAACCACTCCAATAATCTTGTCTGGAGGATCCCATGGACAGAGGAGCCTGGCAGGCTATACAGTCCATAGTGCCTGAGACAGTCGGACATGACTGAATCGACTTAGCGTGCATGCGAGCACGTGGAACTTACGAGAGAGGGCTCCTGGCTGACTCCCTATTTGGTTCGGTTGTCCTCATACTCTCTCATGACCCTGTGAGCCATCCCTTGACCACAGCTTAAAAACATTTACTATCATGGCAGCCCCCCCATGGGAACCAGGAACGGACTTAATGACTTCAAACCAGAAAGAACCCCAGGGGGCTTCATTAGGAGCCACTTCACCAGAATAGGGCAAATAACTTTAAAATCTATCAATATATTTGCCCTTTGGATGGAAAGTATTTTCAACGGTCAGGGCCAGTCTCTGTCAGAAACAGTTGGCCTTGTCACCCTGCCCTAACCTCTTTTCTTTCCTTTTCTTAATAATCTTATATCTGGGGCATCCACCTGCCAAGAGAAGAGGGACTGCTCTCTTTCCTGTTCTCGAGGAAAGGTTGTGAAGGTCTGTGATATGAGGTTGTTCTAATATTTGTTATACTTATCACTGCCGGGTAGAAATGCACGGTACAAAGCCATGTCTTCCTGCTCTCGGGAGATTCACATTCCTTTCTTTCTTGTGAGTTTTCTTCTCATCCTCCATCACGTATGTGCATTTTAATTCCTCACAGTCAACCCAAATCACCTCATTCAGGGTCCCTGCCTTAAAAAGCAAAGTCAAGTTTAACATGTACCTTGTTGAGTAGCTTCTATGGGCCTGACACTGAGCTGTGTGCTGTGGGATTCACTGCCAGTTGCTCTTGTATTCATTCATTTCAACTGTGTCTATTGAACACCTACTATGTGCTGGGCAGAGGGGCAAAATATGTGTTCTCGTGGAGTTTTGTTAAGAACTTATAATAGTTGGGGATGCATTTTTATGAAGCTTCTTAGTATGTACAACAGAAAAAGCTATAAGCAGGAATGCCAGAATGTGCAAAATTGACTAGGGGTGGCCCGTATTTGTGAAGCCTGGGGTTATGTCCTGAGCTCAAAGTGCCTCTTTATCAGAGCTTTGCGATGGACACGTTTTCCCCACCTGATAGACAAATGTTGACTTGCACAGGGTCAGTAGGTAGTGATAGACACGAGGTTTGAACCCAGACAGTCTAAGCCACAGCTTTAACCACTAGTATACACTGCACGGGGCTTCCCTTGTAGCTCAGTTGGTAAAGAATCTGCCGGCAGTGCAGGAGTCCACCTGCAATGCAGGAGACCTAGGTTCAATCCCTGGGTTGGGAAGGTCCCCTGGAGAAGGAAATGGCAATCCACTCCAGTATTTTTGCCTAGGAAATCCTATGGACAGAGGAGCCTGGCAGACTACAGTCCATGAGGTCACAAGTGTTGCACACGACTTAGCAACTAAACCACATATATTGCATGACCTCAATGTAGTATCAATGATAAGAGTCAGTCTGGAAGGGACTTCTCTTGGGTGGCCTGGGCAAGTGTCAGGCGTGTGCGTTAGTGTTGAAGGCTTGGGATGGGGTGATAGGTTGGAGCATAGTTGAAGAAAAGGAGTGGGACCCAGGCAAGCCTGGCATCTTCCCCAAGATGGGAAGAGCAGAGAAGTCTTGAGATGGGAAACTGAGGCCCTCGGGAGAGGGGAGCACCAAGCATCTCATGTTGAAGTTGAAGTTCAACAGAGGGATGGGTTTTGATTGGTGGGGTTAAATCTGCAAGCAGGGGTCTCTAATGGAATGGAGGCATTGCCCACCCTGGTCACAGAGTCCTGGGTGCCTCGGCCAGGTCTGAGGAACCACATTCAGAAGGTTCAATGACCGAAAGTAGCTGCCTGATGAACTGGCCTCGGCAGCCTCCCCTTCAAGTCCCCCAGGTCAGAGAAGCAAGCCTTGATCTCTCTGCACAAGGCTTTGGTCTGTCACCTGCTTGGAGGCCTCCTGCTCTGTCTCAGTTGGCATTCTAACTCTTGAGAATTGTGAGGACCAAGTGGCGGTTGCATCTCAAGCTCCCTAGGACTAGTCCCTTCAGGGACGGGTGGGCCATGAAGAAGCATTCAGCTGGGGGCTGAGCATCAGATGGACATGACGTTTTTGTTCCAATTAACTCTCTCATTTTTCTCTGGTGGGACTGTCTTTTGGTGTTCTCTTTCTACATCTCACCTCTTTTTACACTTTACCATCTCCACTGCTGATTACCACTCTTCTCAATTTATACATTTCATTAATATATTGCTTCCATCCTTTTTGGTCATTAATAAAGATGTTAAATAATTCTGAACCAAATGCTCACCCCTGTAGGGCCCTATAAGGCACTTTCCTTTAATTAGTTGTGCTATCTTTCATCTCTCTAATGTCCTTTGGTTTCAGATTTCCAGCTGGTGTTTTTGAATCCATGTGACTTTTTATCCAGTCTCGTTTGAACTAATTTCACAAGTGAAAATCTGAGAAACGTTTTACTGAGTGTTGATTCGGGTGCAGGCCTTACAGAGAGCTTTGCTGTGTTCAGATTTTTGGGGGAAGCAGATTAATAGAGTACAATTTGGTCTTAATAAATTGAGCCTTCCTAATGTGCCTCTTTCTAATATTCTTTTCAGTCATAGTGGTAGTTTCTCCATTAATGTCATGGTAATTTGCATTGTGTTGCCAGGTTTCACAAAAGGTGCTCTTCCTGTCAAGAGTAATCCTCTTAGACCTTTCCAAAGATAACTGGTTCTTAGTGATTGTGCTATTTCCTGTGTCTTATAATGACTTTGTTTTTTTAAAAAATAAAATAACTGGGTATTCTGCAATCACCTAATTAACCAGTTTCTAATGTGCTTTTTTAAAATATCAAATAGGCAGTGATTTAAATGCATGAGCAGCCAGAGTTCCAAATATTTTATTAAATAATTTAAAATTGTGCAGCCATTTAAAAATAACTCTTAAGTCTTTAAAATGTAACTGACAGGAAGTAGACTGTTCTGAGGTTAATTGTTGGGCAACCCGGGGCTCTAAGGGTTAGAGCCAATGGTATTTTGATTTGATAAATGGAAATCCTTGGGCATAGGTTGAGGGAGGAATCTCACTCCACAGGGCTGTAAGGAATAATCTCTCTGCATCAAGCTAGATTAAGTTTTTAAATTAACCCTTTGTATGTGTCAGCTTATGGGACCTGCTACTTCATTTCAGGTTATGAATGAAGTCTTGATTCAAATACAGAAATAAATCTAGAATACTGAGTGTGTGGCGAGATCATTCTTGGCCTTTTGTATGCACTGGATTTTTAAAGACTATTAGTAAAAATAGCAAGTGTTGTATTTCTAAGAATTGTAGGCATTATAGTACAGCCATATAGGCACACTGTCTTTTCTTGTATATCTGTGTTGTTTATTTAATGAGGTCTGCTTGGTAGCACTTTAACTCACTTATTAAAAGAGGTTCTCCAAGCAGACAAAGGACAACTAATCTGACCCTCTTTGCAAGCAGATCTGAAGCACCTGCTTTCACAAGGTAGACCAGGGCTAGATTCCATCCTAGGCAGCCAATGGAAACTCTGTCAACAATAAGGTTTTAAAACAAAATCCTTTGGAAAGTAGCAGGACTGTCTCTACTCAGAGGGAAATAAAAAGTTAACCAGGTGACATGGCAAGTCCTCTGATGGTATTTGTGGAGCTGTTTAAGGAGCAAACTATAACCCCCTTTAGAAAATCTGTTTTAGGTTAGTTAGAAGGCTCTCTTTTTAGCCTCTCTTGAAAGCAAAGAAGTAGCATTTACTTGGCGTGTTTGAAATTTCACTTGAGCAGACATCAACTGTCTAAGTAGAAGAAGTGAGAAGGGCTATCTGCAAAGAAACCCGAGAATCAGAGCCGAGTTGGATATAAATGTGAAGTCTGCATCAAGGTTTACCTAAAGCCTCTTGCTTCCCTAAGAAGACAGTGGACCCAGTAGTGCAGGGGTCAGCCAGATTTTTTTCTTCAAAAAGTCAGACAGTAAATATTTCAGGCTTTGCAAGCCACATGATCTCTGTTGCAAAGACTCAGCTCTGCCATTATAGTGCAAATGCAGTGACAGACAACGCATAAATGATGGTGTGGCTGTGTTCCCAAAACACTGTATTTATGGATGCTGAAATTTGAATTGCATGTGTTTACACATGTCATGGAATATTCTTCTTCTTTTGCCTTTTTTTTTTTTTTTCTTCACAGGCTGTCCAAGAACAAGCAGTGGACTGAATTTAACTTGCTCCAGGCAAATCTAGGAATTTACTTTCTCCTGATCTAGTGCACTCAGAGGTCCTGTGTCCCCCACAGCACCTCGTGCCATCCCAGGGACCCTATAGGTGTTTAGCAAATACCTGTTCACTTAGCTGGGATCTGTCAGAGCAAAGAGTAAGCCTTTTGGTATACAACACACACTTGACATTTGCGAGGGATTTATTTCCACGTCTTTGCTAATCCCCCCCATTCCAAGTACCACTCTTGCAGATAATTTCCCCCATAAAATGCAGTCAACTTTAACAGAATAATTAAAGTGACCCTCTCAGGCCCTCTGTGATTCTATAAATACAGGACTGAGTCCTTTACTAAGTGATTAAAATAAATTCTGCCACCGAAATCAATTCCCTGTCGCATTACATCATTGCTGTGATGACATTAACAATGAATTTACCTCAATCTGGAAAATCAATCCACAGTGATCATGAGTGATGGTGACTGTTCCACCATATAGCACCTGTGTTTGTCAAGGAGCAGAATGATAAAATATCCTTTCAGTAGGGCGGGCAGCACAGCAAGGCCATCCTGATGAGCATCATATATACAAAGGAGCAGTGGATATTGGGGTGCTCGAAGAAGCAGGTGGCAGGCAGGTGCTGGACATGAGCTCCCCTGGTGCCTTAAGTGGCTTCCTCCTAGACTTTATCCTTTAAGTGGATACACTTGGTATTTATGACTTAGCCAAATTCCACGTGATCAAGCATCTCTGGACCTGGGGGTCATTTTCAAATACTAGGAGTGTGAGTATGAAAATTCACTCATACTAAGGATCTGCTGAGCTTTGAATGGGCTAGAATCTTAGAATCTTGCTCTGTTTGTTCCATATTATAGAAGAATATAGACTTGCTGGAAATAGTCTACAAAACAACTACTCAATGAGCAAAAAGATAGACAATGGCATCTGTAGAGAAAAGTGAAAGAGATCAAGATTGGTTTGTCTTTGAAAGGGAAAATGATTCTTGCCATCAAGTAAAGGGCTTTTTTTTTTTTAAAGGGGAATTTGATTTGATGTTGCAAATAGAGAAGTAAGGTGCATAAATCTACATGATATGGGGCCCCAGTTATCGGGTTATTCCAAGGGAAACTTTCTTGATAGAAAAAAACCTGATAAAGCTGTAATGGGTTCCAAGGAAGAGATGGTATCTACAAACGTGGAAGAACAATGGGTGGCTCCAGGAGTTTAGGCATCCAACTACTTGATATTAGGTGACTTAACTGGTTGGTTTCTTGAGTTTTTTTTCCCTGCAGTATACTCCTTGAGTCAAATACCCTACTGAAACAAACAAACAAAAAAAAAATAGGAACTGCTTTCTTGGGAATTAAGTTACCCTGGATGACATTTATTCCAACTTAATGATGAATCTGTTGTTGACTTACAGTCAGTGGACGCCTCATCTTCTACTTCATTTTGTTACGTTGTGAGCCTCCAGAGGCTGTGAGGCAGCAAGCATGTTTGAGAACTCTAGTGGTATCTCACTCTTCAGACAGAATATCAGACTCTTCAACTGTATTTTCAACTGTCTTGTGAGACAAAGACTAATTGCTTTGACCTCATGCTGTCGCATGTTGAGAGACATGAATCTTCAGCACTCCTCCTTGAATACATTGATTTCATTAAACACTGTCTGCTTGTGTTTGCAAAATGTTGTAATTTCCCAGTGATTTCTTCGAACGGCAGTGCATAAACAGATTTTTTGGAACAATGCCATTTCTTAGCTTTGATCTTGTGTTTTAATCTTTTTTTTCCAATAGGTCTTCTCTGTTAAGTCCATTGAGCCACAGAAAATATCGACCTTAGGGAAAAGTAATGTGACCGTCACGGGAGCAAACTTTACCAAGGCATCGAACATCACAATGATCCTGAAAGGAACCAGTACTTGTGATAAGGATGTGTGAGTTGAAATATTAGTGATTTATTCTTGGTAACATACTGAAAAGCTAAAGCTTATACCAAAGGAATAGCACTGAGATTATAATCTTTTTATGATTAATTTCTTTCCATGTGCCAATGTGAGCCACTTACTCTGTATATTTGATATAACATGATTTCAAGAAGTGAAATAATTTAAGCACCACATTGAAGTTAATTGTGAGAGAATCTGTGCTATGTAACCCCCAACACCTCAACATACAATAATTCCAGGATGTTGCCTATTGGGGTCCTGATTTGTTTTCATGAACAAAATCAAGTAAGTTGAAGAACACACATCATTTTGAATATGATCACTTAGAAAAATAGTTGAGTACCTTAGAATTTGATGGGAGGCCAGGGCGCTGCTCCCTCCCGCAGTGCCAATGCCTGTGTGTGTTGTGTCTGAGCAGTCCTGCGTGTGGGGGATTAAAGCCTGGCACTGAAAAAAAAAAAAAAAAAAAAGAATTTGATGGGAAAATAGGGCCACTCTTCCAATGTATTACTGAAAGTTGAGAGGACAAATTTTCTGATCCATTTTAATCTTTTGTTGCCTCCTCTGTATTGTAACTTAGCATGCATTCATGCATTGGAGAAGGAAATGGCAACCCACTCCAGTGTTCTTGCCTGGAGAATCCCACAGAGGAGCCTAGTGGGCTGCCATCTATGGGATCGCACAGAGTCGGACACGACTGCAGCGACTTAGCAGCAGCAACAGCTGTACTGGAATGGTTTCAGGCTCAAATAATAACTAAATGAAACATCTATTGGTGTTAAAAAGAAGAAGAAAACACCCAACACAGATGTCTGGTCAATGATGTACCATTTGAACACCATTATTTCTATGACCTCTTTTCCCTAACATTCTTTCAATGCAACTTTGAGAGAAGAAAATCTCAGCATTTTACTAACACTCTTGTGTAAATGTTACTCTCCAAAATGAGATAAAGTAACAATAATATAATAAACCATTTGAGTTTTCTGCTTGTTAGTGTTTAGAGGTGTTGGCTAATTTAAAGCAGAAAGATATTGCCATCTACATGGTGTGGAATAGTGAGTTTATTCTCACCATGGAAATGTGTCAAAAGCAGTCCACTGAAGCATGGTGTTTTGGTTCTTAACCACTAAAACAGATTTGTACAGCATTTTAATTTGCCACACTTATACACTGAATTCTTTGTTTTAATTCATTGGCTGCATCTAACCGTCATCATCCCCTTCCCCTCCTAGCAGTAAATTTGGGATGTCTGTCATTTTGATGGAAAAAGCTACTCCTTGGATGCTCTTCTTCTCTGTTCTGCTATTTACCAGAATTATCCAGCACACATTAGTGGCTGTATCTATGCGACATAGGTATTTTTGTATCGTTTATCCTGGCTAAATACCTTGCTGCAAAAATCTTTGATTTTGTGTAGTGAAGTTAGACACCTGTGTGTTCACTGAAAGGCAATCAGCTCACTGGAAAATAAGTCGTTTTTTAGAGCATTACCCTGTTTCTGACTCTTTATGCTCTCATTTCAATTCTGAGTGTGTCTTGAGATACTGCAGTTATTAAATTAAATGACTAAGAGAGACCTTTCTGCATGTAGCATTTCAGTTACCACATCTGTGTAGTGAACCCAAGTTCACGAGCAGTAAACATAATACCCAGTTAATTCAGTATCAGAGTTCATGCCATAATCCTAACCTCTCTTAATACCGCATTTTTTAAATACCTAATTATTCCAAGGAGAAAAATATAAGAATAGTAATGGAATGATCCATATTTCGGCCTCTCTCATTCCAAAATTGATAAACAAGTTTGAATTTTAATGATCAGCCAGTTTACAATGAGTTTCCTAGAGCTTTGCTCTGAATATAAAATCTTAGAATATAAATTTGAGGAAGTGTCAGTACAGACTGGCTCAAATATTTCTGAGTTTGCCTTGTTGTTAGAATGTTATTACTGCTTAAAGGCTGTGGGCATTACCGTCAATAATCATGTACAAAGCCTTTAAGTAATAATAGTAGATTCTCATGTGGTATAATTATACTGAGCGTTATCCAGACAGAACCCCATCTTCATGACTTGTGCTTTAGAGGCTCGTTGTGATATACAGAGGAAGCTGCAGAGGGAATGCTGTAGAAGGCTTTGCTTTGACTCCCAAAGGGTGTTGAGGGCATGCCCTGCAGATTTCAAGAGCACCCGGGACAGTCCCAGCTAAATTCCTGTCTGGAGATCATCAGGAGCTCTGATGCTGGTTGATTCCAAGGCCCCTGGGCTCCTGGCATGGACTTTAGTGTTGAACTCTGTTCTTTGAATGGCGGAATCCATCTCTGCCCAGGGTTGGGTTCTACGACGCCTTCCCTGCAAGTGCTTGATTGATTTTCAAGCCTTTCATTATGTAAATTTCCAATCATACACAACAGAGAACCTCTTCATATCCTCCAACTTCCAAGTCAACGTTTTACCAATCTTATTTATCTCCTCCACATTTTGAGAGTGATGGAAAGATGGAGGCTAGAGTTTTTAAGAGCATATCCCAGGATATCTCACCATATCCTTTGACTCGTGACTACTTCAGTATGCATGTGCAACAGATAAGGCTGGTGCCATTAGCACACTCAAAATGAATGGCAATTCCTTAATGAACGTCGATACCCAGTCCACTTGGCACTTCTATTACATTGGGGCTTTTTGAAGGCAGTGGTTGCATTTCCTTCTCTCCCCACTTCTAAGGGAAATGTAAGTAAAAACATGCACAAAAGAGAAAGGAACCCGGCCCCAGATAATACCCATGCTGGGTAAGTGGGCCCCATCAACGGTAGCTGCCTGCGGCGGTTCTGACAGTTTAGGAGCTGTTGTAGTTCAAATGGAGTTCAGATCCTGTCTCCTTAGGTAATCAACTGTGCTAGCTATCCATGTCACTGAAGAGCTCTCTTCTGCCCCTTTATAGGATACAGGTTAGCCACGTGCTAAATGCCACCCATATGCAGTTCTCTCTTCCGTCGAGCCGAAAAGAAATGAAGGATGTGTGTATCCAGTTCGATGGCGGGAACTGTGCTTCGGTGGGACACTTGTCTTATATTGCTCTGCCCCACTGCTCCCTCATATATCCTGCTACCACCTGGATCAGGTACTTTCTAGAGTGTGTTTTTCTCTTGTTGTGGTTAACAAGGCCATATGTGTAAAGATCATGGATTTCACTCCGATAGATATAGAAGTAATTGTCACAACTTAATTTTCACAGACTTCCTTTTTAGGATGTATTCTTAGAAAACAAAGCCATACCTGAGAAGTAGGTAGCCTCCCATCATCACAGTAAATACTGTGAGTACCTCTTGATTTATTCTTAGCTGTGGCTGCCAGGAAACTCACAGCTAAAATGTTTGTTGGAATTCTGGTTTCTCTTCAGATCATGTTTGTGTTTTCCAATGTTTGTTCAAGTGTAGTAACTAAGCCTAGGTTTTTGATACGAGTACATAATCTTCTTCGCTACATTTCACTCCTGCGTATGCCCAAAGCGTCTTCCTTCTTAGAGCCTTCATTTTATAACCTTTAGAGTAAGCTCTTTTGAATAATTTCAAGAAATATTGGGAACTATCTAAATGAGAAGCAGTGTCTACATTTCAAAGATACCCCCTATGTGAGAAATGGAAATTCCAAAGGAAGACTCTTGCAGATGACTCTGTTATATTAAGAAAAAAAAAATTCTCCCCCTAGTTGAATTTAAATTCACATTAAGATTTTGGAATATAAACCTAAAGATAGTTTCTCCACCTAACACAGCATGAAACTAACTTTCAAAGTACTGTCTAGGTAAAACTACAGATGAAGCTTTGTTTAAAAAAAAAGGAAAATGAAAAAAGATCACTTCTAATATTCTTATTCAAGATGAAGTGAGAGGTGGATGTATTAGGCTGCTAGGGCTGCCATAGCAAAGTACCACAGACTGGACTGCTTAAATGATAGAAATGTATTTAATCAAAGTTCTGGAAGCTATGAGTCCAAGATCAAGGTGCTGTCAGGGCTGATTTATCCTGCAGCCTCTCCCCTAGGCTTGCGGAGGGCCATCCTCTCCCTGTGTCTTCACACTGGTCTTCCCTCTGTGCCTGTCTGTGTTATAATCTCCTTTCTTTTTTTTTTTTTAATAAGGACACCTGTCATATTGGATTGGGACCCACTCTAATGACCTCATTTAACCTTAATTACCTCTTTCAGGGTCCTATCTCCTAAGAGATTCATGTGCTGAGGTCCCGGAGGTTGGGACTTCAGCTCCACTTCTAACAGCAGCATGAGGAGAGCTGACATTTCCAAGCCAAGGCTCTAGCATGGTTCTCCCAGCCATGGGTCTCAGTCCTTCCTGTAAATAGGAGCGAACGGTGCTGCAGCACTCCCCATATGCCCAGGGTGTCAGATCTTTTGACTCAGGAAATCCTCACCAGACTACGGGGCCCCCTGTGCATAACCCTTTTTGCCAATGAGGCAACTGAGGTGTGGGGCGGTCAGACAGCTTGCCCAGGCTCCCGGGCAGCCTGGCCCGGCTTGCTGTGCCCTGTGCTTTGTGGTAAGACAGGAGGTTTCCTAATGTCTCGTCACCTGCGACAGTCTGAGCCAGTGTCTCTCGGTTACTCCTGGGCAAGAACACGGCTCTGCAGTCTGGCCATTGGCAGACCACACTTGGCCTGGTTTTCTAGTAATGGTGACAGGCTGGCGTGAGGCCAGCTCGGCCTTCCCCCTGGTGGCTGGAAGGCTCGGGGCTTAACGCCTTCCCTCTGCCCTACACAAATCGGCCTTCTCATGCCCACCGCCTGGTCTTGTCATCATGGGCTCGGCTGGCCGACGGAGCTGCCCTGTTCAGACTCCTGTCCCTTGGAATGAGTGTCTAGTGGCCTAAGTGAACAGGGCTGTGAGGCCCGCCAGAGCTGTGGACAGCTGTTTATTTCACATTTTGCTGAAATGCAATTATGTGCTAAGAATATGTGAAATAATTTGGCTTAGTTTTGGAGAGCTAGGACATAGTTGTTATTTCTATGATTTACCAAATAGGAATTTAGATTTGTAATATCATTTATAATTTTACCTTGTCCAAAGTATTCCCTGTCTCCCTACATAAAATGTAATTGGTAGGTTGGGAGTTTGATTTTGAAAATTGTTAGATTGAAGAGTCTTCCTATAGATTAAACAGCAATCAAACAAAATTCTGTTTAGTGAAACCTTTTCAAGGTGCAGCTGATGATCTAATTATATGGGGTAACATGATACAATAAAATTCAGAATTCTAGAAAAGAATCTGGGCATTTCCCTAGAATTAAAACAGGATCCAACCTGAATTTTTACATTTATGTTTCTTAAAAAACTATGATCTGTGGCCAGTATCATGAAAAGACATAAAAATGTCATGCATTTGAAATTAAAATTTATTAATTTGCTCTCAAACATAACTGAGTTTAATATTAATTATGAATAAAATGGTTTTATTCATAAATGCAAAATGCCTGTGTGTGTATCTATGAAACTCCTATTTTTTTCTTGCAGTGGTGGTCAAAATATAACCATCATGGCCGAAATTTTGATGTAATTGACAACCTAATCTTTTCTCAGGAGGTAAAAGGAAACGTAAGTCTTCAGCTGCTTTGTAATAATAGTTATAATCTTTGTAATGATAGTTAATAATCTTCAAGGATGAGTTTTGTTTTCATCACACTAAAATATTTGTTCTTGTTCAGTCAGTCGTGTTTGACTCTCTGTGACCCCATGGACTGCAGCATTCCGGGCTTCCCTGTCCTTCACTATCTCCTGGAGTGTGCGCAAACTCATGTCCATTGAGTCGATGACACGTTGGGGATACTTTTGGTTTCTGTGCTTTTGTGCTGTTATATGGTTTTACCTGTGGCATGATATTACCATCTGTGCTATAATGGAAATACTAAGGCCTCAGACTTGGAGTTTGCAAGTTGTGGCACAGAGGGAAGACGATAGGGCAAGAGCTGCCATCTTCTCCCTGTGTGACTGTGGTGAGTCCTGTTAATGAGACTGTGCTTATGAACACGTGTGAACATGCCTTCTGAGTGGCTGAGGTGTGATGTAAAGATGAGTGTTTCTGGGACGAATAGGTGGCGGTGGTCCCGCTGTGCTTAGCGTGCTGTTCAGAGATGCAATGACCTGCTCCGCTCCCAGAGAGCCTGTCACACGCTTCTCCTCTCGCCCTGTCTCTCTGAACTGATCTGCTACCTTCCTTCTGACCTCACCAGCTCTTGCCCTTCATCTCCCCACCCAGGGGTCCCCATTCCCCACTCAGTTCTTGCCCCATCACAAGTCACACACGGGCCTTGTCATGGGAATTGATGGATTTCAGAAGCAGGCTGGGGCCGCTGAGTACACATATCAGCTCTTTTCGAATGCTCTCCTCGTTCTCTCTTCCTCTTTCTGTTCTTCCTTCATGAGAGATGTGATAACAGCCTCTCGGAGGCCCAGTCAGACCACTTCCTGCCAAAGCTGACAAGCATGCGAGTGGCCGCAAACCTGGCCTCTTCTTGGGACCGGTGTGGCTTTTAGCCTAGATCCAGGAGGCCTTCCTAAGTCCCCCAGAGCCTTGTCAGGATGCACAGCCACATCCTGATACCCTTCAGAGCCAGTTCCAAGCCTCACGTTGTATCTGACTCCAGGTCATGTGTCCGTGACGTCAACACCTCCTGTTGAGTGAGTCGTATAGGTTGACCCTCTGACCGGAGGCCTTGCTTGGGTTTGTAAGTGAACTTGCTCTCCCTCCCACTGCTGTCCCTGAATCAAGTAGAATTCATTGAGCACCTGCTGTGGGCAAAACATTTTCCCAGGTCCAGGGGACAAAAGAAATAAGAGAGTCATTGCCTTCATGGCAGGAGATGGCTAATTGACTGGGATGGAATGCTGAGAGCGCAGGGTATCGTTAAGTTCTAGGTCTGCTGACTCTTTTCTGGCTCAGACACCCCACTATGCATTTCTAAAGGAAAGGGTAATTAAAACTGGGCAGATTTCAGCAGGTCTGTGGTGTGGAGCAGGATGGTAGGACTTGGGCAGGTGGAAGCAAGAAGGAAATTTCAGGTAGAGGAGACAAAGCTACTCAGAGGCCCCTGGTGGGAATGTCAGTGATATTCCAGCTCTGCTGGAACCAAGAGGATGGGCTGGGAATGAACCAGAGGGACGGCTGGAAAACCACATTGGGCTGTAAGAAAGGATCAGAATGAAAATGTTGCCCTTAATTCTGTAGGTGATGGAGAGGGATTGAAGATCTTTGAACAGGGAGTGGTATGAGTACCCTTTATGAGGATGAGTTTGGCAATGTTGCGTAGGATCATATGTGGAGGAGTAACTGAAAAAAGCCTGGGAGGTCCCTGAGGATGCTCGTGCAAGTATCCAGGGATGCTGGGGAGGTGGTGGAGCTAGAGATGACTGGTCATTTCTCTGGCATTGTCCTTGGAGGGAGTATGTGAATGACATCCTGGGAGTGAAGGCAGAGGGAAGGAAGAAAAGAGGCCCTAAGACAGAGTCTTACAGATCAGCTTCATTTGAAGGCGTGAGAGAAAATAAGATGGCCAGGGAAGGTGGCCAAGAAGTTTCTTCAGAACTCAGAAAAAGAGTATTTCAAATGATGGGAGCTGGTCACAGGCATGGAAATCTAGAGAGTTGAGAATAGTGAGGTTAGGATGACCCTATCACCAGTCATCTTCCTGGCAGGTATCTTCAGCAAAAAGCCAGCCTGCCGGGGTTACGGCTGTTGAGAAGGGAGAGGCTGTGGGCTTTGTGGTTTTCTTCATATGCTGCCAGAGATGTGAGGAGAGATTCAGGGCAGTCGTTTGGAAAGGGGCTTTAAGGGGAAGGAAGGTTTTGCCTGTCCATGTCTCAGCGCTTTGCATCTGATTTTCTCACCTGTTGCTTCTTCCGACCCTCTTTTCAAAACTCCAGTATTAGACAGCAAATAATAAAGAGGAAAACTCCCCACCTAGCAAATTTCATTTTGTGAGTTTTAGTTGCTCTCCTTTAGAATGTTTGTCAACCTCCCCTCTCCCAGCAGCTTTCTTTGCCCATCTCTTTGTACTCCTGAAAATGACAGTATTTATGTTTGCTTATTTGTTTTAAAGAAGCTGGTAAAGCTGCTGTTGTTTAGTCACTAAGCTGTGTCTGACTCTTTATGACCCCATGGACTGTAGCCTGCCAGGCTTCTCTGTCCATGGAATTCTCCAGGCAAGAATACTGGAGTGGGTTGCCATTTCCTCCTCTAGGGGATCTTCCCCGCCCAGGGCCCACGTCTCCTGCATTGCAGGTGGGTTCTTTACCAATGAGCCACCAGGGAAGCCCAAGTTTGTAAAGCAGGCCATCCTTTCTGCCTTGTTTCCCATCTTCATGCTCTTTCTTTCATGGGGGCTGCTTTGTCCCTTTTACTTTTGTTTTCCTCTATTTTTTGGTCAGACCTGCAAAGCATTTTCCTCCTTGTGGTTAGTGATTTCTGCTAAAGCATAGACATTACCCAACACAGGGAAGGCAGCAGCATGCAGGCCAGCAGCTGGCCTTGCTGAGGGACCGGCTCCTCCCTTCCTACAGTTTCCCAGGACTCAGCCTTGATGCCCTGAAGGACACACAGGCTCGCTGGGCAAAGCTTTCCGCTTTCTCTCACTGACTTCTTTCCAAGTACCCTTTCCCCGTCATTGTATCCTCTTCTGCTTTCATTATTACTGATAGTGTTAATAATCGTGTTAGCATTTGTTGAGGGCTTTTTTGCATGAATGTGTAAGCATCTTCACATGGAAAGTCTCGTTTAATTTAGTGAGCCCTCCTCTCATTTAGAGTTAATTCAACCCCATGAGGTAGGTAGTACTGTTATCCCCATTGTACAGAGAAGAAAACAGAGGCACAAAGGGCTTCAGTTGCCCAGGTCATTTAGCTCTTCAGTCCCAGTGCTGAGATTCATTAATGAAGCTGTCAAAATGCTTTTTTCTTCTCCCTCAGGTCTCTGAATATTGTATGGCAAATTACTGCAGATTTTTAGCCCCCAGTTTAAAGAGTTCGAAAGGGCCTACAAATGTCACTGTGAAGCTCAGAGTCCAGGAGACTGCCTTGGATTGTGGAAGCTTGCAATACCTTGATGACCCCAGATTCACAGGGTATCGAGCTGAGTCTGAGGTGGACACAGAATTGGAAGTAAAAATTCAAGTATGTCTCTCTCATTCAAAGTGTGGTGGGGGGAATGTGCTCCCCTCAACCAAAAAGGTGTATTATGTTTGTGAGTTTCCACATGTGCCCAGATTTCTTCATCTTTCTCTTCACAGAAAGAAAATGATAACTTCAACATTTCCAAGGAAGACATTGAAATTACTCTCTTCTATGGAAAAAATAAGTCATTAAACTGCAGCTTTGAAAATATTACTAGAAATCAAGATCTTACCACCATCTTTTGCAAAATTAAACACATCACTGCTGCAAACAGCATCGCCACCTCTTCCAAGAAAGTTCACGTAAGTCACATGACAGTCCTACCTGTCAGTTTCACCTTACTTGGAGGGATTCTGATAGCGTACCGCGAACAATGCCAGATTCCTGATCTCCAAACAAGAGGAGTTAGCTTCAGGACCAGGGACTCAGCTTCAGACACTCAGAACTTCTTGTGGCAGAAATTTATTACAGTGAAAAAGGGCAAGAGAAAGCTTCTGACATAGACATCAGAAGGGAGTGGAGAGTTCCCCACTTGCCAGTCTTTTCAAGGTGTTATATACTTTGTCTGTTGGTTACTAACAATAGAAAGGTCTTCCCAGACCCACTCCCACAACATACCTCTTAACATAGCAGGATTAGTCAGAAGGTTCCTGTTAAGGAGAAACATGTCCTCCAGCAAGGTACATTGTTGTTATATAATCATTAGTACAGAACTTAAGGAAAAACATACACTTGAGCAAGATAAGTTGCTTTGTTATATAATCATTAGCTCTGGCCTTAAAAAAGACTAACTTTCTTTAAGAAATAAATTGTTACCATAACTCAGAGCTTAAGGGGGGGGAAAAGTCTTATGTGACTAAAATGAAAGAAGGTAGAAAAAAAAAGTTTGTCTTTTTCTCCTCCTTAAGGGTCCCAGATACCTCTTCTCTTTGAGGGCCCTGGACTCCTAAGAATTAACTCTCTGAATTCCTTGGCTAAACCAGAAGCCAAGATAGAATCTTTTATGGATCTTTGGGTCTTCACTTCAAGTGAAGATAAACAAAGCTGGTGTCTCAGGCCCAAGCATTATTTCCCCAAAATAGCTTACAGAATCCATCCATGTGCCTCTTGGAATGGCAAAGCATTGAGCACACCATTATTTATAATAATAATGTCTTGATAGCTTTTGTTCTAGCCATAGAACAGTCTTTTGTTCTAGACTGTAGCATCTGCAAGCAGAATCTCTAGACCCCATTGACAAATGAGCTGTCATTCTTTGCCTGAATGCAGAGGTGACATGTCTTAACAGAAACCCAGGATGGAGTCTCCCCAGCACACTGAAAGTGACAGTAGAGGCTAGTGGAGACCAGGTGATCTATGAGTCATGGGCTGCTTCCTCTACTGTGAAGTCATGCTCACTGCATTTAATCGTTGCCCAGACATGTTTGAGGGTCCCATTACTGGTGTATTTATGTCCCATAATAACGACGAGACCATGGGGGAGGGAACATACTGGAGACCTCCATTTTTAGTGTTCATGCCATAGGAGACTCTGCACGGCCTATGTCCCTCCCAAAATGCTTTATCATCTAGAGTCATAAACAAATGGATAAAGGACAAGAAAAGAGAACATCAGACTGGAAGGCAAAACAAAAAATGTGTTCGTGTCCCAGGGGCACCAGTTAATAGCTGTGTGACCATAGATAACTTGGCTTTCACTGAGCCTCCCTGGTCCATCAGTTGTATGGTAAAGAGGGTCATAATAATTATAAAATGAATAACAACGGCTAAACCCACAAGTGCTCCCATGTGTCAAGTTAGTTAAAAAGAGCAAACGCTAGCATTCTGCATTGTTCATGACTCATTCCTGAATGCCTGCACTGGGACATAGGGATGAAGCAGAGAAGAAAACAGAAGCACCCCCTTAAAAAAAAAAAAAAAAAAAAAGTCCGCCTTTATGGAGCTTACCTAATGAGGCATGCAGTATAGAAAATAAATTGAAGAGGTGTTAGATGGTGCTGCAGCTGCTGCTAAGTCACTTCAGTTGTGTCCGACTCTGTGCGACCCCATAGACGGCAGCCCACCAGGCTCCCCCATCCCTGAGATTCTCCAGGCAAGAACACTGGAGTGGGTTGCCATTTCCTTCTCCAATGCATGAAAGTAAAAGTGAAGTCGCTCAGTCGTGTCCGACTCTTAGCGACCCCATAGACTGCAGCCTCCCAGGCTCCTCTGTCCATGGGAGTTTCCAGGCAATAGTACTAGAGTGGGGTGCCATTGCCTGTGTTAGATGGTGGTAACTGATAAAGAAAAGTGAAGCGGAAGGTAGGGGACAGTGTTGCAAGGTTTCTGAAGGTGAGCAGCAAAGGGCTGCCTCTAAAGACGACTTTTGGGGACTTCCCTGGTGGTCCCAGGTGGTGCTAGTGGTAAAGAACTCACCTACCAGTGCAGGAGGCATAAAAGACGTGGGTTCGATCCTTGGGTTGGGAACATTCCCTGGAGGAGGGCATGGCAACTCACTCCACTATTCTGCCTGGAGAATCCCATGGACAGAGGGGCTTGGCAGATTGCCGTTCATAGGGTCGCACAGAGTTGTACACGACTGAGGCGACTTAGCATGAGTGCACAAAGCTAGCCTACTCAGCTATCCTACCTAACTTGCCACCTCTTTTTGTATCTTGGAGAAAACCGTGTTAGGGGGGAAATGTGTTCCTCACCTTGACTGGGTCTGATGACACTGTTTGTGCTACTAGGTCAAGCTGGGAAACCTGAAGCTCTCTGTTGAACGGGAATCAGTTCTTTCGCCCTGGTATTTTCTGATTGGGCTTCCCATCTTGCTAGTGTTTGTCATTTTTGGTAAGTGCCCTGTTTAATTTTGTCAGAGAAATTATTCCCAGGCGCCTCTCGGTGGGCAGGAAGACTTTCCTGCTTTCAGGGGCAGTTTGCTTCAGGTGAGTATCAGTGGATGAAAACCCAAATCAAAACTTCGGGAAAGGACTAATAGTTTCACACCGAGGCCTTCCTAAATATTTTTTTTAGGATGCTTCATTAATAAAAGGCTGAATTACAAAGATGATACCTTGGTGTTTGAGAAATATAATCCACTCTGCTTCACTAAACTTGTGAATTATGATGACCAAAGTCCCATTTACGTGATTTCCTCGGAATTCCTCTGGGATATGGGGCTCCCGGGACTCGGTCATCTCATCCTGCCTTCTCACCCCAGTAACATCCACACCCCTGACCCCAGCCCTTCCTTTCTGGCAGAACTGTATTTGGGAATTGTGATCTGTAACGTCTATTAAAATGTTCCACGGCTCATCCAGGTACAGTGATCCCATGGTGGTTGCTCACTGGATGAACTCCAGCCCACCAAGGTGTCTTGTTTGGCTCAAGTAGCGTTTTTAAAACTTTGAAGTCACTGACAACATTTTAAAATGAGATGCTTCACATTCTTTAAAATCACTTGAAAATTGTAAAGATCTGGATCATTGGATCCTGATGTTTCTATAGCATGGATTTGCTAGAGCTGGGGAGCGGCTCTGCCTGGAGGAGGGCTTATGTTCACGACGCTTTTGCCACAGACTCAACCTTTCCCTTCCCTGGTGGCTCAGATGGTAAAAAATCCACCTGAAATGCAGGAGGCCCAGGTTCAATCCCTGGGTCAGGAAGATCCCCTGGAGAATGGAATGGCAACCCACTCCAGTATTCTTGCCTGGAGAATCCCCATGGACAGAGGCACCTACTGGGCTGCAGTCCATGGGGCCGCAGAGTCAGGCATGACTGAGTGACTTCCACTTTTCCACCACTCCCTTACTGCTCCACACAGGCCATTAACTCATCTGAGGGCCTGGTCCCTGTAGCCTTTCAGATTTTGACCCATGTTTCTGAGCTGCTTTTCACTTTAAGTTTGTTTCCTCTTGTCCTCCTGAAAAAAAAAAAAGAGAGAGAGAGAGAGAACCCTTCTCCAGAGCTATGGAGCCTTTCAATTTCTTGTCTTAGTACAGGCATGGCCTTTCTGATGGTTTTCTGTTAATAATTGCTCATTGCTTCCTTCCCTGTACTCACTGTCTCACTCACTCATCCATCCATTCATGCATGGATGAGTTTACTTGATGTTTATTGAGCACCTGTTATGCTGCTGATAACTGTGCAAGACTCTGGACCTTGGGACGGTGAGTTCAGTCCTAGTCCTTTCTCTTGGGGAATTCCTGGTCCAGTGAGGAAAAGATTTATATGTATTGTTAACTAGCCTAATGGAATGAATTCATTCTGTAGAGACCTTGTTTTGTACTGTTTGTTGGAGATCATGTCAGGTATTTGTTAAGCTATCCCAAGTTGGCCACCACTAGTATGCATCTAGAATCCAGAATTGGGCCTGATATATTAATAAGGTCTTGGCTGATGCTGGCTTTGAATAAGAAGATTACTTGTAAATTCTAAATGCTGAGCTCAATTTTGAGAAATCCACTGCTGTCAGGCAGCTCTAGATAGAACAGTCTCATCATGGAGTCAGTAAACTTTATGACTCTCTAGGAAGGTCTGATCTCTTCCTGGGCTCCCTGTGACTCTTCCTCCTCTCCCTTCACTTTGTTGGTAGAAACTGTTGATGCTCTTTAAGGTGAAGAGGGCTCCATTTGACATGTGGCTCTTGACTTCATTGGTGCCTGAAAAGCCCTTTAAAATTCTCCTCCCCTTCTTACCATGTGTCATTAGCAGCTTCAGTAAGTGTACCCTTCAGTCCATCAATCATATCGTTAGTAAAAACACTAAACACACCTGGCCTAGGGCTGCCACCTACGAAACACCCACACTGTGGCTTCCCCTGGAGATTTCAGCCCAGAAAAAGCCATGACTGGAAGGATGTGGCCTGCTAGCTCCCTTTGCAAGCAGTGAGCTGGTGCTGCTTATAGGGTGGTCTGCAGACCAACGGTCCCAAGTGATGCTCCTGGGAAAAGGGTTCCACAGTCAAGTCAATTTGAGAATCACTGCCTGCTCTGCCGTTTCTTGAAGATGCATGATGCATGTTATGATTAAGACTGTTGACTATGAAGCAGTCCAGCACAGAGCTGTATGGTAAGTCCCTACCTACGAACCTTCAAGTTGTGAACTTTCAAAGATGTGAATACGCATGTCAGCCCCTGAATAACGGTTGTTGTACTGTACTGCTGAAAATGTTTGTTTTTTTCTTTTGGTTTTTTATGTACATGTTAGTTTTGTTGAAAGTATTATAAACTTGTTACAGTGCAGTACTGGGTTAGTTGGGTACCTAGGCTAGCTTTGTTGGACTTACGAACAAAGTGCACTTACAAACCCACCATCGGAGTGGAAGACGATGGTATGTAGGTGACTTACTGTGTTGAATTTTATTTCCTCCAGCACCATTCACATTTACCGGTAACACGATCCTTTTATCATGAAATTTCTATTAAGAGAAGAAAAAATTTCTAGAAGAATAAGGACAGTTGACAATAGTAAGGGCAGTTGTTAAATATTCTTTTTTAAAAAGAGGCTCCAAATGCTTTCTGTGAGTTGCTTATGGGAACCCTGTCAATATCATAAGGAGGCAGGCATTTTAACATAAGGCAGCCAGGCACGAGATGCTAAGGAACTTACCTGAGGTCACACAGCTAGTTAATAGTAGAGCGGGGACATGAACCCGTGCCGCACTTGTTCATTATGCTGCCTCTACAGTGTCGGTTAGAAGCAGAATGAAGTGGAGAAAGAAGCAATATCCAGATAGGGGGCATCTCTGCGGACCACTCAGCCTGCCACTCCATTTGATCTATGCAAGTTTGGCTCACGTAGCTCACTGTGGATCTGCAGGGCTTTTTCTGCATTTAAGGTTCCAACTTTATTTCTCCGGGGATGTTTAGAAACATTAAAACAGAACAGAACAATATAAGTGGCCTGTGGCTGTAGGAGACTTGGCTTGTTTCATTACTTTTCAGCCAGCTGGAATCTTTGGTTACAAGTGAAGGTTATTTGATTTAGTTTTTACTTTGAAGATGAGTAATTTTTAAAAAAAATTTTTCTGTTACACGTGAGCGTCTTCCTCTCTAGAGTGACCCCTCACTAGGAATTTTTCTTCTTAGAGATTCTGCCTCTTCCATGCTAGTCTTTCTTGCTTTCCCTCTGTTACAAGAACTGTAAAAGTTGGTTCTGTTTTTCCCTTTCTGTGTTTTAACCTGTCAATCTCTTGCTGGATCTCTTTCTCTGCAGTGGCCGTGGGGGTGACCAGGCACAAATCGAAGGAGCTGAGTCGCAAACAGAGCCAACAGTTGGAGCTCCTTGAAAGCGAGCTCCGGAAAGAGATACGTGATGGTAGGCTCCAAAGTTGTATTTGTAGAAAAACAAGCCTTTTTTATTGTCTTTTTTTTTTTTTTTTTACCCTTAAATGGAACCAGCTACGTTAATGAGAACCATTTGTATGATAGAAGACCATTAAACAGCAGGGTCTAGGCCTGGCTTTGTATTTTATTTCAGTTTCTTCACAGCCAACCAAGTAATTATCTATTGTTTCTTCTTTAATGAAAAGCAAGGTCATACTCTGTGTTAGACAAAACAGCAGAAGATCTTATCCGTTGTTGGTTGAGTTAAAATATTGCTCTTGGGATTCGTTTCGCAGGCTTTGCTGAGCTGCAGATGGATAAATTGGATGTGGTTGATAGTTTTGGAACTGTTCCCTTCCTTGACTACAAACATTTTGCTCTGAGAACTTTCTTCCCTGAGGTAAAAGAGCATTGATCATCTTCCTAAGGTTGAGACTTGAATAATAATGAAGGTGCTTGTTGCTGTTGTCAAAAAACTGGTGTTTGCTTCCAAGGCAGCTGCAGATAATGTGCTTGGTACAGAATAATGGCTTAAATCTGAGCAGAGCAGGGAGGAGGAGAACTATTAATTGGATTGATGAGGGTAGAAAGCAGTGATGGGTCGCTGGCAATTACTCTTTGTCCAGTAACAAAACCCTAGGAGGGACACAAGTTCAGAGTGATGATTTTTGCTTTATTTTACTACCAGTTTAGAACTGAATTTGTAGCTTGGGGAGTGAGCTAGTTTATTTAAAAATCAATAAATTGTGGGCTGGCCAATTTGTTGTGTTTATCTGCATGACTTCCATTGCAGCCACTAGATTATTCGCCATTACTTCGCAACTGGAGATGGAAAGTACTCTTGGCCGAGAGGGAGGAACCTAGACACGAGTAGGATCTGAGTTAATAGCAGCCATTTTTAGCAATGCAGAGTTTTACGGTTCTCTTCAGCAGTTATTCTTCAGCTGATCCGTCGGTGTCACCCTCATTTAGCAGAAAGAGCTGCATGAGATGATTAATTAATCTGTTCTAGGACTCCGAGGAATAGTCTACTTAAGCCTTTGGGTTTTCCGCCTCACATTCTCACACCTCCATCTTCTCACCCACTCGCATAGCCTTCCTCATTCACCCTCCTAAGTCTTTGGGAACACACGCTCATCCTCCAACCATCGCCTGAACATCCTGATACCCCAGTTCTTCCTTATTGCCCTTTTCTCGCCCAGAACTGGTGACCACATTGAGGCTCAGCCTCTGGAACACATCAACACCAATTATCAGATTTAAATCTAGATTCCTAAGCAAAGCCAGAAATCTCTTCAGGCCAAAAGAGGATTTGACCTGTATTACTTTACCAGCAACTTCTCAGCTTCATTTGGCCGGAAGCCTAGAGTTCAGAAACCCAGACACGGGCAGTAAGCAATTTTCAGTTTCTCTATCATTCTAGAAGCAGACACCATGATATGTGATGCTGTGTCTGGAGCTGGGGTACCTCTATAAAACACCTACCATATATATATATATATATATATATTTTTTTTTTTTTGTCCAAGCCTTAGTGTAGTAAATCAAGGAGGCTAGAAATAAGACCTTAACTTTTTACACTTGTATATTTTTTTTTAATTTATCCTCCAAGAATATCAGGCACCGAGACTTAGCATTTGGCACTCCTCCATTTCCACGGCAGAACACCGACTAGGGAGGGGAGTTTAATTCCCTGAGTCAGGATGACTGTGCCCGGCCTCAGCAAAGGTTGCACCACGAGTCCTATTTCCCAGCTATCTGAGATCCCCATTAAGAATTTAATAGCAGTAAAAGAAGAGATTTCTACCATCTACAGGAGTAGTGTGTGGGCTTTTATAGTTAATAATTGCCCTTGAGTGCTGAAGAGAGTAATCTGTGGCCTGCAAAAAAAAGTTTTCCTGTCTTCTAAATTCGGTAATCAAGAGCAAGATTGAGTTGAGGAATGTAAAAGAACACTGTTGCAAGTGTTTTGTTTTTTTTTTTTTAAATCCCAGACACAATGCTGTATTATCTTAAAAGAGAGACATTTGCAAGAAGGCAAAATGATTGAACTCAGAGTTATGTAGCATCTCAAAGGAGCCAGGGAGACCCAGGAAAAGCAAGCACATACATTTGTTAGAACCCCATTGTGAAGACCTGAGTTAAAATTGAATTGGTAATAATTAAGAAAAGATGTGAGAACAGGGGAAGGTATTCTATGACAACATCCGTTGAAATGCATTCTAGACTTTGAAGTCCTGGTGATGAATAGGCCCTTCACTGATAAATCTGGACCACATCCTCTAGACCTGGAAGTTGGGAAGTGGGGAGAGAACTTGAGTGATGAATACCACTCAATAACAACAGGCAAAACCCAGAGGAAACGGTAGCTTCTCAGAGACCAAGGCATTATCAGCTCCTAGTTTTTTGCCCTGCTAGTTGGGTTTTTTGGATGTAAAAGCCTTGCTTTAAATTTTATCGGCAACTTTGCTTTGCTGAAAATAGAAGACATGATGGTAAGCAGAGCATCTAACCACCTGGAGGAGAGGAATTTGAATGAAAGGAGGAAGGAGCCTTTGAACCCAGGGAGCCAGAGCAGTATTTCCCTATTTGAGGTCAAGAATTAATCTGTTTAAATTGCCTATTGACATAAGGTTGGTTCAGCAGAAAAATATTAGGAACTAGAAAACGCAAACCTGGGGTCTGATTTTTCTGCTTATTGCTAGTGGAGAGTATAACCAAAATAGTCTGAGGTCTTCTGCTTTGGCTAACAAATTTGAAAATATAAAAAAATTCTCTACAGAAGAAATTCACTTTAATATAACTTATGGTTTCAATGATTACCAAAACATTTAAAAATAACAATGTTTATATTTTCATCCCATTGACTCAGTGTTACACATCATGCTTTTTAAATTTTAATCATTTAATTCCAATATGATTTATGATACATTAACAGAAACTCAATTTTCAAAGTTTATATTCAGAGGCTGCAGAGCATAACACTTTAAAATATTTTTAGAAACCAGCAGGGCAATGGCATTGTGGTTCAGTGTGCTGTTAGTGATAAAAAAGAAAAAAAACAATGAAGATAGCTGATGCGAAAACCTTACTCTGCACTCGTTTATTTTATTTTCACACCTAACCCATGAGGTGGGAGTCATTATTGTTTCCATTTTGCAGAAGAGGAAAGTCAGGTTCAGAGAAGTTCAATGACTTGTCCAAAGTCATGTGACCAGCAGGTGATGAAACCAGAACTGGAACTCAGGTCGTTTGACTCCAGATTCTAGCTTTTAGCCACCCGTCTCCATTCGGTCTTGAATAACATTGTATATTGAGACTGTAAATACTTCTAAGTGAGGACTTGCATAAACTACCAATACAACTCAGTATTTATCCTTAGAAGGTAAATGGCTTGAGAAGTGGTCTGTACATTTGCATAATCTTCTTTTCACCACCACTTCTTTAACTTTTGAATCAATTCTTTTAAATGCCTTCATCTGTCAAAAACTGGGACTGATGCAATGATAATTATTCTTGGAGGCCTTCAGAAGTCACTGGTGTTTCTTGAGAGCTGAATAATTATTTATTATGTAGAGAACATGCAGTGAGCATACGCCCAGGGGCTCTTCAGATTAGCAAATAGTGTCTCTACTTTATTAAAACGAACTCAGGTATTATAACAAAAAACACTCTTCATTTCATTTGGATGTTATGAATAATTAAAGTGTCTCCTTCCTCTCAGTCAGGTGGCTTCACCCACATCTTCACTGAAGATATGCATGTAAGTCTATAAGTTTTCATTTTTAGCCCATGACTGACCTTCATAGTATTGTCGTCACCATCATCACCATCTCCATTATTATTTAGAATTGTTATTGTGGGCATTTGGGGATCACAAATTTGATATTAAGTAATTCATTGTCTTGAAACCCCATTGTGGATCTTTCTAACTGTTAGTTTATTTATTTATATTATATTACATATTTTTTCAGAACAGAGATGCCAGCGACAAGAATGAAAGTCTCACAGCTTTGGATGCCCTAATTTGTAATAAAAGTTTCCTTGTTACTGTTATCCACACTCTTGAAAAGCAGAAGAACTTTTCAGTGAAGGACAGGTATCCGTCAATTTGTTTATATTTTGAAAGTGATTAAGTGGAGAGAATAAAACCTGCGCCTCTTATTTTCTTTCCAAACTACAGCCCAGACTTGGTGCCTGAGAGCCCGCATCTCTTGAGAGATTGGTTGGCTGTTTGGGTGGCCATGCAGTCTTAGCGTCTGCATTTCAGATCGCAGTGCTCTAACACAAGTTCTATTTTGAAGAAACACACACATGTGACCCCCCCCCAAAAAAAGCACCCTAAAAAGCCCCAACACCAAGAAAGAAACATGAACCTGAGTCACAAAAGCAGAAGTGCTGTTTTCTATTTTTAAAACACTCTGAAAATTCAGGGAAGACATTCGCTTCTTGTTACCGCTCTAGTTTGAAGTTTTAGAGCTGAAAACATATAAAATGACCTGAAGTTAACATTGATATGTGGTTTTTATGGATCGAAGGCTAAGGTAGTTGAAACCTAGATGTTTCAAAAAAGCACCCACAGGGAAGCATCCCGTTAACACCCCATTGCTGGGCCCCTCATGTTTCCTTGGAGACGGCTCTCAACACCAAGCAAGCCACAAATTATGGTTAACCCTAA
The DNA here is from genome assembly GCA_006408695.1 of Aepyceros melampus. NCBI lineage: Eukaryota > Metazoa > Chordata > Mammalia > Artiodactyla > Bovidae > Aepyceros > Aepyceros melampus. Next base: position 90,129 of record SJXQ01001986.1, read on the forward strand.
TTAACCAAGGCTCTGGTTTTTTCTGGTTTTTTTTTAATGTGCTCTTTTTCCATCTGTGTATCTTTTTTTTTTCTTGAGATATGATTGACACACAGCTCTGTAGAGGTCTTAGGTGTGCGGCACGATCACCACAATCTGATCTCTCCTTCTGAGTTTGAGTCTTTTTTTTTTCATATGCCCTATTTAAGTGAACTCATACAGTATTTTTCTTTCTCTATTTCATTTCACGTGACACGCTCGAGATCCATCCATGTGATTGCAAAAAGCAGGATTTCCTCCTTTTCATGGCTGAATATTATTCCACTGTGTATAGGCAGCACATCTTCTGTGTCCATTCATCTGTTGATGGACATGTCCATGTCGTGGCCATTGTAACCAAGGCTCTACTTTTACACAGGTGTCTGTTTGCTTCCTTCTTAACCATTGCCCTGCAAAGCAAGCTGGTCTACCTGACCAGCATCCTGGAGGTGCTGACCAGGGACCTGATGGAGCAGTGCAGCAACATGCAGCCGAAACTCATGCTGAGACGCACAGAGTCCGTGGTAGAGAAACTCCTCACGAACTGGATGTCTGTCTGCCTTTCTGGTTTCCTGCGGGTAAGTGTCGCATCCCTCGGCAGTGTCAGAAGGAAGACGATAAGCAGTTATTTTCAGCAGATGCTAACGTCTTTGCCAGGATAAGTCCTGCTTACTCCATGGTGTCAGTATTTAACTGCTTTTGTCTTGATCCTTACCAGGGGCACATGAAGGGGAAGAGAAAGTTTGCTTTTGCTCTGACTGGCCTGTGCAAGTGTAATTCATTTAGAATTTCCTCAGGTAAGACTTCTCTCTTCTTAAAAATGGTATTAAGAAATACAATCAATGTGAGACCTACCCTTCTCACGGGCTTCCCTGGTGGCTCAGAGGTTAAAGCGTCTGCCTCCAATGTGGGAGACCCGAGTTTGATCCCTGGGTTGGGAAGATCCCCTTGAGAAGGAAATGGCACCCCACTCCAGTATTCTTGCCTGGAGAATCCCATGGATGGAGAAGCCCGGTAGGCTACAGTCCACCGGGTCGCAAAGAGTCAGACACGACTGAGCGACTTCACCTTCACCCCCTCACAGATTTTTAACTGTACTAAAGTGTTGCCTATTGGCACAATGTGGTACAATAGATTTCTAGAACTTACCTTACGTAACTGAGACTTTATACCCATTGGCTTTTGCATCCATCTTCACATGGTTAATTAACACATGCTGGATAAGATGGCTGGAATGCATCACGGACTCAATGGACGTGAGTCTGAGTGAACTCCGGGAGTTGGTGATGGACAGGGAGGCCTGGCGTGCTACAATTCATGAGGTCGCAAAGAGTCGGACACGACTGAGTAACTGAACTGAACTGAGTGGAGAGAACATTCCTTTCTTTTTTTTTTCTTATAACTGTGTTGTGTGGCATATGGGATCTTAATTCCCCAATCAGGGATCAAACCCATGCCCCTGTACTGGAAACTCAGTCTTAACTACTGGACTGCCAGGGAAGTCCCCATATTTCAAATACTGATGAAAACACACTCTTTTCAGAGCCTCTGAAGCATCTGGGAAATTGCTGTTTACCTACCACGTGTGCTAATGACATTCAATTCCAAGTGGTCATCTCATGTGAAAGCAAGTCTCCAAAGAGCCCCCCGCCCCTTGAGTTCATTTGTGAGAGTTTCTATGTGAATATGGTTATAATCTAGTCGAATCTTGAAATCGTTTCTTTGTGAGCTTTCCACAGATGCCATGGGTAAGGGGGAGTGCTCTGGAGCCTGCCGCCTGATCTGAATCTAGACTCTGCCACTTACTCTAGGCCCCAAGCAGGTTTTTTGACCAGCCTGAGCCTTGGGTTTATAACCTGTAGAATGGAAGAATGTTTGGGGGCTGTTCTGAAGCATAAATGAAAAAATGTATGCAATTGCTTGGCATTGAGTAAGCACTCCATAAATTGTGCCCATTATTACTATGAAATATTAATAGGAAAAGAAGTGTGTTCTGTTGAACCCAGTCTCCATTCAACCCTCTGAGGCCCCTGGTGCAGGAGGTTCTTATCCTTCTTTAATTTTACCAGCCATCCAGATTCCAGCAAAACTGCATAATTGTGTATTTGTAGCTGGTTCCGAAATCTAATTAAAGTTTGAATAAGATACACTGCTATGCCACAGGTTTTAACAGTGCTACTTCAGTTTAGATCCAAGAAGCAGTGCCTTAAATAGACTATGCTTAGAGTTTAATGCAATCTTACAAGTAGAGGCACAACATTTTTTTTTTCTTTACCAACCCTTTTCTCTCCCAAGGCAATACCCATTTATTAAGATTAATGAAATCTGCCTTCTTTTCTGTTTACTTGGTATAAATCATCATATGCTTTGGGGAGATGGGGAGCAGTTATTTCTGGGGTGAATATTTTTGGCTCCCTCGCTTCAGCCACAGCTGCTTCGAAAGAGGTAGCAGGGCCCTCACCTAGTTCCTGGGTCTTCGTCTTAAAAGGCACCCTCTGCCCCCCCCACTCGCTAGTGCCACTGACTCAGAAACTCAAGGCGAGGTCTGGCAGTCCCGGTTTCCAGGCTCCTGCAGGTGATCCCATCACCCTGCCTTTGAGAATGTGGGAGAGGGACGCAGAAGGAGCCCTGGCCTAGGAGTCTTGGCTAGACGTTCATCTCAGCCCCAGCTCTCTTTGTGGCTCTGGGCATGGCCCTTTCCATCTGGGCATCTTCCCACTGAAGGAGGGGCCTGGCCATTAAAAAGTCAGGAGTCCCCAAAGTCTGGGCTGTGAGCCCAAATGGCCCCTCTGAGCAGAGGATTCTGCATCAGGATTTTGCAGTGCTGATTCACGGGTGTCTTGAGCACTTGGGGTAGGGAGGGGGCAGCGTGCTCCCTGGGGAGGAAGTGGCATTCAGCCAGTTGAGTGATACTTTCATTTTCAGGGGAGCAATTCCCTCTGGTGTGGAGGGCCTGATTTCCCCCTCCACGTGCCCAAGGAGCACAAGGCTCTGATGGCCTAGTCCTCCTGCCCTCCCTATCTCCCCATTCCGCCCCAAACGTTTGCTTGGGCGCCATGAATTCTGTGACCTTCAGGTAACTTCCTCCTCTGTGCCTCCAAGGCCGTGTGGGTCAAGTACTAGTAATAACTGCCACTTATTGAATGGGCCAGCCACTGTGCTAAGAGCTTTGCTTCCTTTTTCTCATTGAATCCCATGAGGTGAGGACCTTTATGACCATTTTGCATTCCGGAGAGTTGGGGTGCACAGAATAGATGAGAGTCTTCTGCTCACAGATCCCACAGCGCTGTGACAGCACCAGAGACCACTTAGCCACCCTGCTTACTGCTTCCACAAGGGGTGGCCAC
>SJXQ01001986.1:93673-201149 GCA_006408695.1 Aepyceros melampus
CAGGCTTAGGAAAGGATTCAGGGTGGGGTGGGGTGGGGTGGGGTGGTGAATGAGATCACAGGTGCAAAAGCCTCAAGCTCAGCTATGGTCAGAGAGTCTGGTCTCCTGAAGGAAAGGACGGTGAAAGGGCCAACCTTAATTCCCATCACGGGATGGGAAGGGTGGGGTCAGTTCCGTAAAGGGAGCTCTGAAGGCTGGCTCCCCAGGAGCTGTGTGCATCCTGGTCTGAGTAGGTTCTAACACAACTTAGAACTTGTGTTCAGTGGTGACAAAGAAACCTCATGGCCTCATGTTTTCCTAAGCTGGCCATGCATCAGAATCTGCTGGGAAGGTGTTAAAACTACCAACGCTCAGACCTCTTCTCCAGAGATCCCACATCTAAAGGAGAATCCAGATGTCTGAGTTATTTTTTATAACAGCCCCAAGGGATTCTGGTGACGATTCTCCAGGTTTCGAACCACGGGTGTGGATAACAATGCCAGATGAGACGTTATTTATCTGAGTTTAGCTGCAGTCTTCCAGAGAATTCTGACTACAGGGCCACTGAGTCTGAAGCTGTCGCTCTGCACAGCCCAGAGGAGCCCACTGGCCCCCAAATGCCGACCTCTACAGAAGCCTCCAGCCCCCTCCCAAGGGTGCTTATCCCCATCTCTGATGTGGGCTAGAAGCAAAGAGAAGTGAGGTTCTAGGTTTGCGGTCAGGATATTACCTAAGGGGGTGGAGGGAGAGAGAAGAGAGCTGTGCGGTTGTGAACCTCTAAATAAAGGAAGTTTCTCATGAGAATTGAAATGCCGTGTTCTAGTCCCAGCTCTCTCCCCACCTGGGAAATTTTTGAAGATTCCAGCCCTGTCCTACAGTAAGGAAGCGACCAGAGGCTCCGTCAGCAGGGGAGAGGGAAGTGGTGCAGGGGCCCAAATGTGGGTGGGGCTGCACGGGAGAGACAGGAAGCCAGGGGCGGAGGAGGGATGCGCCCCTGCCGGCAGTGTAGAGGATGGCATGGGGGCCGGTGGGGTGGGACCCCAAGAGACCTCAAAGATGTCTTGGTTTCCTGTTCAAGGGGAAGCAGGTGGGAGATTCGGTGAAATCTTCCTTTCCAGGCCAGATGCATTGGCTGTGAAGCTTGACTTTGTAAACTGGGGCTTCAAGACCTAGTCACGTGGTTTTCTGCTCATCATCACTGAGGCAGTCTGACTTCCTGGTTGTGGCCCTGATTCTTTCTCCCCCCCTCAAATTCAGTTTAATAATATCCTCTTGATCAAGGATGGCTTCTTTACTTCGTTTCTTTTCTACACAATAGTCAACCCAGGGCTACATGCCTTGGGAGGCTGCATGAGAGCACAGCACACAGGCCTTCCGCTTTGGGGCTGCTCTGAGTCCATTCAAGCACAAAGTGGCTGCAGATTTGCAGCGTTTCTATAACAGCAAGGGTGGACACTGTTGATCCAGAAAAAAAACAAGTGCAGGAGGAAGTTATCAGAATGCTCGGGAAGATCCTTAGAGTAATGGAATCGGATCTAGCCTGAGGAAGGAGATGGGGTACCTCTGCGGCCTGTACTAGCAAAGGTACCCAGGTGGGACCGTGGAGACTGGGTCTGGGAACCACTTGGGGCTGGCTTGCTCATGAGCAGGAGGAGAGGCTGCAGGTTGTGTAACTAAAGGCCACTTCCTTTATGAGAAGCTGTTAACACCAAAATTTCCTCCTAGATAAATTTATAAAGTGTTCTTATGTTTATTCTAGTTACCAAGGCTAATCATCCTGCCATTTATTTTCAGTGTGCTTAAAAACAAAACAAAAACAAAAAAAAACTGGGGCAGTTAAATAGGAATGTAAACAAAGGTTAAACTTCCAAGAACTGTTCTTAGGCCGACTGATGAGTCAGGCTGGAGAAGAGAAGCTTACGCATAAAGAATCTGCGTACTTCATGCTGTTAACTGTAAATGCAGTGAGAGAACGTGTGTGTGTGTTTATGTGTATGTGTGTGAACACATGTTTTCTAGGGAGAGGAGGCAGCTTCCTGAGTTTTGCTCCCAGTCCCAAGTAGAGCAATATGTATTTTCTTGAGAGTTTCTGTTGATTGTTAGAAAACACTGCCTCCTGTCTCTTGTCATGGTGCCATGAACTGAAACTTTAATTCTTTGGAAAGTACAGTGGATTCTGGCAAAAACTGTTACTTTTGCGTCTTTTTCCAAGGAGACTGTTGGGGAGCCATTCTATTTGCTGGTGACAACTCTGAACCAAAAAATAAACAAGGGCCCCGTCGATGTAATCACTTGCAAAGCGCTGTACACCCTTAATGAGGACTGGCTGCTGTGGCAGGTTCCAGAATTCAGTACTGTGGTAAGTTTGTGATGAAGCTGGTGGGGTAGACAGTGTATGTGGGGGGTGGGGGGAGAGTGTCACTTGAAATGATATCATTACTACTGTGAGAGGCTTCAGACTTTTAGTTAATTAAAAACAGTAGTTGATAAAATATTAACACGTGTTCACATAATAGATTTTAATTACTCTGATTGGGGAGAAAAGTATTATAATGATGCCTGAGGTACTCATCAATTTCCAAAGATTTTAATATCAGGATTGCTTATAGCCTTCAGCATCATCAAAGGAAATGCAAAGTACTCCCTATTCAGCATTTAGAATTGCAATCAGAATTTCTCAAACGACTCTGCCCTGGAAGACAATGTGTGAAGATGTATTTCAACCAAATTGAGGCCGTCTTATTTTAGAATGATAACGCAAGACAAATTCCACTGTATTCCCCCTGCAACCTGATGCCCTTACTTTATTTTCATGGATTAGTTACAAATGTTTGGTGTCATGCACTTAATGTTCTGTGATCTCATAGATATTTTTAGAGGAATGCTGTAAATCATGACAGTAAGATGATTGCCTGGCTGCTGGAGGGTTTCACCCATTTAAGAACTTCCTTTTCTCCCATCCCCACTCCACCCACCCACCCTCTTCCCTTCCTTAAAGGAAAAGAGACTGATTTTTTTTTTTTTTTGCCACAGTCAGGAATTTTAGAGAGTCAACCATGGCAAGTATCTCCAAAATCACTTTGGATGTTTCTGTGCTTTTCTGTTAATAGAGCTTGGAAAAGAGATGGCTATGTTTTGGCTTTGATCTTTGGCTTTATGGAGATTCTGAGCTGCTCACAATCTCATGAGTGGGGAAGGAGGGAAAAAATTACAGTGGGGTTTTGGTATTTCTCAGTAAAAGGGCTGAGTCTCCTGTGGCTTTGCTGTGGATGGCGAGCACTGCAATGTCATCCTGGAAGAATCTATCCTTAATTGGAGCAGGCACCACGGTGCTGTAGACTATGTTCTGGTTGTGTCCTTTGGTGGGATAATAGTCCCTCGGTAAGCTTTTTAGAGTTCTTGGTCATTGCCAGATGGAGCTCACTCTCCACTGAAGACACATGCTCAGCTCCATCCACAAGGTGGGAAGCTGGGCAGAGAGTCACCAGTTCTGACTTCCGTCCCTACTTTCCTCTATACCCGAAGGGTGCAGTGGTTCTCCAATGTTGGCATGCATCAGAGGCTCCTGCTGCTGCTGCTGCTAAGTCACTTCAGTCGTGTCCGACTCTGTGCGACCCCATAGACGGCAGCCCATCAGGCTCCCTGTCCCTGGGATTCTCCAGGCAAGAACACTGGAGTGGGTTGCCATTTCCTTCAATGCAGGAAAGTGAAAAGTGAAAGTGAAGTCGCTCAGTCGTGTCCAACTCTTAGCGACCCCATGGACTGTGGCCCACTAGGCTCCTCCATCCATGGGATTTTCCAGGCAAGAGTGCTGGAGTGGGGTGCCATTGCCTTCTCCGCAGAGGTCCCTAGAGAGCTGATTAAACCCCAGAGTTTCTAATTCAGTAGGTCTGGGGGTGTGACCAGAGAACTTGACATTTCTCAAGAGCTTTCTGCCGCTACTGCAGTTACTGATAGAATGGTTACTCAGTGTAGATTCAAGAGCCAGGTGATTTGAATTCTGCCTCTGCCTCTGGATAGCTGTGTGGCTTTTGGCAAATTTGGAAACCTCTCTGCACCTCCATCTCTTCACATGTAAAATGAGGATGGTGATATGTTGCTTGCCTATCTCATGGGTGTCACAAGGATTAAGGGTGATATTCTGGGCTTCTCTGGTGGCTCAGATGGTAAAGAATCTGCCTGCAATACAGGAGACCTGGGTTCGATCCCTAGGTGGGGAAGATCCCCTGGAGAAGGAAATGGCTACCCACTCCAGTATCTTGCCTGGAGAAAACCATGGACAGAGGAGCCTGGAGGGCTACAGTCCATGGGGTCTCAAAGAGTTGGACAAGACTGAGCAACTGGCACACACACACGCACCATACGCAAGCACAAAGCACTTAGACCATTGCTGGACACATGAGTGCCCGGTAAAGAGTTATTAAATTTAACTCAAATCTCCTCAGGCACTTGTTAGAAATGCTGACCCAGACACACCCTCACCTGGGCCTTCCCTTGGGACTAGCTACATTGGACTCTTTGGGGATGGAGCCCAGGGCGCAGGTAGACATCCTAACTGCTCCAGGTAACCCTGCTGTGCATCCTGCAGGAAGAACCTCCCTGGGGTGTCGGGAGAATGAGAGATGAACTTGCATCAGGGCCCATGACTCTCCTTTTGCCGATTCAGGGATTTGTCTCAGACCCAGGGCCTGGGTCCTAACCCTGAAGATGTTCATGCTTTTGCTTTGGAACATTTTAGGAGCTCCACAGGTTTCCAAAGAGAAATGTTTACAAGTGAATCTAGGTCAGGGGAAGCCAGCAGGGTCTCACTTTCATGAAAACACAAACCACACCACCCCCCCCAACACCCCCCCAACAGGAAAGAGAGGAGAGGAGAAGACGGAACTGGGAGTGGGGAGGATTCAATGCCTGGAGCAACTTTCAAGGCCTGAGTCCTTTCTGATGCTTTACATCTGAACACTTTTTCCCCTTTCATTTTGAAATGTTATTTATTTCACAGTCAATTAAGACCATGTGTTTCTGATTTGTTAACACTCAACTCATCATCAAAATGTTTCTTGATGTTGAAATTTGTGTCGACTCTTAGATTCTTTTTTCCTCTGTAGCCCCTGGGGAAAAGGTTGATGGAAAATTATGCTTTCAGAAATCCACATAAACTTCCTTTTTGAATACGGATTTGCCAGTAGATAGCATTGAGACTGAGGAAGGGGCGGGCCTCTTGTTTCCAGGGCCCTTGACTTTAAGACTGATTTTTAATACCTTTTATTGGACCTGCCCCAAACCTCTTTCATGGTGAATGGTTATACTAGGAGCTCCAGAGAGGCTTGATCCAGTCTGTGCTTGTGGGACAAAATGTTAGCAGAAGGTCAATATAAAAAATTTAAGGTTTTTCATTTCCTTTCAGGCGAGTCCCCTCAGCCTTAACCATCGTCTTTTAAATTTTCTTCCTTCCTCTCTCCTCCTCCCTCCCCCTCTTTCTCACTTTACCCCCACTACCCCAGGCTTGTACATACACCCAGCGGTTTAAAGTCTTGATTTTCTAAATTTGCCTGAGGTGGTTTATGTAATTGAAAACCAAGGTGTGGTGAACAAACTCGATTGTGTGTGTGCCTGTGCGGTGTACATTTTTTCAAGGAAAGAAAAGTCAGAGGGAAAAATGAAGAGCAGCCTCCAGAATGGTTTGAAATGACAGAGGTTGGTGCCATGTCAGGGGCACATTTAAAAAGAGGCCCCCAAGCTCCTGTTTGGCTAAATGTTCAAAAACACAGCACCTCGTCCAACAGCCTAAAAGTTAGGTTTGACACCTCTAAAGATTAGAATGTGTTCTTCCTAATGTGTGGAGCGTTTTCTAGAACATTAAAGGCATCCTACCAATTGCTTATATGTGAAATCATTATAGTAACACATAGGCTCCAAGAAGTAATTCTTTGTTTGCTGTGCCCTGGGAGGAAAACTCCTCTGCTTTTCTTAGATGTAAGCAAAGCGCCATAAAGTCACTTCCTCTAGGACCAGAAGAAACCCACTCTTTTCTACCAGGGGACCGCAGACTGGTGTTCAATGAGGCAGACCGCCATAATGCTCTCAAGCTCCCGGATGGAAGAATCAGGGGAGCATATGTACCCCACACACACACGACTCTAACATCCAGGCATCATCCCAAGTTGACAGCTAGACAAGGGTAAAGCCTGCTGCTCTGTGGTTTTACCCTCCTTTAGGCACGTTTGAGGTTGTGGCTGGAGCCTCTCGGGCCCTCCCTCAAGGCGGTCTGTGTCTAGAGTGTGATTTTGGAGCAGATCGCCTGAAACTTCTGAGGGGCGAGTGAAGGTTGGGGATTTCAGTTCTGGGAAAGTGGCCCGCATGGGAGAAAGGACATTTGCTTCACTTTCAGGAGGAGATGAGAAAACCCAACAACTCGTAGCAAGCATGCTGAATTAGCAAGAGGAGCTTGACTTACAATCAAAGTTCAGCGAGAAATGGTTTTTTGAACTCTTAAACCCAGGAAATGAGCCTGCCAGTCGGCTGTGTCTGAGAGATAGCATCTTGGCGCCCTGGGAGACACTGTTCCGACAAACATATTATTGCCCTCATTCTCATATCTATGAGAAAGTCTTTAAGATTATTAGAAAATCTTGAAAAAGCAGATACTTACCTTCAGAAATCTTAGTGCCGCGGCTATGATTTATTGCATGTTTCTGCCAGCCCACACCAGCCCTTTCTCCACAATAGTCACCATGTTGGGGACAGTCATGTTTCATAAACTACTTCATCTCTGATACAGCTCTAACTATCTCTAGTAAGAGTTGCTCATCGACAAGCTTCCTTCAACACAGTGGCTCTGCCCCCCATGCCCGAGCTCCTTCTCTTCCGTTTAGTTTGTCCTTTCAGAAGATCCATTAACCCCATAATTAAACAACCCACTGTCCCGATTAAGTCATTCTCTGTTACTTCAATTACATCCCATTGTTCATTAAATCCTGATGTTTGCTCTTCAGCAATCTTGTTTTTTAATACTCCTAGCGTTTGTGGCCAAACAGTAAAGTTAATTAACAGTTCTTAAGCTTTTTTCTCCCCTTTTCTCTCTCCCATTGTGCAAATCATTTCCATTATGACTTGCAATAATACTGAAACCACTAATAACTCCATAGTTACTGTTCTGAGCTTTCTGATCACAGAAGCAAAACCATTTTTTATAATCATTTGGGTTAAGTCATCCTATTTGATGGCAGGCAGTGGAAAATGAAAAATTAACCTTAAATGAGTGCTTTAAATGACTTTCCTCTTCATATTCTTTGTTCTCACATCCATAGTCATGGGATTAGAAAATAATTTAGTTACCTAAATACAAAAGTACTTAATTTTCTTCTTTATGGCTCAAATGTGACTCTATTACTTCATCATTAAGGATTCTTATTTATATTTGTACTCCTCAGAGGATGGTAACTTTTATAGGAAATCATAGTGGAGATAAAGACATTTTTTAGATTAGTCTTCTCTTGTATTGTTAAAGTCAACATTCCATTTGATGTTATTGTTATCTAGAGCAGGGATCAGCAAACAAGAGCCTGTGAGCCAAATGTGGCCCTTCTGCTGATTGTTATAAATAAAGTTTTATTGGCACACAGCCATGCCCGTTCAGTTACTTTGCCTGTGTTTTTTTTGTTGTTGTTTGTTTTGTTTTGTTTTGTTTTCTGCTGCAATGGCAGAGTTGAGTAGTTGCAGTTGAGAGGATACAGACCTCAAAGTCTTAAATGTTTACTGTCTGGCCTTTTACAGAAATGTCTCCAGCCCTTAATCTAGAGCTTGACATAATAGAGGAAAAGAACTAAAATCCATCCTCCTGCTCACCTCCAAAAACCTTGGCCTGTTTCCTCTCCTTAGAGGGACACAGCAGTGGAAATGTTTCATCACTGTCCACAAAGCTACAATTCATGGGCGTTTTGCCAGAAAGACCAAAGACCTGTGAAACACATTAAACCTAAAATACTGGAATCAATCATTCTGGGCTGAATCAGACAGATTCTCACTTGGTTTTTGCATGAACAAGTGTTAGTAAATGCTAGCTAGTGTAGAAAAACTTGTGAGAGAAACTTAAATTTGAGGAAACTCTCTCCATTAACTTGGTTTTTTTCTTCAAAATGGAAAAGACCTTTCCTCCTCATTATTCTGTCAGGGGGTCATATACCTTGACACAGGAAGCATTGGGCCCTCAGTCTTTGGTGGGGAAGGAAAAAGGAGGCTGGGGAGGGGTCTTCGGGCAAGCAAGAGCATCATTAGAGGGGGTGGCTGGTAGGATGTCCCCAGGCCAATGCCAGTTTGAGATAAACCTCAGATCAAAAACTTTTCTGAGACTTGCATGTCTAATTCTGTGCTCTCGCTGCTCCTGCTGAACTTCTGGAAGTGGTTTTCTTCTCTCTAATTCAGTTTAGTATAAAAACCAGATTTTCTCTCGACCTTCATTTGGTTCTGCAGTGAAATTAGAAATGTATCTTATAGGTTTTATTTAATGAAAGCAATTATTGGCCTAAGACCTTTTACAATAAAGTTGCTGGTTTGTAATAAATTCTTTTGAAATTGGTTTCTAGGTATCAGAAGGTATTCCAGAAAGGATGCAGCAACGTCCCTGCCATCATTAGCCAAGAATATGGCTGGTGAGGTCAAGAGGTAGATGGATCATTCTTTTCCCACCAAACTGTGGGGAAAGTGGGGGACAATGCCTCTCCCCCTGCTTGAATCCTCTTAGCCCTCTGCAGCCTTATTTTTCTACCTCCCCAATACCTGAAACCACCAAGTTGGTTAAGGGCTGATGGGTAAAGCTGCTGGCGAAGCAGCAGTATTATGTGTCTAGGTGCCATGATGCTCAGCTCAGAAGAGGTGGAGTTTGGAGTCTGACAGTCTTGGGTGTGACTCTGAGCTCAGCCACTTTACTAACTAGCTGTGTGACCTTGGGCAAGTCACCCAACCTTTCTAAACCTGTTTCCTCATCTTTAAACAGGTAGATTATAAACCCTGGTCTTGTACATTTGTTAATGAGGTCAGGACATAATATCTGTAAGATGTCTAGCCATCATGCCACAGAGCGTGTGCTTGTTGTTTATTTATTTTTGTTTATGGCTGTGCTGGGTCTTTGTTGCTGCACACAGCCTTTCTCTAGTTGCAGCAAGTGGGGGCTACTCTCTAGGGGCAGTGTGCCAGCTTCTCGTTGCGGTGGCTTCTCTTGTTGCGGAGCATGGGCTCTAGAGTGTGGTTCAGTATCTGTGGCTCATGGGCTTAGTTCGTCCATGGCATGTGGGATCTTCTCAGACCAGGGATCGAACCTGTGTCCCATGCATTGGCAGGCAGATTCTTAACCACTGGACCACCAGGGAAGTCCTCATTATGTGTTGAAACACAAACTGCCCCCTCGCTATTCTTTCTGGTTGGTCATTTATTGATGATGGGTGATACAGGGAAGTTGATTAGCTGCATCCATTGTCATTAAACATTTATGTTACTATTGAAGATGTTACCCATAAGCCTGTACGTGGACTTTTACAACCTGTAGCATGCAATATCTCACTGGACAGATGTGACCAGGAGACCACAGTGACACTCCTGCATAGCTAACTGGGGGTGCAGTCCTGCACACCCCAAGGGGCTGGACTGTGACCTGCAGTGAAGGACGGGATCCTTCCAGTCTGGTCCTTTCTCTCGGTTTGGTACCTGTGCCTTCCAAATCCCCTTGCTCTTCTAAGACCCCTTCTTGATAATAGCTAAGGCGTTGTTCCTGAATCCATGGTTCCTTGAGACCCAAGATACCTGTGGTTTAAGCCACAGGGGAATTTCTTTCTCACCCACGTGAAGTTTTGGAGTGGGCAGGCCAGCTTTGGTGGGTGCCTCTGCTGGGACGTCCTCGCAAACCCTAGCTCCTCTCTTGTTATCCTGAGGTCACCTCAGGACCTAAGGTGTTTTGCTCCCCACCAGCCTCTTTCCACAGTCCAACCAGCAGGACATATGCTGAGCCACAGAAAAGTTGACAGATGGTCACCAGCTGTCTTTTGAGGAAGTTTCCCAGGGGCTGCCACATAACGCATCTGCTGAATCTCACTGACCTGAACTGAATCACATGGCCATACCCAGCTGCAACAGGGGCTGGGAAAGGTCATCTTTATTCTGGGTGAACATGCGGCTCCTAACAGTGCTTGCCAGCGGGGCCTGAGCCACAGGCTGCTCCAGATTGTGTGGGTTCCACGGGGTCCCATGTCAGCCAAGGTAAGGAGATCGAGTTTCTCTTCTGTGTCCAACCTGTCTGCTCAGACAGCCTTTACTAAGAACCCTAGGTGGGTGGGGCCTTCCCTTCAGAAGTTCATCACCTCGCTGGCCTTTTGGCTCTGCAGTTAAGAGTGTGGACATGGCCTAGTTATGACCCGCAACAGCCCTGTGATCTTGGACACGTTTCTGACCCTGTCTGTCTCAGTTTCTTCATCCATTAAACAATGCTAATAATAGTGTCCACTGTAGACAGCAGTTGTAAGGATGACATGAGTTAGCAAAGCGTACCTGACATATGGTGAGTGCTCAGTCTGTGCTGGCTATTATTAGTTGAAACCTCAACCAGCATTCTCGTCTTCAGACTTTGTTTCTGTAAATAGTACAGGGCTTCTCCCTCATGTGGCAGATGGCGGTTTTGGAAAGGCAAGCATGGTTCTTCAAGCCTCTACCCCCCATTCTTCCCCAGAGGAAGTGAGATTCTTTACCTAGACTTCTTGACCTACTAGCCTGAGCAAAAGCTTGAAGCTTGCTGCACATCAGTCTAATTAGAGTTGAAGCCAAGAGTCTCCATAGTCTATAGGCCTCCTTCTCTACCATTGCACATGTAGTGCCTTTCCAGACCCAATTCAAATGCCCCTTCCTCCATGCAGCCTTCCTTGATTTCTCCTCCTTTGAAAACCCTCCTCCAAGGTAGAGGCAATATCTCTCTGAATCTCTAAAGCACTTCATTGATGACTACTCTTTTCTGTTGGTATTTGAATTCATGTGTATATCCCACAGCTGTATCAATCTTCAAATACTTCCCAGGCAGGATCAGTGCTAGCTTCCATTTGTGATCATTTGCAATGCCCTGCACACAGTATGTGTCAAGTAGATGGGTGTCAATGAATGACTTTATAACCTCAGCATCAACAAAGTAAGCTCTGTCAGGTTGGGTGCAGACAGATGTAAGTAAGAGAAAATATGACTAATCTTCAAAGCATGGAGTTGCATCTCAGAGACAGAAATCTGGAGATAAGCAGCCACAAGGCAGGTCCATGACTCAGCAGTGTCAGGGCTCTGGGTCCCTATCCCCATGCTCCTCTTGGCCCTTCCTCTTTGTCACTAAATAGCTGCCACAGCTCTAAGCACTGCTCTTCCCTTTTGCAGAAACCTTTTCCCTTAATGTCTCCTTGGCCACAGCTGGGTCACATGGCCAGTCCCTGGTGAATGAGGAGAAGACTCACCACCAGTCGTGTTTCTTAGCCTAGACTGGACCCACTGCAGTTGGTACGTGGCTTTTGTCTAGCAAAGAAAGAAGAAAATGGCTGCTGACTGAATAGCCAGCCATACCTATCGCCCCAGCTTTGTTGACACTTTCGTAGCCAGAGTTAATTCCTCTCAACAGAGGGATAGATTTCTGGAGACGAGACCAGGTGCATTTTAGAGCACTTTAGCTTTTTGTGCATCTTGAAAATTAATTGCCACCCCAGAGATTTGAACTGTGCTTGTTTTTCAAAACATTTTCAAATTTTGAAAGGCAGGATCAGCAAACATTTAGGAACACGGAGCTCGAGTGCCTGGTTCTACGTTTTCCTTGCCAGGGAATCTTTTACAACGTGCTTAACCTCTCTGTACCTCAGTTTCTCATCTGAAAATGGGATAATAATGGAATCTATGTCATAGGGTTGTTTCTGAGATGAGTTTATATATACTAATACACATCATTCCCCGTGGTGCTTGGCACACAGGAAGTACTTCTTAATTTTCTATTATTACATGTCTTGATTTAGTGATCCTGTCACTTCTTGGAGACAGGGGCAATGAGAATTTTGAGACTCAGGGAAGCTAAAGGACTTGCCCAGGCTCCCACAGCTAGGGAGCAGGAGAAGGGGATGATCCGGGTGGCCCTGTCCAGTGCCATGGGCTCTCAGCCCTCCTGTCCTCTCTGCTTGAGTTCTCTGAACGTGTACTGAGATGGAAGAGTCATATCTGGTGACTGAATATTGTTTCAAAAGTGATGCTTTGCTTCTCAAGTATATTGTGGATCATCTGAGAATGAGGGCTATGTCTTAAGGCAGCTTTCCCATCCTTTTTGGCCCCCCGGACCTGTTTCATGGAAGGCTGTTTTTCCGCTGACCAGGAGCAGGGTGGGGCAGAGGATGATTTGGGGATGATTCAAGCACTTCACATTTGTTGTGCACTTTATTGCTAGAATCTAATGCTGCCACTGATCTGGCAGGAGGCGGAGCTCAGGCAGTAATGTGAGCGAGCGATGGGGAGTGGCTGTAACTACAGATGAAGCTTCACTAGCTTGCCCTCAGCTCATCTCCTGCTGTTCGGCCTGGTTCCTAACAGGTCACAACCAGTGCTGGTCCATGACCCTGGGGTTGGGAACCCTGTCTTAAGATCTCTCCTAGCCCTGGCCCCTCACACTCTGCCTCTACGAAAGACTCTGCTGAAGTGGGTTTTGAAGGGGAGATTCCACGGGGAGTCTTTTGTGTTGAGAAGCAGAGTCCCAGCATGAGCTTTCCAAGCCAGGGGGTGGGATTATGAGGAAGGGCCTTCTCTGAGGTCCCCCGGCTACACTTACACATTCAGAAACTGCTGTTGGAGCACTAAGCGTTAGCGGCATAAAAAATGAACACAAATCAATTTGTCTCCGAATTTACTCTCTGAATTCCCCATAGACTCTCTAAAATGCCATTTTACTTTTTTTCACCCATCTGACTGTGGAAGCAGTGGTGGATTTACATGATTTTACATCCAGTTAAGGATTTGTTTTTCTTTCCCCCTTTTGGTTATGTTTTTAAGAAGAATGTTTATTGTCTATAAAGAGGTGTTTTTGTTGAAGGCGACAGTGCCCTTTAGGTAGCCATAGGATGTTATTTCACAAATACTTATGAAACTGTTAAACAAGCTGGGATCGCTGGAGCTCTGATTAAAATGGGCTTTTCATTCGTCTTTACCTTTGGAAGCTCCATGACATGGGTTTCACAACCACTGCTGCTACTGGGGAGGAGACCAGCTGGAGAAATACAGGGAGACGTGGGCAAGCCACTCTGACCGACCATACAGGGCAAGGCTGCCGTTTGCCCCTCCAGCCCTCCAGGAACGCTGTGTGTGCAGAAATGCAGCTTAGGTCTTTGGGCGTGGCCCGACCTAAGACAGATTCCTGGTGGTTCACAGGGCTCCTGGGCTGTAGGTGGGATGGGGAAGAGGAGGAGGGGGGGTCCCTGGGTGCGAGGGACTGAAGCTGAGGCGTTCAAGGTGCCACCTCAGACTCACCACTCACAAGCCATCTCCCTAGAGGCCAAGGCCTCTGTGTCCTCACTCAGAAAGTGGGGATAATTAATAATAATACAGCACCCTTCTGCCCCAGGATTCTGGGAAGATTAGAAGAAGCAGGTCTTGAAAGTGCGTTTGGCAGGGTGCCAGTGTGAAAGTTGCTCAGTCGTGTCCGACTCTCTGTGACCCCATGGACTGTAGCCCGCCAAGCTCCTCTGTCCATGGAATTCTCCAGGCAAGAACACTGAGGTGGGTTGTCATTCCCTCCTCCAGGGGATCTTCCCCACCCAGTGAATGAACCTGGCTCTCCTGCACTGCAGGCATTTTCTTTACCATCTGAGCCACCAGGGAAGGCCAGTGAATGTCACTAAAAAGGGAGGTGAGAAAAGGACTCTGGGCTTCCTTCTCGCCCTTCCTGCTGCTTCTCAGCCGCCCAGCGGGTCGGGGCTCAGGGTCCTGCATCCCTGCCTGGTGAGGGCCTGACCCAGAACAGGAATATGCCCTGAGAACGGTCAAGGGGGCCGCTCTCTGTCTCAGGAGAGGGAAGCTCTCGCAGGCCAGAGCGAGACCACCGCCTCACCTCCCACTCCAGCCGGCATGTACTCAGAGTTTCGGTCTCTTGGTGAGGACCTGACCAAGATTTACTCTTGCACGACCGTGAGCAGGACTGTAGGGGGAGGATGTAAAGGCAGTAAACGTGCCTCTGAGCACCCCCCGCCCATCCACCCAGAGCTTTGGAAGTCCCCCCACTCCCTTCGCCCGGGGTCTTTAAGTGCTATCTCCCGAGCCAGACACCATTCTAAGTGTGATGTGATTAATTCAGTTCATCATCTTGGGAGCCTGGGAGGCAGTTGTTGTTCCCACCTTGCAGGTGAGAAATCTGAGGTGCAGAGAGGTTGCCCAGCTAGTTAGTGGTGAACGGGGCTTGAACCAGGAGTCTGACCCCGAGCGGGTGTTCTGCCCTGTTCTCCTTCCAGGCAGCTTGCTCTTGACTCTGGCAGAGACCTTGATGGTGGAGTCAGGGTCCTAGCTGCTCAAGGCCGGCTGTCTCTGTTTCCATGTGAAGGCATACTGATACTAACAATAATCATAGTGATGACTTACATGAAATAATGATCTGCCTGTTACTTTTACTATTATCATCATCACTGAGCCTTTCCTAGCACCCCAGCTAATGCCAAGCATTTGACCCATATTATCTTTTTAAAAAAATATTTATTTGGTGACACTGGGTCTTAGTTGAGGCATGTGGGATCTAGTTCCCTGACCAGGGGTTGAACCCTGGCCCCCTGCATTGGGAGTGTGGAGTTTTAGCCAATGAACCACCAGGGACGTCCTCAGTTACTTTATTTAATCTCAATAGCAATGCTAGGGGCGAGCACTATGCTTATATACTGTTCTTCCCTGGTAGCTCTGATGGTAAAGAATCCACCTATAATACAGGAGACTCCAGTTCGATCCCTGGGTTGGGAAGATCCCCTGGAGAAGGGAATGGAAACCCACTCCAGTATTCTTGCCTAGAGAATTCCATGGACAGAGGAGCCTGGTGGGCTATAGTCCATGGGGTCACGAAGACTTTCACTTCACTTCACCTATTCTTACACCCATTTTAAAGTTGAGTTAACCCTAAGGCTCCCCATTTATCACACTGTCTGTGTTTTCATCTTTTAAACATTTCCAGCAGCTGGTCATTTTGCATGCCCTCACCGTATCCAGGCTCAAAAGCTCAAAGCAACTGCACATTGGCCCCCACACCCAGGTGGTCTGGCTCCACGATTACCAGGGTGCCTTAGAATCTGAACTGTGTGTTGTGCTGATTACAAAACACTCAGCACTTGCCTGAATCAGCTCCACTGGGAATCCAAGTATGTAACTTTGTTGTTTTAGATAGGTTTATTCTTAGGCAACGTAAACCTGAAATTGCTTTTAAGTTCCTTTTGAAATATTCCCTAGTTCTGAGTTTTCACACATTCACCGAGGCCTTACTTCTCCCATTAGGCTGATTCTGAGGTTTTGCTGCACGGGGAGAATGTTAACTGACAAAAACCATAAGTAAATGGCGCTGAACTGTAAAGTAATTAATGCAGGAATAATAGCACAGAGTGGGGATCTCGGTGTTTTAATGAGAGCTCAGGAAACTGCCTGGCTGAGGCTGGTTGAAAGTGGAGGAGGAGAGGAACGTAATCATAATCACTGCTGTGTATTAAAAAGTGACCTCTGGCATGATCAATACGGAGACTTCATGACCTTTCCTGTCACCTGGAACTTCTAAGATGTGTAGTCCTTTTAATAAAAAAGATAGTCCCCAGTCTACCCTCATCTCCTGTGAAACTTTTCCAATATTGTTTTTTCTTTTTTGAAGATGAAATTAGAAGTCACCATTTTTAGAATATTTATGTGTGTGTGTGTATTTTACCCTCAAATATATTTATTCAATGCTTGCTCTATAATGAGAGTTTTAACTTTCTGTTTTCCATTATCCCTGAAAAGAATGGATTATGGAAAAAAGATTAAAGTGGCTATAACTCGATATGGTATTTCCTAATGTGCTATCAGAAGTATTAGTAGGACTTGCCAAGGTTTGTGTCTTTTATGAATGCTTTTCAGATTGCAATTATCTAATAGACTTGGAAACCTGTTTGTATTCTTGCAGGCATTAACTGTCATCTTTGAAAAAATCCCAGAAAATGAGAGTGCGGATGTCTGTCGGAACATATCAGTCAATGTTCTTGATTGTGATACCATAGGTCAAGCCAAAGAGAAGATTTTCCAAGCATTCCTAAGCAAAAATGGCTCTCCTTATGGACTTCAGCTGAATGAAATAGGACTTGGTAAGGCAATACTATTTTGTCCCAATTCCCTGATGAGCACTCCTCCCACCTACCTCCCTCCCACCGGACCCCCAGCATGTAGCCGTGGCTCTGTTTGCTGAAGCTTACTAGCCTGGAATGTTCCCAGAGGGCATGTCTAGAGACCCGGAGATTGCATTGTTCTCTCACAAGTATTATCCTACAAAACCAGGATCCTTCAAAGAAGCTGTTCTTTTTAAAAAAAAAAAATTAGGTTTGTAAATCAGATTCATGAGCTTGCTAACCCTGAGGCCAGTGAATTCACCTTGCATCAAGAGGTACAAAAGGTGTCAACGTCAGGCCTTCTGCATGTGTTGAGTTTCACATTGGCATTTGATTTGTTTGTTGTGATACCGAGTGTGTTGTTAGTGGGTGGCTCAGACTCTGGGTGGGAACCCGAGCAGGCTAGAAAGGTCATCTTCCTCTCTGCTAATCGCATCCTGCATTAAGTATAGTCTCCATCCTTCCCCACCACGAAGCAGCATCTGCTCTGAATTCATTTTCGGGCTCTATTGGTATACTGCAAAGGCGAGCATATGCGTGAGCGAGCTAAGAGGGCTCCACTTCACTCAAATGTTCATCAACATTTTAAAGTTGAGCTCCACGCAGCCCTCCCAGGAGACTGTCGTGGGATTTTACAGCAGATAATGGGATAGGGAAAAAAGAGTCAAAAGCAGCGGTGACAGCGTAACAAGGTTCATCTCTCCTGCATGTGCAGTTGTAGCCTCGACTAAGCAGGCAATTAAATTCATCCCACCTGGCCCTCCAAGGCAGACCCCCTGCTAAAGGGCCACTGAGACAAACCTGGGGCGGGGTCTGGCCCCACGAGTGAAACCACGCAAATGTGTAGCAGTTCCAAGGCCTGGCTTCAAGGGAAGCGAGGCCACTAAAGCTCTCTCGTCCACCTGTCTTCTGCTTCTTTCTGTTGGCTGGACTGTGGGCCCTTCATTTGGTTGCAGGCTGGGTCAAAGGGCAGCTCTGGTCAGGCAGCCATGACGTAACCCAGGACCATCAGCTTCCTGGACCTGCGCCTACGTCTTCAAGTGTCACCCTGACGCAAAGGCCCTTGGAGCCAAGGCCCGTGGGAAAATGGCCCCGTGGCCTCAGTCCTGGCGCTGCCAGGTCCATAGGACCATCCTCACACCATCTAGGGTTTCTGCCCATCAGGTGTTCCTGGCCTCTGATGGGGGTGGGGGGTGGGACAGGGAGCGGGACAAGCCCCCTGGGAGCTTCCCGTTATAGTCTGATGGCAAACGGCTTCTGCATGTCTGCTGATCTTCCAAACTAGCTCCTTGGCTAGCCTCAGAAAACTAAGGCAGATCCTTAGATACCAGCCATAAATTGTATTAAAATCCGATACCAGAAGCAGCTGTGTGGAGACCTCTCAGAGCAGAGACTCACACAGGCAGATGCCCAGAGGGGCAGGAGGCATCATAAGTAAGGAGGTGTCATCCTACCTGGGATAATAGAAACCGGTGGGACCCAACTTAACTGGTGAAAGCCACCAGCCAGGTAAGGGGGCAGTGTGATCAGCGTGACCAGATGATCCAGTTTTATTCAAAAGAGAAATCACAAGTCCTAATTTTTATGTACAATCTTCCAATCTTTAAATGTTGGTTCTGAATTGACATTAGAATATAATAAAACATGGTGCAGGTTCACAAAACGAAAAAAAAAACCACACGCACGGACCACACTCTAACCCTCGGGCACAAGTTGGTGACCTCTTACAGGAGCTGAAGCCCTGATGCCGGGGTGCCAGCCGACCAGCCAGCCGACCCGGGGATGGACAGATTGTTCCCAGAGCACCTGCTTGTGAACACACGGGTGGTGGGCATGCAGATTTGCTTTTGGAATTTTCTGAAGAGTTTAATCTCTCTGAGGATGCATTATTTTGTCTTCCTTTGGCTTTATTTCCAGGCTTAGCCTCAGAGTAAAAGCTTCAGGAAAAAGTGATCTTACATATCAGAGCCCTAATCATAAAAGTAAAACAGAAGAGAACGCAGGCTTCTGGCCTGGCTGATAACATCTCCAGACCTTCACAACCACTTTATTTTAGCTTTGTTGTTTAGCCGCTAGTCGTGTCTGATTCTTTGCTATCCTATGGACTGTAGCCCGCCGGGCTCCTCTGTCCATGGGATTCTCCAGGCAGTAATATTGGAGTGGGTTGCCATTTCCTTCTCCAGGGGATCTTCCCAAACCCTGTCTTACTTACAGCAGACAGGGATCAAACCTGTGTCTCCTGTAAGTAATTGCAAAAGTGACATGGTAGTATGTTACATTTCTCAGCATCATTTTAAAAGAAAACAAAATGCTGTTTAAAAAATTTTTTCCCAGAGCTTCAAGTGGGCACACGACACAAAGAACTTCTGGATATTGACAGCTCCTCTGTGATTCTCGAAGACGGAATCACCAAGCTCAATACCATTGGCCACTACGAGGTAAGAACAAGGGCATCCCCAGCCCGAACTGGATTAGATCCTGTCCAGGACTGTGCAAATTCTTTGAAAATTACAAGATTCCCGCCAGTTTTCTGGAATCATTTGAAGATTGCTTGTTTCAGGGGCAGGATTTTTCTTACTTGCTCGTGGTCTGGGATCTCCTTTCCCGGAGCTGTGATTTTCATGGGGTCCAGTCACTCTCTAGCCTGTGGTTTAGGTCAGAAACTTCACCTTTACCAGATCCGCCGGCCTGTTCAGTGGAAGAGGCGTTGTTGAGCTTGACACTGAACAAAACTATGGGAGTTCTAAGATGTACCACTGTTCATTACTGACCTGGTGACCTCTGTGTAGCGTCCTTTGCTTCTGAAGAAGTTTTACGTTTCCTGTTTGTTTGAATATTCAGTGATACCTCCTTGGCCTCTGACCCACTTACTGGGTGAGTGTTGAGGTGGGTGACGGGAACATGTGACCCAGCAGAGAGCTGAGTGCCAGAGAAGCGTGCTCAGAACCAAAGAGGGGAGGCAGAGGAGGTTCCTGAACACCACGGGATCCCGGGAGTCATTCAGTAAATTACCCGAATCTTTGTTGAATATCCACTCTGTGCTAAGTAAGAGCTGGGACGGCATGCGAGTGGAACAAAGACTAGGTCCCTGACCTCAAGAGCCTACAGCCCTGGGACCAGGGTGGGGGGTGGAAAGGAAAAAGGAGCCAAGTCGTGAGGCAGCATCTTACAGTTTAATAGTGCTATGACTCAGAGCATCCAGGAAGGCTTCCTGGAGGAAGCAGTGACTCATCTGAGACCTGAAGAGTGAGAACTTTAACCAGGCCGACATTCCCACCAGGGCAGGGGCGCATGCTTGCTCTTCCGCAGAAAGACCTTTAGACTAGCTAGAACTGGAGAGGGGCACAGGCGGCAGCGAGAGCCAGTAACAGCCAAGGTGTGTGGAACTCCTCTCCTGTGCTAGTTGCTGGTCTCAGCCTTTCCCTTTATTTCTGCAAATTCTATCCATAGCAGTCCTATGAGGTAGGGTCTATTACTAACCCACTTTATAGATGAGTACACTGAGGCTCAAGGCCGTGTGAGCTAGTTGGTAGCCAGTCAGTGGCAGAGAGAAGTTGGGACCCAAATCGTTGGGCTCTAGGGCCCATGGCTTACCCAGTACAGGATGGCTTCTCACAGTAGAAAGGCGGAGAAGTGGGAGGGAGGGCAGCGGGGAAGTGCAGACCGTGCAGGCCCCACGGCTTCGTCCAGAGTCTGGCTGTTATGCCCAGCACAGTGGGACACCATTGGAGGATCTTAAGCAGGAGAAACTTGTGTCTCAGGAAAGGACTGTGGCTGTGTGTGGAGCATGGATATAGGAGATGCCAACAGGGAGACTCTTCAGAGGATTTCAGTTAAGGAATGATGTTGACCAGGAATGACACTGTGGCTCCGGAAAATGAGGCAAGCAGATGAATTCAGAGATGGGCTGAGCGGCTGTACTCTGAGATGGGCTGAAGGTGCACGCCGTGAGCTGTGTGGGTGGGAGAGATCCTGCGGGGGGGTGGTCAGGAAGGCATGAGGATGGCTGCGTAGCTGCACAGATGCCCTTGTGGAGCTGGAGAAGCAGGGGAGCCGCTTCCCAGGCACTTGGAGAGTAGCGCCCTGTCTTTCAGGGCTGAAATCCCATGGAGACGTGTCGCACCAAGAAGGCCTTTGGGGCTGGCACTCCCCTCAACCAGACAGAATCTGAGACCAGTCCTTGCCAGGGTTTCCTGGACAACTACCGGGAGCAGAGGACCCCCTCAGCCTTGGGCTCTCTTTGGCTGAGTGGGTCTCAGCCGGGTGAGAAATTGTTGCTCTGGGTAATCCCTGGGTCGGTGTTGGCCCTGCAGCCTTTGCTGGAGGGCGCCCCGCAGAGAATGTGCCAGGTTAACAGTCTGTCCCTGTCCTCGCCCTTCTGCATCTTAGACTTCCCAACCTTGGTATCATCTTGCCAAAAGCTGCAGCGCCTTTCAAGTTTTTAAAAACTCTATAAAGCTCAAGGAACTTTCTGCAAGCACCTATTCCTGTCGGTGGGCCATGTTTGGAGAAGCACTGCTCCAGAGGAAATCTAGGGCTGGGAAAATTAGAATCAGGCTTACTCCGCCTTCAGTCTGCGTTTGGGAGCTGCACCTGGCCGCTGCCTCCTCCTCCTGTTTCTGGGTGGTGAGCTTGTCTGGGTGAGTTTGGCAGAGACACAGCCACAAATGTTCTCCTTTGGGGTCTTGACCCACGTGCTGGCCTTGCTCAGCTGTGCAGGGAGGGCTGGCCCACCCTGGTCAGGCTTCTCGGCATCCCCTGGCCACCGTGTGGCGTGGAGTGGTCCCCAAAGGAAGAGGGTGTGGCCACTCACTGACATTAACAGGGAAAGGCAGGACAAGACACTCCAGCAGGGAGAGGGGAGGTCCATGACCGCTGTCTGCAAGGCACGGGGAGGACTGTCAGGAGAGAGGGGACATCAGTCTTCACTGCAGACACCGGCCGTGCTAGACACCGATCTGCTTAAGGATGATAATGAAATTAATCTGGCCTGTAGTCACTTCCTGTCCCAATGATTTATTGGCCTCATACCCTAGCGTTGCCACATGGTGGTAATAAATGACAAGACTAGGACACAAGGGCTTAAAGGATTCTCCTTGTGTTTAAAGAGCTAAGCCGTAAGGCAAATAAATGCAGAGAGCTGAAGGAAACTGGGGAGGTCAACGGCCCCGTGCCCTCTGTACCTGGACCATCGCACATGCCCTGGTTTTCAGAGACTATCATATATCCAGCCTCCTAAATCTACACCTGCTTTATAGCACAGTCAAAATTTGGAATCATTTGACAGGGCTGAGCTGAAGCTTCCTTTTGCCCTTTCATTAAAGAAAAATTTTCTCCTGGAACACTTACATTTCCTTCCAAAGAGACAGGGCGCTAATTATCACTCTTATTCATTTACTAAAGCGCTCTCGTTTGAGTCACTGTAAGTGCTTGAAAGCGAAAAACTATATTTCATTTAAAAATAGGATCTCACTTGGAGTCTTAAGTGATTCAGACTCACCTCCCTCCAATTAGCCCAAATTAGTAGGGTTTTCAAGTTAATCTTTAGCGAAGGCCAGTTCCTCCTCCTATCTAAACAAAGTCCCTGCTGCTGCAGGGTGAGCCCGTTTCTTCTCTCGCCTTGCTCTGTCCTCAGGGCGAATAGAGTGTAGCTGGTCTCCTCCGAATGATTTACTGTCCATGTACTTGAAGACCCAATAACTTGAAGGGACATGAAGGTGCAGCGAGAACAGCATCTCATAGGTCCAATGCAGCCCCTGGAGCCCCAAATTACCAGCACTGCCCTATCACCAGCAGGATGGCATCTCGGCCCACCCTGGGGGTCGGCACAGTTGCTTTGCACAACTGTGGCAGCAACTGACGAGGCAGCCAGTGCCCAGCCCTGCTGGAGGGCATAGACATGATTGATGTTCACACAACCTGTGACGAAGGTGCTTTTCTTACCCTCGTTCTCTATCAGAAAGAGGAGGAATTTCTGCTCTAGTCTCATTCAGTCCCGTGCAGACAAGGGGTAGAGTGATGCCTTTACAAACCCATGAAGCCAGAGGCATCTTCTCGCCTATAATTAAACCCTCCCGAGTGCCTCCTTCACTATTGCCCACTGTGTGTGTTTACTACGAAGGGGGCTGTGCTGTGCTCTGGAGCCAACGCACGTGTCTGTGTGGTCTCTAGAGGGTGTGGGGCGGCTGGTCCCATGTGACTGTGGCAGGATGGTCTCTCCCGGTCCAGGCTTTCTGCAGCTGCCCCCGCCCCTGCCGTGTGACCTCTCACTGCACCCACATCCAGCCATTGGGTGGCATCAAGTTTGCAGGGCAGGTGTTGTGTCCAGCAGGAAGTGTGCTCTACTGATCACACCTCTCGTTCTGAGCTGTGAGGTTTTGAGGGCAGAAGAGATGTGTAACCAACGTGTTGCTGAAGAACGTTCCTCCTAACGGGAGCGTGCCAGTGCTCAAGTGGTCACTGCTCACACCAGAGTTGTCACTCACGTGACATTTCAAGTTCAGAGGAACATCCCCAAGGTCAGTGGTCTTTCCAGTCAGATGTGTCATCTGTGACACTGACTGTGGACAGCATCTTCGGACTGTCTCTAAGGGTCTCTTACAGCATGGATGACTTCAGATTCTTATTTACCAGAACAACGGAGAGCTTTTAGTGTGCTGGGCACTGTCCTAGGAGCGTTCACGAACAGTGACTGCTTCGTGTCTTTGTAGCCCGGTGAGGTAGACACTGTCATTATTCTCATCCTGAGGCCCAGGGAGGCTGAGAAACTTGGCCACACTCCCATAGCTCTCCTCACTGATGCCCCAAGGCTGGAAGCAGATGAAAAAGGGACGGCACAGAGGCTGTGCCTCTGCTCAGCGCCAGAGGGGTCACCTTGCTCAGAGCCGGGCTTGCAGCCCACGCTCCTAGCCTCTGAAGCAGCCTGGCTGGAGAGCTTAGGAGAAATTCTGGTAGTCATCTTCTCTGATGTCAAATTCAAAAGGGCGACTTCTCTTCAGATCTTACGCTGAATCTCACGTCTGTGAGTTTATCAGAATGCTTCCTTACGTCTGATCCTTCTTTGACATCCTTTAAGGCCAATAGTCCTTGAAGGCAACAGAAGTTTACCTTCATCAGAGGGAAGCCTCTTTCAGGTATCCAAGGGCTGACAACTCCAGTGCAACAAAAGCCTGGAGAGCTTAGGTTCTCATCACATGCTCACTGGTAGAGCCCAGGCTCCCTCCTTGACTAGCTCGGGGTTCCAGCCGTCCTCAAAGCGGCTTTGTGTCTGGCCCAGGGCTGATTCCAAGCACACCAGAAAGAAGCCGGAGCTGTGTTGTTCATCGTCACTAGTTTCAGGAACCCTCCAGAGCTCTGTCCAGGGCGGCGGGAGCATCTTGGGGGATTTGATGTGTCTGTTGAGAATGTTGTAATGGCCCCTTCCAGATGCTCTGCTGAGCCCTAAGCCTCCTCTCCTGAAGGACTGAGCAAGGTTATCGCTTGGGCTCTCAGAAAGAAAATAGATTCCTTTTTCATCTGCCTCCAGCCTTGGGGTGTCAGTGAGAAGAGCTGAGGAAGGCGGGGAGAGCAGTATTGATGAGTGGTTGCTGGGACAACGTTAGTTGAATAGGATTCTGTTTTCACAAAATACCATTTTAGGAATGAGAGATGCCAGTAAGGGTTTCCACATGGAGCTTTGTAGTGACTATTGTGTTTTTAGACTTAAGGAGAAAATGTAATGGTGGTTCAGACTCTACTTGTAATTTTCCATAAAATTCTTAGGCTAAAGTTCCAGCTTTCCTCTTGGGCTAGCCATTTGAAACTGACACTATCTCGGCCTCCCCTGGTGGTCTGGTGGTTAAGGCAAAAGGAGAAGCGGGCAGCAGAGGATGAGATGGTTAGATAGCATCAGCAGGTCAACAGACATGAATCTGAGCAAACTCCAGGAGATAGTGAAGGACAGGGAAGCCTGGCATGCTGCAGTCCATGGGGTCGCAGAGAGTCAGACACGACTAAGCAACTGAACAACAGCAGCAGCCAGTGGTTAAGACATCAGGCCTCCTTTGTAGGGAACACAAGTTAGATCCCTGGTCGGGGAACTAAGATCCCACATGCCTTGCAGTGTGGCCAAAAAAAAAAAAAAAGACATTAAAAAAAAAAAAAGAAATTGCCAACATTTGACCATTTTTTATTTACAAAATGGCAGTTTCATCAGGTTAAGTATAAGTCAACCTTATATTTCTAGAAAATCTGTTTTTATGGTATAATCATCAACTTGTGGCATTAAGACAGTGTTTTACCACAAAGAAAACTCACCTTCACTTACAATGTGAGGGTGTGTTGCTTTTGTTTATTTCAGAAGCGACCTCATTTTATTTTTTAAAAGGTGTCCTTGTGTTAGTGACTCAGTCCAGTTCAGTCGCTCAGATATGTCCGACTCTGTGACCCCATGGACTGCAGCCTGTCCATCACCAACTCCAAGAGCTTGCTCAAACTCATGTCCATCGAGTTGGTAATTCCATCCAGCTATCTCATCCTCTGTCGTCCCCTTTTCCTCCTGCCTTCAGTCTTTCCCAGCATCAGGGTCTTTTCCCTGAGTCAGTTCTTTGCATCAGGTGGCCAAAGGATTGGAGTTTCAGCTTCAACATCAGTCCTTCCAATGAGCACCCAGGACTGATCTTTAGGATGGACTGGTTGGATCTCCTTGCAGTCCAAGGGACTCTCAAGAGTCTTCTCCAACACCACAGTTCAAAAGCATCAATTCTTTGGCACTCAGCTTTCTTCATGGTCCAACTCTCACATCCATACATGACCACTGGAAAAACCATAGCTTTGACTAGACAGATTGGTCCCCATTTGATGAACTTTAGTTCAGTGTGCCTTAGAGTTAGTTGTTTATTTCTGTATTGGGCTGAGCTGGGTCTCTGTTTCTATGCAGACTTCCTCTAGGTGCAGCGGAGCAGGGCCTGCTCTTCGCTGTGGTGCGGGGCTTCTCACCGCAGTGGCTTCTGCTGCGGAGCACGGGCTCTAGGTGCTCGGGTTTCAGCGGTTGCAGCACACAGGCTCAGTGGTTACGACTTGTGGGGTTTAGAATATGGGCTCAGTGTTTGTGGCACTTGGGCTTAGATGCCCCCCAGCATGCGGGATCTTCCCAGACCAGGGGTCAAACCTATGCTCCCTGCACTGGCTGGTGGATTTGTCACAATGGGCCGCCAGGGAATTCCTGAAGCAACTTTAAATTGATGACATGGTTCATCTCTCCCTGTGTGGTCTCAGCTCCTAATTCCGATGGTAGAAAAGTCTGCAGGCATCTTTGCCTCATTCATTGGAAGGGTGTGACTTCGATGTCATCTTGAATCTTGGAGCACCATGAGACTGGAAGGAATTTAATATGAAATTGCTGTGTGTACCAACTCTGCTCTGGGCTGGAGAAACATTCCTGCCACAGATCCATCTAGTGACATTAATCTTTCTTTGATTTAATTTGGTTTTCATTCCTAAAGTAGGGGCCCACAGGATGCTTCTGGCCTCACAGGAGTATGGGAGGATTAACGAGCCACTCCTAGGAAAGCTTTTGGAGCTCCTCAGATGGAACAAACAGCATCATATATTTAACACCTTGGATTCTGTGGCACTTTTCAAAATGGCATTTCTGTCCTTCACTCGGCAGCAGCTGACTTTTCTGCAAAACAGAAAATGGAACCCTTTACCACCACCACCCCCCCAACAACATCTGTAACTAAACTAGTTTTCTGTCTTTATAATAGTGTTAACGTGTCACATGGAGGGAAAAACGTGCCAGCCCTAGAGCAGCTGTGAAAGTTAGACATACCCTCGCACACATACATGCTCACACACACACACAACTCATCCGCTAATAAAATGCTTTTACACTTGCTCTCAGGAGATAATTTCAGAGTAAAATTTCCCTGGTACAAGCTGCGTCTGCGCTGTCTTAATGCCTGAGCACTGTGCCAGCAGCAAGTCATTGCCAGCTCTCGAAAAGACATTTGAACTTTTGGCTGTGCTCCTTATCGGAAAGCCCATCGTGGTGTTTGTGATTATAGAGTAAGGGTGCTCGCTTTTGGCAAAACAAAGCATCTGACAGGAGCAGAGTATTGGCTCAACACACAACGGGACCCATTTAGGATTCATTCTTCGACAATTACCCAGAATGAATCACTAGCTTCCTTTTATAACAAAGGTGTTTATTGGCTTAGAAACAGAGCATATCCAGCTCTGCATGGGGAGGGATTTTGTAATGATGTTCAGCATTCTCATAAACTCGATGTCTGAGTATTGCTAAGGGGGTGCCTGCACAGAGCGTTGACTTTAATTGCATCAAAAATGGAGGAGAATTGAAAAGTCAGCTAGAAAACAATGAATGGCTCAAGGGGAAAGGAGAGGATGTTTGGTAATAGCGGCAGAGTCCAGGAGCTCAGTACCGGTTTGGAATCCATGCACAAGACCCTTTGCAGAGGCCAGAAGGCCCCCACCAGCCCTGCCCAGGGCCCCCTTCCCCCACAAGATTCGGGAGCACCAGTAGTTGGAGGCTTCTGGCCTAGACTCAGTGACTGGCTGGACCTTGTGCTCAGGGGCCTCCTCCAGGCCTGGCTCTCGCTAGTATTCCTTCCCCTGTGGGGACAACCTGCAAGAGATTAGGCTTTAATCCTTTGGTGTTTGCTGAGCCGGTTTGTATATTCTGATAACCAACTTGCCACAGGCCAAAAACAGTCTAAGTTTTTACTTTTTTCCACAAATGGAGGCCAGGTCC
This sequence comes from Aepyceros melampus, assembly GCA_006408695.1. Classification (NCBI taxonomy): domain Eukaryota; kingdom Metazoa; phylum Chordata; class Mammalia; order Artiodactyla; family Bovidae; genus Aepyceros; species Aepyceros melampus. The sequence continues at coordinate 120,773 of SJXQ01001986.1, forward strand.
AAATTAATATTAGAATTCAGAAAAGCCTTAGAGCTTTCAGGTGGAGGGGAAAATCACTTGGCTGATGACAGTGCTCAGAAATAACAGGGTTAACCCTCCCGTCACCTCCCAGAATAAAGGTGAGGATCTGTGTATCCCCACCCTGTCGCTTCTCCACGGCCCCTTTGTCTAGTATTTCTGTGGACCAGCCCCTCAGAACAATTTACTCCAGCGAGCAAAGCCTGCCCTCTTTCTCTGGCATCCAGGCCCTCTTGGCCCGACGGGCCCTTCTTCCTCTGGTTAAGAGTGGGGAAGGGTTACACGGAAGGTTCCATGGTCCCCAAAGTTTCTCACCCCTCAGAACTCTTGACATTATTTCCAAAAGAGGCTACACATTGGGGTTGAAATCACATCAGTATGGTGAAAGCATTTGTCAAATGCATACATTTAAAATCTATGACAGTTTTTAAAAACAGCTGTGTTGGGATATAATCTGTATATCTTAAAGGTCACCTTTTCAAAGTGAAAGTGGTTCAGTGGATCTTGGGAACATTTGTGGAGTTGTGCAATCGTCACCACAGTCTAATTTTAAAACATTTTCATTACTTCAAATAGAAACCTTGAACTCATTAAGAGTCACTCTTCATTCCTCCAAAGGCAACTAGTAATCTACCTTCCTGTTTGTATAAATGTGCCTATTCTGGACAAATTATGATTGTGTAATGCGTGATCTTTTGTGACTGCCTTCCTTCACTTGACCATGTTTTTGAGACCCATCCATGTTGTAGCATGTGTCAATTCTTCTTTCCTTTTACTGTATGGCAATTTTTTTTGTCGTGTATTCATTCACTAGAATAATAATTCTTTTAAAAGGACAAACTGCTGGAAGCTGCAATGATGCAGATAAATATAAATGTGATAGACTTTATATGGACCCTAAGAAGCTAGACACGAGTGTTCGCTGAATGATTCCATGTACATGAAGTTTAAGAACAGATAGAACTAATCAGTGGTGATGGAAGTCAGAAAAGTGATTGCCCCTGGATGAGGATGGGGTAGTTATTGATTGAGAAGCATAATAGGGGCACTTCTTGGAACCTTGAAATATAATTTTATATCTTGATGTGAGTGGTGGCTACACAGGTATATACTGAAGTGAACGTTCTTGAGCTGTACACTTCATACAAGAACATTCCTATAAGTCATGTTTAAGTTTTAAAGTTTTTATTTAAAAGTGTATGTCATTTTGCGATTTTTACAAGCTTCTTTTAACAAGATAAAGACCTGCAAAAAAAAGACAGCAAATTAAGTGTCCTGCTGGACGGATTATCACAAAGTGGGCCTGTCTCACAGCTACCACTCAGATCAAGAAGCAGAGTGTTATGGGCCCCACAGACGCCCCCTTATGGACTCGCCTAATCACCACTTTATCTTCTCCAAACATTTACTTTGTAGTTTTGACTGGGTTTTTTGTTTTTCTTTTTTCTTTTTAAGCTAAATGTGAATGGAATCACACGGTGTGTATTCCATTCTGTCAGGATTTTGGTTCACCAGTATCACTGTCGGTTCATCCACGTGGCATGGAGCAGTGATTTGCTCACTGTTATTGTCTTATCATAACCTGTTTTATGAATATACCCCAAACGCTTTATTCATTCTACTGTTGATAGACATGGGGGTTGTAAATGCCAGTATGGGGCACTTACAAAGCTTACCTTCAGGATATGCACATGTGTATACCTAAATGTGAAACTGCTCTGTCATAGGGTAGCCACCGGCTTTATAGGCCAGTTTTTAAAAACTTGTTTCAGCATTTCTTTATATAGTAGGACCCTCCCGCAGCTTCAGAAAAAGAAAGTGGTCTAAACTGTCCCTACTCCCAAGAGGCTGGGGTGCCCCCCAACAGTTGACTCCTCCCCTTGCCTGCCTCCTTCACAAAAACCACAAGCTCCTTGAGGGCAGAAACAGTGTCTTGCTCATCACTACAGCCCTAGCCTGCAATGCTCAGAACGTAGGAATTCTTAAATAAATATTTGATTGAATAAGTGAGAGAACGTAAGATCCATCCAGCCATCTAATTCCTGAGTGAAGTTGAGAAATACATTAAATTTTGAAAACTCATCTATTTTTTATCTTTGCTTTCAGATATCTAACGGATCCACTATAAAAGTCTTTAAGAAGATAGCAAATTTTCCTTCAGGTAACCAAAGTCATGTTAACCTTTTGTTCTCAGTCTATAAAGTATTGCTTTTTGCCTCTCAGATGTACCGTCACAAAGGTGAGACAGTTGTTGCTATGTAATTCCCTGATTGGAGGAAAGCCATTTTGCTCTGTTTCTGGTCCTAAGAATGCGAGCTCTGCAAAGGGGGACAGGAAACAGTGAACAGTGGTTGCCGTGACTGCTGGCGCTGAGGAAGCTGCTATCATTAGCCACTCCTAAATACGGGGCAGATTCAGCCATTGCAGCTCTTTCCCAACTCCTCAGTAGGATGGGGGCTGACAGAGGGGATCCCCCTGGCAAACTGAGGGAAGCCTGCAGATTAGCACACAGCTCTGCAAGCTCTGAACAAACAAGATAACTCACTAGTCCAAAGCTCCTACTGATGGACCAAGGACAGAGGGAGATTTGTGGGCAAAGCTAATTGGCCAGTCTCTACACTCTCTTCTATGTCCCTGATAGCCTAGGGGCAGGAAATCACTGTAACAGTGCCTTGAGAAAATCCTGAGGTCTGTGCCAGGCTTCTCTCTAGATATCCAGGCCAAGACAGTCCTCCTCGGCCCTCGGAAAGGTTCTGGGCCTGACCAACAGGGCCTGCTCACGCACGCACAGCTGGAGGTGGGGCTTCCCTATTTCTGGATTCAGTGGTAGGAGCAGCCTGATAGGACCCAACACCTGGTGAGTGCAAACGAGGACTGCAGGGCTCCCAACAAAATGGATAGGATGACCGGGAAGGCTGGAGGACACCCCTCGAGCTGTAATAAGTGGAGGAGCTATGTATTTTAGGCTTCAAAGACTATAGTCTTTTGAGAGGTTGTTATTTGGAGATCTTGCATTTGGATCACTTCATGGGCCTTAAAGGTGGTCAGCGCCTCTGCTTCTTCCTGGTCCAGTCTCTCCTTATTCTCCAAAACCCTTGCCCCTCTGTCCTTTCATCACCCACTCTGAACATTCCAGCCAGGCCCCTGGTGAACCCAACTGCTCCCCTTTCCTGAACCTCAGGCTGTGCCACCACGTGGGAGAGGCCTGCGACAGCACAGCTCAGTCGCTGTAAACTCCCATCTGGATCCGGACCCTTGACGTACCCTGTTCCCCTTTGTGCTTCTCCAGACAGCTGACTGTTCTCCACAGTCCCGCGTTCTCTCCTCTGATCCCCACAGGCTTCCCTGTCGGCAGATGACTTCACTCAGTACCTCACAGAGAAGAGAGATTAGAATGCCTTCAGTAGCCAGCACCGCCCACCCTGTCTCCCTCCCTGCGTCTGCCAGTCCCTCCTGGCTCCCCAGACATGCCAGGGCTGCCCTTCCTCCCAGCCAAATCCTGTTTCCCACCTGGGCTTTGCATCCCCACTACTGTAGTATTCCACCAGCATTTTAAGCTGTTCTAGTCTCTCTTGTCTTCAAAACAAAACCTGGCTGCCCGGCTTCCTCCTCTCCCTGCATTTGCCACTTCCTTTTCAGCCCCATTTCTTCTCAGACTGCCCGCTTTGTGCTGCTCCATCACTCACGCTGTGACCTCTGCCTTGCTGCCCTTCTCTCCGATCCTAGAAGAGGTCACCTTCCTTTCCACCTCAGGGCATTTGCACCCACCCTTCTCCCCATTTGGTCCCACTCACTATCCATTCATTTAGTTCCAGCTCCAACCTCCCTCCTCAGAGAACCTCACTGATTAGGTCTGTGCCTTGCTAGATACTTTCCTAGCTATAATAGCATATAATTCTCCACAGTCCTTATCACAAAGAAATTAAACAGCTAACTGTGTGATTAGGAGGAGTCTTCAGTGGCTAGGATGTGAGTTCCTTTAGGTGAGAGCTAGGTCTTACTGTTGTCTGCCTAGTAGCCCTTGGCATACAGTAGGTGCTCCAGCTCTATTTGTTAAATGAATGAGAACTGAACCTCTCCTACCCCACCCCCAAGTGATGGTTCAGCCTCTGCTGCAACACTTCAGGGACACTCTAGTCCCTGGCCCATCCTATCTTCACACTGTTCCTAGGGTCTTAAGATGCAGCGGGGCAAGGGATGGGGCGCGGAATGTCACTATGAAAAGCTCTGGTGGGAGGGCTCAAGGAACCTATCCTGTTTATAACACAAGTGGGGCATCTTATGGGAAGGCCAGTTAGCCAGTGGTTGTTTTTTTTTAATGCACTGTTTCTCTCCCTCTTTCCGTGGCGTTCAGATGTGGAATACACGGAAGATCACTGCCACTTGGTGAGTCCAGGCTTGCTTGTGCTCCCGCTGAATCAGATGCCTTCTGCAAAGCAGCGTGTCTCCTTGGGTAACGCTGCTTCTGCTCTGTCTTCTCTTTAGATTTTACCAGATTCGGAAGCATTCCAAGATGTGCAGGGAAAGAGACATCGAGGGAAGCACAAGTTCAAAGTGAAAGAAATGTATCTGACAAAGCTGCTGTCGACCAAGGTACGCTTACCATTCTGGGAGCACTTTTACGGCTACCTTGGGGGTGTATGATGTGTTTGACTTAATTTCCACTGAAGTGTGAAAATGTTACAAATCCCTTGTGCCTTCTAGCAAAGCAAAATGAAAGTTTAAATTGTAAACACTTCCTACCCCCTTCTTCTTCTTCCTCACAAACTGCAAAGATAAAGCACTTTACAAATTTCTACCATAGCATCTTCAGTCAGGGATTTAATGTTGTTCCCAAGCCCTTTACCCACCACTGCACTGTTATTTTTTACGTTGGCAGCGTAATTATTCCTTTTTGTTTACTTGTTACTATAGATGAGCAATAAAACTCCCTCTTTAAATTGCAAATAAAATGACGAGGGGGTCGTCATTTTAAAATAAGAATTCTGTTCATATATACAAGGGTCAGATGTTTTAAAAGCCAGTGGAATAGGAATACCAAATTGAGAGCAAATTTTCCTTTATCTAGTTTTTAGCGGGATTAAACAGAAGTCTGAGTGATCCTTTTTTCCCTGAAATGACTAGCACTGTAAGCGCTATTATCTACACCTGGCCCTAGTCTTCTGCTGGGCATGCGTCTTCAGATGTCTGCTTGGCGCTTATAGAGGACAGCCAGAATCTCTTGGCTTTTCTCATCTGTCCCACAGAACTCTATGTTTTTTATAAAACAGATGCTCTGGAAAGTAGACAATAAAACCCTATGATGGAAATACATGCAACAGGAAAAATTCTGAGAACCAAGCAACATCATTTGAGTTTTTCCAAGCTGAACATAACTAATAAAAGCCAAACATCAGGGCTTCTTGGTTTATGTATACAGCCCTATAACTGACATTTCAACTGCTAGCAGTTTCAAAGACAGGGACTGTTGCCTAAACAATGTCGTTATCATCAAGAAGCTTATGCACCCAATCTAAACCTGGGCATGGATTTTCAGGACCTTTGTCTTAAACACTCAGTGCTGGCCTCATTTGACAACTGTACATACTTTCTCTTCAGCTTTTCTGTTTTGTTCATCATCATCTCTGAACTTGGATTTCAGTTTTCATCATGTTTTTAAAAAACCTCTATCCTATTTTCTCTTTAATCTTCCAAGTATGATGTGTTCTATCTTTCAGGTGGCAATTCATTCTGTGCTTGAAAAACTTTTTAGAAGCATTTGGAGTTTACCCAACAGCAGAGCCCCGTTTGCTATAAAGTACTTTTTCGACTTTTTGGATGCCCAGGCTGAAAACAAAAAAATCACAGATCCTGATGTTGTACATATTTGGAAAACAAACAGGTGGGAACAACAATAGGTGATTACCGACTTTAAGAATCTGGGACAGGATCTTAACTAAAAGAAGGGCATGGATAGTTACAGAAGGATTATCCCTATATTTGAATTTTTTGGCTTGGCAGCTATCATGTCAAAGCAGTTTCTTACTGGTAGGTACTGTTTTTTAAATAAAAATGATTCCTGTGCTGAGAATCCTATTCTTTAGGGCAAAGTAAACAAACTCTATTATTTTTATTATCTTTAAACAAGTTTAGCTTGACCAGTAAATGATGAGAAATTAATATTTTGTGGTTTTATCTTATACTTTTCCATTAAAGAAGAGTCTTAAATTTGTCCCTCAGAGGATTCATCACTTAGCAATTTCCAAGCTGTCTATTGTATAAATTTCTGCTTTTGTTTGGTCAAATGCCATGCTGCTGCTAAGTCGCTTCAGTCGTGTCCGACTCTGTGTGACCCCATAGATGGCAGCCCACCAGGCTCCCCCATCCCTGGGATTCTCCAGGCAAGAACCCTGGAGTGGGTTGCCATTTCCTTCTCCAATGCATGAAAGTGAAATTGAAGTTGCTCAGTCATGTCTGCGACCCCATGGACTTGCAGCCTACCAGGCTCCTCCGTCCATGGGATTTTCTAGGCAAGAGTACTGGAGTGGGGTGCCATTGTCTTCTCTGAGCTGAGGCAAAGTATCCAAATTAAAATTTCTCCTCACTAAAGAAACATAGCTCATTACCTCTCATTCAAATACTTTGTGCATGAGCTGAATGAGACTCAGTTATTATGTAACAGAACTTCTCAGTGCAAGCTCAAGCCCTTCTAAGCATTGAGGTTAGCTAGATCATTTTAACGGAGAAGGCGATGGCACCTCACTCCAGTACTCTTGCTTGGAAAATCCCATGGATGGAGGAGCCTGGTGGGCTGCAGTCCATGGGTTCGCTAAGAGTCGGACACGACTGAGCAACTTCACTTTCACTTTTCACTTTCATGCATTGGAAGAGGACATGGCAACCCACTCCAGTGTTCTTGCCTGGAGAATCCCAGGGACGGGGGAGCCTGGTGGGCTGCCGTCTCTGGAGTTGCACAGAGTTGGACACGACTGAAGCGAGTTAGTAGCAGCAGCAGATCATTTTAAATAAGTATTAAAAGCTCAGGCCTACCTTACCTGTCTACTGTGGCTCCCTCCCCGCTTTGTTCTAGCCTCGGCTTCCTAGGCCCTGCCACTCCCACATCAGGCTTGGGCACTGCAGGCTACCATCTCACTGGGAAGACTGTCGCGTGTGAACAGGGGCACTAGTCAGGACAGCACAGCCGCTGAAAGGCCCAGCAGCCCCTCTGATGGAGGCAGTTAGCTAGGCCAGAGGGCTCTGAGTGACTCCCAAGATCATATCCAAATATTTGAGTAGCAACTATGTATCAGGTACTGTTAGGCACTGAAGGTAAAGTAAGGGACAGAAATTCATGTTCTCATAGAGCTTGTATTTTAATAGGTAAATTGTGTTAGAAGGCAATATTAATGCAGAGAATGACAAAAAAAAACAACAACAGACTAACAGGACAGGGTGGTCAGAGGCCTGGTGGAGAAGAGAGGCATAAACCCTGAGACTGGCTGGGGCAAGACAGTTTCAGGGACGGACGAAGTCCTGAAGCACAAGCTTGCCTGGTGCGTGTGATGAGAAGCAGGGAGGCCGGTGGAGCTGGGCTGAGTAAGGTGAAGCGCAGTTGATGAGTGCCGGGCCTAGATCACGCAGGGCTTTCTCCAGAGGGATGGAGAGCTGCAGTGGAGACGAGGACCTGATTCTGTTAAGAGGATTGCTGGCCCTTGTGGCAGAATTTCCTGTTGGGAGCTGGCGGGAAATAATCCTGGTGAGAGATGATGGTGGCTTAGGCCAGGGTGTAGCACTTAGAGGGGGTGAGAAGAGGTCTGATGAGATGTTCTCACTGGTAACCATTATCTAATATAATTGACAGATTTGTGGAGAAAATTCTTTTTTTTGTCAGTGGCCAGTTTCAGACTTCTCCAGGCCTCCCTTTCAGGAACGCTGACAGTTTAACCCTTTCTTGTTCTGAGTGACGCTGCCATCTGTTGCTTGGTATGTTTGGCAAGGCAGACTTGCATACTTCAGTAATAAGGACAAAAACACCCATTTACAAACTGTGATAAACGCAGCGTCGCCTCACATGAAAGGCTGTACTTGAAAAGAGGTCTCTCTCTCTCTCTCTCGGAACAGCCTTCCTCTTCGCTTCTGGGTAAACATCCTGAAGAACCCTCAGTTTGTCTTTGACATTAAGAAGACACCACACATAGACGGCTGTCTGTCAGTGATCGCCCAGGCGTTCATGGACGCGTTTTCCCTCACAGAGCAGCAACTTGGGAAGGTAAGGCCCAGCTTTAGGATTTCCTGTACGTGTTTGTGTGAGTCTGAAGCACTTCTGTCTTCCTTGTAAACATTCAAGTAACACATGACATCAGCTAAAAAGAAAAAGAAAATGACGGTCACTGAACACCTGCTTTTCTATAAAATTGTTCATTTATTTCTATTTTTAATCTAGTTTAAGTGAAAACCTTTAGCTTTTGTTTCCTAGAAAAATCTTATGTAGATGCTAATATAGATGCTATTAAACTATGAACCCAAAGGATGTAATTATTGAAATTTCCCTATGTTAATTCCATCTGAATATACCTAAAAGCAACTATTTGATTATAACAAATTTCCTGTGGGGAAGTAAATCTTGCCTGAGGTTTCAAATACCTCTATTTTGTAATTTTATAATCAAATCAATATCGTTTGTCCTATGGTGTTCTTTGCTGAGCAAAAACTCTATAAGGCAGGAAAAGATAACAATACAGAGGAAACTCAAAGAGATGTTTCGGTCTTAACCCAAGTACTCCATAATAAACTGAGCAGTATCTGTGCCTAATGGGTTTAGAAATCTTTTAATGCTGCGCAATGGGTCTTTGGTGGAAGGATGTTCAACATGCCTGGAGTCAAGTGTGATGGACATGTCAAAGGCGCCTGAAACTCCTGGTCTAAATCCAGACTCACTATCACCAGTATTTCTAGAAACCAAACTTGTTTTTGACTTTTATTTTTCTAGCACTGCCTATAGTCTCTCACGGTAACATCCTCGGCATTATCGTCCCCTTCTCCTTCCTCCCACCTCTGTCTCTAGTTGGTTACTACTCACTTCCATCCTCCCCTGCCAAATGCTGTCCTGGTTCCTATGGTGCCCCTTTCACTGTGTCTCAGGCTATCTTTCTAAAACAAAACTCTGATCCTGTCAGATTCCTGCTTAAACATTGTAACTACTTCTCATTACCTCCCGGATACAATCTTCAGTGCCACGTGGCCCTTCCCCACTGGGCTTCAAGTCTCTCTTCTGGCCTCCTCATTTTCCTCCCCAATCCATCTACCTACCTTTTATGCTACAGCTTTTAGTTTTCCCAGACCTAACCACGAGCTTGTTTTCACATCACTCTGCTCATCCCTTTCCTGCTACCTCTGTCTAGTAAAACTCTACTCATTCATTCAACAAATGTGATTTCCTAATGTATAGCAGAAAATGTATGAGACTCAGATTTAGTCTAAATATACCTACTCTGTGAATGTTCCCCTGATGCATTTCCATGTGCTAATTTTGACCAGTAAAGTTCTCCCTAGCGTGCAATACACAGAAACACACTTAGTTATCCATACTAAAAATGGCTGTTTATTGACTACTATGTTCTTGGCATAATTCAGTTCTCACGAGAACCACAGTTAACCATTACCCTCATTTTCTAGATGAGGAATTGATGATGAGAGGTTACAAGTCTTAAGGTCATACATCTAACTCTATGTCCTTTTCTTTGTCCTACACTGCTACTAATTACTTAGATTGAAAACCAGTCAGCGCCTGCCCTTAAGAAGCTTACATTCAGTGCCTGCCCACAGTGCCTGGCTAAGTAAAACTTGAGTGAATGATCACAAGAGTTGTAGGTTCTACTTAAACTTATAAACTTGACAGGTGAAAAAATCTCTCAGTCCAGGCCTCCTTCAAGCCATCAATACATTTAAAAATGTACTGGGGCACTGCCCCTACCATTAACTTACCTATCTTCCCTGAGTAGTGATATAATAAAAATTCATATTTCAGGACAAGAAAAATTCAAGCAGAATTTTTGCCTGTTTGGGCCTCTTCCTTCCCCTCTAGTGTGAAGTGTACACCTATGTTATGATTTATCAGCCCTCTCCAATGGCAGAGGTACCCGCTGAACTGTAAAGACCCATTTTTCTTCTTCTGGCACAGGCTGTGTAACTCATTGGAAGATAATATTCCTCTCTCAATCCTGTAAGGGGTCACAATGACCCACCACACACTGTATATGTACATATACTACTTTGATGAACTTTATATACAATGCCAGCGTAGTATTTCCCTTAAAGATAGCGACTGGTCAGATGACCTGGGGGGATACTAGGCTGCAATAATGGAAGCTCTTAGCTTAAATACTTTATTAATGTTAATTATTAATGTTCCTACATGATTTGTATTTTGTGCATTACCAAATATAAAATGGTGAATAAAAATGATGACTAGATGACTTAAGACAATTTGACCAAATATCAATTATTGGAATAGTGTAATTCTAGATGTGGGTAGAAGCAACAGGAAGGAACCATTTCCTAGACCATGAGAGTCTAGTAAGACAGGCTGTCCAGAGGCTTTTGGCTGCTGTTAATAGGGCCTACCTCGTTCAGGAACAGCACAGTGAGTGGCCTATCAATGAAATCCTCATCTGACCTGAGAATGAGCATTCCTGCTCACGAAATGCCTCCCCAACATTGGTGAAAATTAAGTCTGAAAGGGAGGGGATGGCAAAATAATGTTGCCCATTACCTGTTATGACACACCCTAAAAGGAATTCAGGCCAAAGATCAGGATGAGGCAGTTTGCACTCGGGTAAAAAATGGCTAGGTAAAAAATGGCTAGCCTTTGGTTATTTTCTGGAGAAAATTTCATGAACTCAGTTTCTTGAATCTTCCCATACTTAGAAATGCACTAAAACCATTAAGATATCTGTTCCTCACAAATAGCAGTGTGTGATTGGTTGCACAACCCCCTTCCCCTAAATCACATGTATGCAGGCCCCACCCCCCTTACCTCTTGAGAACAGTCCTCAGAGAGGCTGAGAGGCTATCTCCTAGGTCATAATCCTCAGGCTGGTTTGAATAAATTTTTCCATCTCTCTTCTAGACGGCTTTGGTTTTTCTTTGACATGTTAATTCTGTCAAAATTATAACTTAAAAAAACCTTCCCTTACATTTTAATATCAGTTAAAATTACATAAAAACATTCAAACTACCAGGGAATGTTTCCAAAACAAGACATCAGAGCCACCAATACTAATGACCATGCTCTTTCTTGATAACACTGAAAGATTTTTATAATCTAATAAAATAGGGAAAAGCAGAAACATCTGCCATTGCCAATTACTTACCTCGTTTATGGTTATATAAAGGGCTCAGTCAGACCTACAATCAAACCTTTTGTAAGTGCCAAAATTCACTGGTGGGTGAGGATGAGAGCTAATGCTTTAATTCAGGCTTTTTACAACTATTAGTAACGAACTATGATTGAAATAAGTTCCATTGTTACAGTAACTCAAAATCATGCAAAAATAATAATTTTAGTTCTTTTATGAGAGGAAGGCAGAATATATTAGCATTTAATCTGCCTGAAAATAACAGTGACTCACCAGAACTATCTGGATAGCAGTCAGTCATTCAGTCAATAACATTTATGAAGGCCTACTGCATGAAGATGACTTGTTACCAGGAGATAAGATTAGTAATAGTGGTGGAGGTTCAGCTACATTGGTACTCCTATAATTTCCTGATGGTTTTTTAAACTCTTGGTGGCTGCTTCTTTTTTTCAGGAAGCACCAACTAATAAACTTCTCTATGCCAAGGATATCCCAACTTACAAAGAGGAAGTCAAGTCTTATTACAAAGCAATCAGGGATTTGCCTCCATTGTCATCTTCAGAGATGGAAGAATTCTTAACTCAGGAATCTAAGGTACTGTTAGCAAGTAGAAATAAAATGATATTTGGGTGCTTAAGCTGTTTCAGTATCTCTCAACAAGGCTTTCTTTCTTTAAGAAACATGAAAATGAATTTAATGAAGAAGTGGCCTTGACAGAAATCTACAAATACATCATCAAATATTTTGATGAGGTAAGACTTTCAATAACATTTTTTAAAAAACAGATACGAACCACCACCAGAATTTGGTTATAAAGCATCCTGTAGGTCTCAGGATGGCTCTGGCATCCCACATGGCCAGAAAGGGAGGCCAGGAAGCCTGTCTGAGATGCGGGATCCTGGCACCAAGCCAGACCCTGCGTGTGGCTGCCCACCTTTGGACCAGCCATTTGATTTAATGGGGCCTATTGACACAGTTAACTTTGATGAGTAAGTAGTGGTCCTAACAACAGGGACCTGCTTATGCTTGATTGTAATCTGCTAAAATGAAGGCTAAGCTTGTTAAATCGCCTAGATTCTGTATTCAGTAGTTAAAAGTATGACATATTTCTAACTTAAGCAACTATTTCAATAAACCATTCTCCTTTATGATTAATTCTCCTTAATCTGGATTTTTTTCTTTGGGAATTCACACAGACACAGTCATCAGATGCGCTGTTTCCAAATATATGTTAATTCCCCCTTCCCTGATTCCCCCCACTCAGTCATGCTGGGACAGGCTATCCATGTCAATGGTGAGAATAGCTCACCAATTCCATTTTCTACTTGAAGATCAAGTGAAGCACTAAGGTAGGGTAGAGGCAATGAGTTCCTTAAACATGATAAGCATCCCTCTTTCCAGGGGTCAGGGGTTAGAAGGGAAGCACTGGGAGGGGAGGGCAGGGGAGGGGAAGGGAGGTAGACATCTCGGACCAGGATGCCCCCTGCCTGCTGCATTTAAGAAGAAGTACTTGCCTGCATGTTGGCTGCCCAGGAATGCTTGCTGTGCTTGGAATGGCTGTGACATAATGCATAAAACAGGGCCTTGAATTCTGGCCCCATATTTGTAAGCAAGTAGTTGGGTATTTCTTGCGAGTTTCTATTTTAAGCCGAAGTGTTGTTGATCCTGTGATAATGACTTAGCAAAACAACTTGCAAAGTGAGTATGTAAATGACTGAAGAAAATCTTGGCATCTGTTTCATACAGATTTACCACTCACAGCATCAGGAATGCAAAAAAAAAAAAGAATTGTAATGCTAAAACCACAATATCTAAAAAACTGTTCTAATTGTCAACAGATTCTAAATAAACTAGAAAGAGAACGAGGGCTGGAAGAAGCTCAGAAACAACTCTTGCATGTAAAAGTCTTATTTGATGAAAAGAAGAAATGCAAGTGGATGTAAGCACTCTGGGGCCTGGCTTAATCTGGTAAAGTTCTTCAGATGACTTGGGAGCAAAATGGCTGCTTGAGCTACTCTGTGTTGTGAATTGAAGTTTGCACATGGGTTCCACTTTGAGCACTGTCTTTTTTAAGAGACCGAGGCACATGCATAGCTTTTAGAAAGCATATCAACCACTGTGCCTGTGTGTGTACTGTGGGAACCCTTCTGTAAATAGAGCTGAAGTGGTTGTTTCAAACAGCCTCCTTGTTTACAGAGAATATAGGGCCAGTAAGCAAGGGTCAGTATTGTTTAACTACACTCTCCACTTAAGCACAATGATATAAGTGGTTTTGTTTGAAAACTACAGCTATGTAGCACTTGTGACTACAAGGGACATTGCTAATGATCAAAACAAACTGTGAAATGAGTCATCTGGGAACAAGGTGGGGGTGTGCGGGCACCCTCGAGGATCTGCAGCATTGAGACTTTCCCCAGTAGCTCCTGGAAAAGCTGACCGCAGAATCTGGTAGTGTGTACACTTAGCATTTGTGAGTGAGTGTGTGTGTGTGTGTGTGTGTGTTTAAACCAAAAACTAACAGTGTTGCAACATTGTTGAAAGGGCTCGTGTTTTTCAGTGGTCACTGACTGTACTCCATCAAACTCACCTCCATTTCACTAGAGAGCTCTAAAGCAAGGAGAGGGAGTAGGCTTCATTAAATGTGACAGCATCTTACCCAAACACTTTAAAGTACCTATCTTTTCTTCATTTTTCCATATTAAATGTATTCAATAGTAGACGTGTTGGCTATTGTAAAAAAAAAAAAAATCATTAGCTTATTTCTAAGAACTTCAATTAGAACTGTCTATGGAAGAGTAACTCCGTCCCCTAATCCTACACTTCTGTACTACTATCTCCTGCTTTAGACTTCTGGTGGACCCTGTGGCTATAAATACTTGTGTGTGGTTTAAAAAAATACATTTTCCATTTCATGAAATTGCTGTTCACACTGGAGTATTATATATGAATATATATATATATATTTGAGGCCCATGGCCTGAAAAATATTAGTATACAACTTGGTATCTTAGTCTTACTATGTACTTTTTGAAAGTATTCCTCACAAGAGAAAGAGTTAAGAATACCTGTTTTATTCATGCCTTTTTTTAAAAAAGAATTCCCTATCTAGTTATATTGTAGTCTTTTTATTGCTGATTTTTTATTCCTGAATTTTTGCTGCTCATGACCAATTTTAATACCACTGTGTTTTCCTTCTATTAAACCAGAAGTAAAAAGTTTAATTGGCAACTCTTAAACTTTCTTTGTGGCACCTTTACCCTTGGTGCTCCAAATCCCAGATTGAGGAAAGGAAAATTTTCAAGTAGCAAATAAAACATTGATCATACATTCCTTAAAATCACTTACCAACAACAATCTATGAGATAGCAGGATTTAAAAGTACATTTGTCTTAAATGAATGCAGTTCTTTTTGCTTCTCACTAGCTGGTAAAGAGAGAGAGATGACACCTCAACAAACTGATCAGAGAAGATAAGCATTTATTGCCCTATAGGCGCCTTCCCAATTCTGTCACTTCTGACCACTGTCTTTCCAATGGACACACCTCAAAAATCCTACCACAGAGGTTCTTTATAAGAAAAGTCTCGCCCCCATCTAAGGCTGCTGCAGTCTTGATGTGAAGGCATTCATAGAACAGCTGAAGAGTTGAGACCCAAGGGTAGGAGAGTTGCCCAAAAGACTTCCCCTCTTTAGGGTACAGAAATGCTAAGAAATCTCAAAGGATCAGCTACAGCTTTATCTCAGTATTTAGTAAATGCTACATGAGGGTGTCCCTGTCTGGCTCTCTGGCACATGAATCCTGTGTGGAGACTTACCTCCTTTTCCAGGGACTGTGCTGCTGGGAACTTTGGGCAAGTCACTTACTCTTTGTGCCTCAATTTCTGTATAATATTTCTAACCTACCTCACTGAGGTGGTATGAAGATTCACTAATGTATGTAGCGTGTTTGTCAATCCTCCAGTGAAAAGCACTATCTAGATCATATTTTGGATCACGTTAGCCAAACGCAGTACATGGCCAAATTAGATGTGTGCTGAAGACAATCAGTCACTGGGTCTATATTAAACAGCAAACAGAGAAACAAATGGCAAACAATTTCTATTTTCAAGTTTCTTTGCATATTTTTTTGGTGCAAGACCATTTATAAACTTTTCTTTTTTCTAACACTAGTGTCTACAGCAGCATTTAAAAACTAGTTCTGTTACTTTTTTCTGTATTAGGGATTTAAAGTCTATTTCTTATTGTATACCTGATTGAAGCAGTTCTTGGAGATGAATGTTTTAAATGTCTATATCCAAAAATAAACATTTTGATGTAAATATGGACTGTTTTTGTCTTTTTCTTCCTTCAAATTTTCTAGTAATAGATTTTTTCATTCTAAGTAGCTCCAGAGAAATTATTTTTCAAGAACAAAGTGTCACTGTATATGCTTTGTAAATTAGCAGCTATATTATATAGTAAGTAAATGATGTTCAAAGAATTTTAAAAAATTCAAATTCTTCTAAATGATGTTAAGGCTATGCAATCTTACTCCTGGCCTCCACTGTCATCTTGGAATTTTGAATGTGATGACGTCTAGATAATGAACATTCCACTTAGTCCAGCAGACTTTAGCTTTGCCTTGTTGACATGAAGTTATTCCAGCAGAATGCCTTTAAAAGATGTTACATAAAAAAGCAAATGATGGCATACTTAGGGACACAGAGAAATAAAACATTTATAACAATTTGGTTAGATCCAAAACAGTAGGAGACAAAGTTAAATACCAACATTATTTCTAAAGGGACCCCACTGGGTTCAAGTTTTACAATAAATGGCCCTTGTTTTGTTATACAGCCACAGGATTTAATTAGTTGTACTCTGTTATTTTCTACTAATTCTAACTAATGAAGCCAAAATTAGTGAGATCTTCTACACTGTATGGTTAAAACAAAATTAAACACAAAACAATATAACTAGAAAAATATTAAGCTTTTAATAAATTATGTGCACACAGCTTTTAGAAAAGGTAGTATTGTGTAATATATATAGATATCTTAAGTTTTATGCTGACTAAATTGTCATCTTTTTTCAAGAACTAGAGGTTTGTAACTTTTACATGTAGTAAACCAGAAAACCTTTCTGACCATGTGATTGCTAGGCACCTCAAAGAAGAGGGAATGCAACATAGTCCTGTTTAGGCGAAATGCCACCCCCTAAAAAAAAACTCAACAAAGATTAGTCATTGAAAAATGTGATTCCCTACTTAGTTCCTTTTTATTTGTTCATTTATTTTACATTCTCAAAGGGTTGTCAATAATATCCTAAATGTCTCTGAAGCTGTCTTAGGGCTTCACTTACCATTACTGTAACCTTAAAATTCTGACATTCATGCAACGCAGCATGTAGCTAGTACCTTTCCTTGAGGCACATTCAAGTGTTCTGGCAAACAGTAATAAAGTATCTAAAATGCCACATACATTAAAACTTCAAGCTTTATTGAGTCACTGATTTCATCCCTTTTGATCTGCCTTTTCTCCAAGCAAATCATTCCCCAGGAGATCCAAGTTCCTCTAGTTGTTTCCTTTGTGTTGTTTCAAGTTCTTCTAGTCTTTTGCGAAGTAGAGAGAGTTCCCTTTGATGCTGTTCCTCCTTAAAAGCACAGAAAAAGCATTGCAAGAAAGGCTGTTAGAAAAACTGGTGGAAAAATAACCGTTAGGCAGTGGCCTCAGTGCCTCTTTTATTCAGGTCTGTAACATGTGGCAAGAAAAGGATGACCATTTTAGCAGTCTAAGAACACCAGCATGGTCTAGACTACCAACTAGTCCTTCCTTTTCTCCTGCTTCAGGCTGTAGCCTTCAGCCAATACCCAAAGTCTGTTCTTCTCTAGGTTTAAAGTTCACCACAGAATAAATTAGATAATAGTAAGCAAGGCCCAGGTGTACTTATATGGCAACTTTCTAACAAGATGACTTTAACAGAAGTTTATTATATAAACAAAGCACTTCGTCAGAAGTACAATTCAGGGACTTACAACATTAAAAATCTTCCTTGCTTACAACATTACAAAATGTCATTGCTTATTAACAGTTCATCTTCTGAAAGTCATCTGATCAATTTGGTTCCCTCAACATCTCAGGGATTTGATAAAGTAAAACTAACTCAAGTTTTGGAAACAGACAGATTTAGGTATGAAACTCAGCTCTCAGTTATGACCTTGAGCAAGTCACTTCACCTCTCTGACTCAGCTTCCTCATCTGCAAACTGGGAATACTAATACCTTCCCTCAAAGCATTTTTCATTAGGATTAAATAAAATATTGTATGGAAAGCACATAGTACAGCACATTTGCATAAATGCTGGTAATAATCAGAATTCTATGAGTGACCTACAAACTCAATAGTTTACTCAAAGACTTTATCAGTTTCTTCCTTTCAGGTGCCCAGTAGACTTTACTCCTAGCACCACCACTGAAGGATAGACTCAAATCCACTATGCCACTTAGCAATTTTTCTGGTAAAGATTTGGGTTTTTAACTATTTAAACAGGTAAAACTTACAGAAGTATCTAACTTTTTTCTCCTAAAATAAATGTCCATACCTGTATGTGAGGAGGAAAGGACAGTTCCATGCCTGGAATCACAGTTGATGCCTGAAGACTAACAGGATTGATGGATGCTGATGGAGGCATATTGGGAACCAAAATTAAACTTCGAAATTCATTATGTCTTCTCTGTATATCCTTTAGTCTTTTTTGAAGCCTTGTATACTCTTCAAATGGAACATTTTGTCTTAAAAAGGAAAAGCATTTCTGTTGCTTAATACAGTTATATTCTGTTGAAGAGCAGTATGAGTCACAGAACATAATTGGGAGGGAAAGATTTTTAAGATTGGGAGTTCATGTATACTTGTGGCTGATTCATGTCAACATATAGCAAAACGAATACAGTATGTAAAGCAGAACAAACTAAAAAATAAAAAATTAAAAAAAAGATTTACTGATATATAATACATAAAATGTGGTTTACCTAGAGAGATAAACAGAAACATGACATGACATCTTAGTTATATGTGTTATTGTTGGCCCTGTAGGCTGTCAACTTAAAGTTCTATTTGACAATTAGTCAGAGATTAAAAACATTTTGATATTTTTACTTTAATTCTACTCCCCAAACCCAAGAATCTTGAAACTAAAAGGACTGCTCAAAAAAAAAAAAAGTGCCTTATTTTACTTCAGGAATCAAACAGAAATAGAGAAAATACCAGGTTGAATATATAAATTTTGTAGGTGAAATATGGTCTGCTGCTGCTAAGTCGCTTCAGTCGTGTCTGACTCTGTGTGACCCCATAGACAGCAGCCCACCAGGTTCCCCAGTCCCTGGGATTTTCCAGGCAAGAACACTGAAGTGGGTTGCCATTTCCTTCTCCAAGGCATGAGAGTGAAAAGTGAAAGTGAAGTCGCTCAGTCATGTCCAACTCTTAGCAACCCCATGGACTGCAGCCCACCAGGCTCCTCCGTCCATAGGATTTTCCAGGCAAGAGTACTGGAGTAGATTGCCACTGCCTTCTCCAAAATATGGTCAAACATAATTAACAAATTTTGTCCTATTTTTTTAATGTACCTAATGACAAAGGTAAAACTACCCAACTTAAGGGAAAATGACATGGATTAAAAAAAACTTTTCAGGCCTTCACAGTTGACCACCTTTTTGGACATTAATTTCCTAATAATAACAAGTAATCAAATATAGTTTCAAAACCATTTAAAGTTCTAGGTGATATGTGCCATAGCTGCCCACTCTTGAATTGATAACACTTCCTCCACAACCATTAATTTTGAAATAATAAAATTATTTTTTAGAATGAATGTGGTGGCTTCTCACTTTGGAACAGAGAGTATTTGTAAAACTGGCATTTATTCCACAGTCTGGAAACCTCTTGGATGTTCTAAAAAAAAAAAAAAAACAAAACCAACACAACTGTTCACATTTTAGTACTAATGATACCCAAGAAGACCAGTGCACATTGTAAAGCATCACTGCTTGATATATAGGCAACTTCCATTACAGAAAAGTCAGATACTGTCTAAATGCTGAAAGTGAAGCCACTCAGTCGTGTCCGACTCTTTGCGACCCCATGGACTGTAGCCCACCAGGCTCCTCCGTCCATGGGATTCTCCAGGCAAGAGTACTGGAGTGGGTTGCCATTTCCTTCTCCATAATACTGAAGACTACCACTAATTAGCTGAATTTGAAAAGATTTTATTAACTTAAATCACATGGGTCATACAATGCCACTACTACTAAAATGGTAAATCTCTGCTCAAAGATGCTAATGATGCAGATTATTAGTTGTGCTTGGATATAAATAAAAACCAGAAACTACTGCCCAATAATACTGTCCACACCAAAACAGTAAAAAACTGAGCCTTGACTCAAAGTTGTGGCCACAACTTCGAACTTGTAATCACTAAACTGTCTTGTCTCAGCAGCAAGGATTTACACCACTCCTGGCTACCAAAGCCAGGGATTGACCTTTCCGTCAGTCCCAACCATACAAAACAGAAATGCATATGTTAAAGACCTTTTGGTTTGAAGAAGCATTCAATCAGAAAAAAAATAGCAAAGATAATGGATGAGGAGTCTAATGAAGTTTTAGGATTGTTTTCAATTTATATTTTAAAAGCAACCCAAGTACATTATACTCAGAAACAAAGTTCTATAACATCAAAATATCACATGGGGCATATATACAAACAAACATATTACCTATTTAACACCTGATTTTCTGTTTCCAATTCTTCTCTCTTTGCCTCTAAGATTTCTACCTTTTCCTGCAGTCTCTTTAATTTGTTTTCATGAAGAGATTTTCTCTAAAAATAAAAGAGAAACAATTAATATGAACAAGTATGGTAATACATACTCTCCTATTTGAACAAAGCTATATAGTTAATATAAAAAATTTTACTTAGAGGTAAGTATTTTCTGTGAATAATAGAGCAAAGATCACTGGATACAATGCTTACTGAAAATCGCAAAGATAATAATGCACAGATCTAGCTCATACCCTCAAAGTAACAAACAGAATTATAAATGCCAAACCAGAAAACTAGCATCAATAAGGAAATTGTGCAAATAAAAATTCTAAGAAGGGAAGAAGTCAAATTTTACTAATGAGTTTGCCTGTCACCTGATAATCATGAGCTCTTCATTCTCCCAGAAGATATCGTGGGTTTAAAATAACTATAAATTTAAAATTAAAAGCAAGTTTGCAATTGATAAATCACTACCAAAGTAGTAAATTAAAGGATCAGACAGCTAAGACTGATTATGGATGCATCTCAGTTTGAAAGCATGCCTTTCCAAAGGGAAAATTTTCTAATAATATGGAAAAATCTATGTATAATGCAAAACAAGTAAATGAAAAAGGTAATACCTTTTTAATTTTATAAAAAGTTTGCCTTAAAAAAAAAACACAGAAAAATACCTATAAATGTTGACTCTCATTTAGTAGCTATAGACCTTTTAGGTTTTTGGTTTCTAACTCTTTACTAAAGGATAACAGGCTTACTGAAGAATGAGTAGTATATAAATGTACAGCAGAATGTAAACCCACAAAGCAAACACTGGTGTCACTTCACAGGTCAAGAGCACTGCCATACCAAAAGGGCCCCTACTCTTCCCTCCTTTCAATCTCTACTCTCCCTGTCCTCCGAAAACATAACCAACTAATCTACTTCTAAAGCTGCAGTTTAGTTTTGCCTGTTTTTGAACTTCATGCAAACAGAATCATAGCGCACATTCTTCTACAGATGGCTTTTTTCTTTTACTCAATACTGGGAGATTTATTCATGGTGTTGCTTACAGGCAGAGTTCATTCATTGCCTACCCTGGTGCTAAAACCACGTTTCTGTCCTTTATTAGGGCAAGTATATATGTATTGACAGGTGATTTGGGACTCTATCTATTCACCCACACACATCAAAGAAATCATACAGTGTCTATACTTCCATCTCTCATTTTTTGTTGCTCAACATTTCATCTCTATTAAGTTATGTTTATTGCACAGTTCTCTATTGTTATCCCATTATCCATTTTACAAATACCTCATATTTTATCCATTCTCCTCTTGATAACAATTTGAATTGTTTCTAGTTTGAAGCTACTACAAATAAAGTTTTTATGAACACGGCTGAATATGCTTTTGGTAGATATATGTCCTCATTTCTCTTTGAGTACATATTCAGGAATGAGTCATGCAGAATATATATGTTTTAACTTTAGTAAAACTGGCAGTTTTCTAAAGTGGTTCTAACAAATTATTAATCACATCTTGTGTGCATGCTTAGCCGTGTCTGACTGTGTGACCCCATGGACTATAGCCCACCAGGCTCCTCTATCCATGGGATTTTCCAGACAAGAATACTGGAGTGCGTTGCCATGCCATTCTCCAGGGGATCTTCCTGACCCAGGGATTGAACCCAGGTCTCCTGCATTGTAGGTGGATTCTTTACTGTCTGAGCCATCAGGAAAGCCCATTAATCACCTGCCCACCAGCAATGTATGAGAGTTCTAACTGCTCTGTATCCTTACCAACACTTGGAATGGTCAGTCTTTTAAAATTTTAGCTACTCTGGTGGAATAGAACAATATGTCACTGTACCTTTAATTTGCATTTTCCTGTTGTCTAATGAGGGTATCTTTTTATGCATACTGGCCATCTGGATATCCTTTTTTTAATGAAATGTTTGTCCTAGTCTTTTCCCTGTTTAAGAAAATATTTTGAGTAATCTGTTTATTTGTAGGAATTCTTTACATATTCAGAATATGAATACTTTGTCAGATATATGTGTGGCAGATTGACCTCCCAGTGTGTGGTAATATTTTTTCTCTTAAGAGTGTCATTTTATTAAAAAAAAAAAAAGTGACACTTTAATGTCTTTATCAATTATATCTCTTAAGATTAATTCTTTTTTAATGTCTTGTTTCAGAAATCTTTACTTATCCCAAGGTCTTAAGATTTTCTCCTCAAGCTTCTTTTAGCAGTTTTATTTTTTCACCCTCACATTTGGGTCTATGGTTCATTTTTATCTAATTAGGTTGCATTGTTGCTGCTGCTGCTAAGTCACTTCAGTCGTGTCCGACTCTGTGTGACCCCATAGATGGCAGCCAACCAGGCTCCCCCATCCCTGGGATTCTCCAGGCAAGAACACTGGAGTGGGTTGCCATTTCCTTCTCCAATGCAGGAAAGTGAAAAGTGAAAGTCAAGTCACTGTTGTTACCGACTCTTAGCGACCCCATGGACTACAGCCTACCAGGCTCCCCCGCCCATGGGATTTTCCAGGCAAGAGTACTGGAGTGGGGTGCCATTGCCTTACATCTGTTAAGTCCTCCAGCTTTGTTCTTCTTCAAGATTGGCTTGGTTGTTCTGGTCCTTTGTACTTTCATATGAATTTTAGAATCTACTTTCCAGTTTCCACAAGAAAAACTACTGAAATTTTGATTAGAATTGCATTCAATCAGTAGGTCAGTTTAGGAAGAACTGACATCTTAATAATACTGAGTCTTTCAAATCAACTATGGTATAGTTTCCTTTAGCTAGGTCTTTAGTTTTTCTTAGCAATATTTGTAGTTTTCAGTATAGACTTGCATATCTTTCATTAGATTTGTTTCTAAGTATTTTGTATTTCTTATGCTAATGTAAATGGACTTATTTTCTGTTTGTTGTCTATGTAAAGAAAGAACTGAACATCACAGAAATGCAAGTAAAAACCACAATGAGATATCACAACTGTTAGAATATTCTCAGACAAGAAACAAGTGTTGGTGAGAATGTGGGAAAAACGGAACCCTCTTGCACTGTTGGTAGGATTGTGTAGCCACTATGCAAATTAATGCAGCCACTATGGAAAATACTGGGCTTCCCAGGTGGCTCAGTGGTAAAGAATCTGTTTGCCAATGCAGCAAGCACAGGAGACATAAGTTTGATCCCTGGGTTGAAAGATTCCTGGAGTAAGAAATGGCAAACCATTCCAGTATTCTTGCCTGGAAAACTCCATGGAAGAGGAGCCTGGTCGGCTATCTAGTGCATGGGGTTGCAAAGAGTCTGACACAACTTAGCAACTAAGCACACACACATGGAAAATAGTATGGAGATTCCTCAAAAAATTAAAAATGGAACTACCAGTAATTCCACTTCTGGATATTTATCTGAGAAAAACAAAAATACTAACTTGAAAAGGCATATGCACCCCACGTTCATGGAAGCATTATTTACAATAGCCAAGACATGGAAGCAAGTGTCCATCAATGGATAAATGGATAAAGAAAATGTGATACATACACATTAGAATATGGTTCACCCATTATAAAGAAAATCTTGCCATTTGCAACAACATGGATAGATCTTGAGGACATTTTGCTAAGTATAATAAACTAGACTGAGAAAGAAAAACTACCACGTTAATCTCACTTATATGTGTAATCTTTAAAATAAAATAAGCTCAAAGATATAGAGAACAGATGGGCAGTTGCCAAAGGCAGGGAGTGAGGGATGAGTGAAATGGGTGAAGTAGATCAAAAGGTATAAACTTTCAGTTAAAAAATAAATAAGTCCTATGGATGTAATGTACAGCATGGTGATTACAGTTAATAACACTACATTACAGATTTGAAAGTTGGGAAGAAAAGTTATGACCAACCTAGATAGTATATTCAAAAGCAGAGACATTACTTTGCGACTAAGGTCCGTCTAGTCAAGGCTATGGTTTTTCCAGTGGTCATGTATGAATGTGAGAGTTGGACTGTGAAGAAGGCTGAGCGCAGAAGAATTGATGGTTTTGAACTGGGGTGTTGGAGAAGACTCTTGAGAGTCCCTTGGAGTGCAAGGAGATCCAACCAGTCCATTCTGAAGGAGATCAACCCTGGGATTTCTTTGGAAGGAATGATACTAAAACTGAAGCTCAGTACTTTGGCCACCTTATGCGAAGAGTTGACTCATTGGAAAAGACCCTGATGCTGAGAGGGATTGGGGGCAGGAGGAGAAGGGGACGACCGAGGATGAGATGGCTGGATGGCATCACTGCTCAATGGACGTGAGTCTGAGTGAACTCCAGGAGTTGGTGATGGACAGGGAGGCCTGGCGTACTGCGATTCACGGGGTCGCAAAGAGTCGGACACGACTGAGCGACTGAACTGAAGAGATTTATCTTAAAAGTTCTCATCACAAGAAAAACAATTCTATAGCTATGTATGGTGATGGATGCTAACTATTAACTAGACTTACTGTGGTAATAATTTTATTATACAAGTATCAAATTTTCTCTATGGCAGGTTTTAAATTAAGTATTCCATTTCCCTTATAGATACAGGACTATTTCAATTTCCTAATTGTTACATTAGTTTTATTGAGATGTTCAAGGAATTTGTTCATCTAAATTGCATTAACAGTTATTTTTATAATATTCTGTTTTAATATCTGTAAGATGTATAGTGATATCCCCCTTTTCATCGAGACTGAACCTGGGTCTCCTGCACTGCAGGCAGATTCTTTACCGTCTGAGCTACCAGGGCCCATTATATTGTCCATTCGTGTTTATTTGCTTATCTACCTATGAGGAGTCTGGGGAGAATCAATTTTATTACCATCTTTTCAGATTGATCAGCCTTGGCAAGTTAAATTTTCTCTATTGTATATTTTCTTTTCATTGATTTCTGCTAAATCTACCCACAGAGTCCATAATTCAGTTAATTCAGTGTTTATTAGTTCTCAACTTGCCATTTAAAAAAATATCTTCTAGTTTTCTGGTCCAATTCTCAAGCACTTATTCTGGAGCATACACAACATGGTACCTTTAAAGTCTATGTCTGATAACTCCATTACTTGGCAGGGTTTGCTTACATTGGTTGTTACTTCTCTTGATTTTCAGTGTTATTTCCTCATGCAGCTATTTTTAAACCATTATTAATAGAAACTTGTTAAAACTGATGAACCCGTATTGATACTTTATTATTAACTGAGGTCCACAGTGTTCACTGTCATCCTTTGTGTTGTTCAGTTCTGTGGTTCCATCACATGCATAATGTCATGTATCCACTACTGTGTGTAATTGCTCAGTCACGTCCACGACTGTAGCATCACACAAAAACAGTTTCACTGCCATGAAAATTCCCCGTGCTCTACCTGTTTATCCCTACTCCCTAACCTCACAGTCTGGCAACCACTGATATTTTTTCTGCCTCCATAGTTTTGCCTTTTCTAGAATGTCATGTATTTGAAATCACATAGTAAACAGTCTTTTCAGACCAGCTCCTTTCATTTAGTAATATGCATTTAAGGTTCCTCCATATCTCTGCATGGCTTAATAGCTCATTTCCATTTTATCACTGAATAATATTCTCTTGCGTGGATATAGCAAAGTTTTTTTTAACCATGCACCTACTTAAGGACGTATTCCTTGCTTCGAACTTTCGGCAATAACGAACAAAGCTGCTATAAATGTTTGTGCACAGTGTTGTGTGTGTGTGTGTGTGTGTGTGTATGTGTGTGAGAACATAAGTCTTCAACTCGTTTGAATAAATACTTACGAGTGTGATTGCTGGACTGTATGACCAGACTATTTCAGCTTTGTAAGAAACTGCCAAAGTATCTTCCAAAATGGCTGTACAGTTTTACAATCCCACCAGTAAAAAAGTCCTTATTGTTCCATATCCTTACCAGCAGTTGATACTGTCAGTGTTTTTGATTTTCATCATTCCAATAAATATGCAGTGATGTCTATGTTTATTTTTTATTTAGGGATAGATGAAATTAAAAGGCACTTACTCCTTGGAAGAAAAGTTATGACCAACCTAGATAGTATATTCAAAAGCAGAGACATTACTTTGCCGACTAAGGTCCGTCTAGTCAAGGCTATGGTTTTTCCTGTGGTCATGTATGGATGTGAGAGTTGGACTGTGAAGAAGGCTGAGCGCAGAAGAATTGATGCTTTTGAACTGTGGTGTTGGAGAAGACTCTTGAGAGTCCCTTGGACTGCAAGGAGATCCAACCAGTCCATTCTGAAGGAGATCAACCCTGGGATTTCTTTGGAAGGAATGATGCTAAAACTGAAGCTCCAGTACTTTGGGCACTTATGCGAAGAGTTGACTCATTGGAAAAGACCCTGATGCTGGGAGGGATTGGGGGCAGGAGGAGAAAGGGACGACCGAGGATGAGATGGCTGGATGGCATCACAGACTCAATGGACGTGAGTCTGAGTGAACTCCGGGAGTTGGTGATGGACAGGGAGGCCTGGCGTACTGTGATTCATGGGGTCGCAAAGAGTTGGACACGACTGCGCGACTGAACTGACTGAACTGAGACAGCCAATATATACATAAAAAAAAAAAACCACTAGGGTAACAGCGGCGAGGTTGACAGGAAAGAGGAAAAATCAACAATGCTGGTTTCAAAGTCCTTGAAGCAAAAGGCCATATAACTTTTCAGCAGAGCTGTTGCAACTCAAGCTGCTTTGCAGAGGTCGAAGGAAAATTGTCCACTATAGACTTTCTTCCATGTGAAAAAAATCCCCCCAGCCCCAACTACTCTGGTCTAAAGTGTGCTGCGACCCCTCGAGCAAGGGAGGGCTTCCCCCAACTACCAAAGGGAAGCCCCTGACGTTGTTCTTGGAAAGGTGTGGCAGAAACCTTACCACAGCTCTTCGCTAATTTTAGGGTAGGAAGTTCTAAACTGACAGGCATCTTCCCTGGAGATAAATGTCAGCCACAGATCCGCTGAGGGGCTGGGAAAATGTTCCTTTCCCAGGCTGGCAGGCACCCACCTATTCCTCAAATGGGCTCAAAAGTCAGCTAAAGTGACTTGGCCTTGGACACTGAGAAAGCTGAGGCCCTCCTGCCTTTCTTCCAGCAAACTTTTCCAACCCAAATAGACCCACTAGGGCCTCACAGCTTATTTACTGTCCCTCCACCCACTGATTCCTCCAGGATTTCACTTCTCGGAGGCGACACAGTTTTCATTCCCCAGACCCTCATAAATAGTGAGGTGACGGGATGCAAAGTCCAGCGAACCAGCAGCATCACCTGTCAGGCGGCCAGCCTGCAGCTCTATTCGGTGATCAGTCCTGTGTGAGGCTCAGCATAGAGGCACAGAAAGCGGACCAGGCTGTTTGGAAGGGTGAGGGTCCAAGGGGTCCGGGAAGCCCGTGGTCCCTTCAGACAGGTGGTGCCCCAGCTTGGCTTCTCAGTGGACTCACTCTGAGTGTCAGGGGCATCTCGGCTTGTCTCATCCTCTGAGGACCACAGTGGAGGATGTTTGCAACCGGGACTCACCCTGGGCTGGGCAGCATTAACCAGAGGAGGGGATTTCACTCCTGGGGCTCCAGCTCTGGAGCCGATGGTTCCCTTCGGTTCAGGTAACCTCTGGCCCCAAGGGCTGACAAAGAGGGAAGAGGCTGTGACATTTGGACAGTGAATGAAGCTTACCTATTCCTCCTCAGGGGCCCCACCATGGGATGCTGCCAGCTAGACCCCAGGGGCTGGCACTTCTTGCTCACCAGACAGAAATCAGCTGTTCCCTTTCTCTCTCCTGCCAACACCTACCCTGGTTCTACCGCCCAAACAACATCCCCTCTCTTCTAGTGAAACAAAAATATCATTTAAGAATTGTATGAGAAATATAACTTCTAGCAGCAAATTCAATTATGAGACCAAAGAAGAGAAAAGAATTCCCACTCCCAAACACCAACTCTCCTGGGCTTTCCTGTGACCTTTGCCACCTGGCATGCTTGTTACAGGCTGGTGATCAGCCGGTACTCTGGTTACCTCACCTCGCCATGCCTCCCAATACACATCTCACTTGCCTGATGTCTTTGGTGTGCTGGATGGGAGCTACTGGAGAGGCAGGACAGAGATGCAAATGTTGCAGAAAAAGGCGAAAAGAAGCACCTCTCTCATCTAGAGATCCCAACTAGAAGCACCAGCCCCTGGGGTCAAGCTTCAGTCCTATCTCCTTTCTTGGTCTCATTATTAGATGCTGAGCAGAAGCTGTAGGAATTGGATCCTGGGAGAAGGCAATGGCACCCCACTCCAGTACTCATGCCTGGAAACTCCCGTGGATGGAGAAGCCTGGTAGGCTGCAGTCCATGGGGTCACTAAGAGTCGGACACGACCGAGCGACCTCACTTTCACTTTTCACTTTCATGCCTTGGAGAAGGAAATGGCAACCCACTCCAGTGTTCTTGCCTGGACAATCCCAAGGACGGGGGAGCCTGGTGGTCTGCCGTCTATGGGATCGCACAGAGTTGGACACGACTGAAGCGACTTAGCAGCAGCAGCAGTACCCTGAGGACCTTAACAGCAGTCACTTCTCCAAAACCTGTAACATTTATGCTTTTTTTAAAAAAAAAGTTTCTAGCTCTGCCAGGGGCATGTGAGATATAGTTCTCTGACCAGGGGTCAAAACCACACCCCTGCATTGGAAGCCCAGAGTCTTAACCACTGAACCTCCAGGGAAGTCCCTAACACTAATGCTCTCGAAAGCCCCTCAGATTCCTGTGAGCTGTCTGGGGATCTGATGCCCTGTGGGCTGACGATTCTAGTCCTCTTTGAATGGGGACAGCTGGCTTTGAGCCGGGCAGATGCCAAAGACAAGCTTCTCACACAACTGTCCTTCTAACCTCTGATCTTGCAGTCCGGTTTCTGGAACAAACACAGGACATCTAGAATTTAGTTGTGATGCTACAATTACTGAGCTGTGTAATCCCAGGCAAGTCTTTTCCTTCTCTGTCCTGAAGTTCTTTGAGGATCTGGGAGTCAGAGGGATTCAACATCTGTCCTACTTAGCTTACAGGGTTGCCATGAAGAAAAAGATTGGATAACAGATGGAGAAAGTGCTTTGAAAAGTTGGAATTGCCTTATAATTATGAAGCATTGCTAAGATTAGTAGTAGTTGTAGCAGTAGCGTTAGTGTTTCAGTTTATCCACCATCTTTCTTTGTCACAAAGTTTCTTCTTTTGGTAATATGGTATGCTTTGGAGTTCCAGATGCTAACAGTCTTTCTAGCCAACACGAAAATATTGTTTTCATTAGAAATATGGCTGACTTCCATGCTGTCAGAATGGTTTTCCTTTTATTAAGCAGACCAACTATAGTTACTTTTAAAAAGATTTCTGATTCAACAAGCCACAAAAACGACTGTAAAATCTTTATATGCAACATATGTCTCAAAGTCAACATCTGGGTGGAAGAGTCAGAGTCAGACATGGCTCTTTGATAACATTTCAGTGTTTGTTCTGGACCTTTCTTCTCCCTGCCCTCACACATCCACAAGCATACACGTACACACAGCTCCTCATATGCTTTTACCACTCTTGATATGAAATGTGATAATAAAACAAATCCAATTAATCAATGCCTTTGACTATGCAAATAAACTGTCTTCCTGCGCTTCTTTATTAAAATCTCCAGTTAATGCTTGCGGTACAAAACTATTCACTAAGACTCTTACTACTTGGCACATGCTTGTGACTTTTCAATAATTTTCAAATCTAAAAGCAAACCTGTAAACCACAATGAGGTACTATAGCACTAGAATGACTATATAAACAAAGGATAATAACAAATGTTGATGAAAGTGCAGAGAAACTGGATTCCTCATACAAGGCTGGTGGGAATAGAAAATGGCTCAGTTACCTTGGAAAACAGCCCAGTAGTTCCTCAAAAGGCTAAACTTAGAGTTATCATATGATTTAGCAATTTCACTCCTTGGTATACAACGAGAAGAATTAAAAATATATGTCTACAAAAAACCTGAACACAAATACTCTTCATGGCATAATCAATAATAGCCCCCAAATGGAAATAGCCCAGCATCCCTCAACCAATGAATGGATCAACAAAATTAGTGTATCTATACAGTGGAATGTTATTCAGCAATAAAAAGGAGAGAAGAAATGCATGATAATGTGCCAGGGGGATACAGTGAGAGCCTGCTGCATCACGCTGTTCAGCAATGCTGTACTGAAAACATGCTAAGTGATGAAGCGAGACACAAAAGGCCATGTGGTTAGATTCTCCTGAAATCAAACTGGAATAGGCAAATCTACTGGAGGCAAAGGTATATTAGTAATTTCTTAGGGTAAGGCAGAGAAGGCAATGGCAACCCACTCCAGTACTCTTGCCCGGAAAATGCCATGGATGGAGGAGCCTGGTAGGCTGCGTCCATGGGGTCGCCAAGAGTCGGACACGACTGAAGCAACTTAGAAGCAGCAGCAGCAGCAGCAGCAGCTTGGGGTGAGGGAAGAGGGGAATGAGAATTGTATTTCTTTTTTTAAGGTGATGAAAATATTTTGCGATTAGACACTGTAATGGTCGTACAACTTTATGAATCATTAAAAACCACTGAATTGTTCACATTAACAGAGTGAATTTTATGGTATATCAATTGTATTTCAATTTTAAAAAAACCGTGTGATATTACTGCTAAGTCACTTCAGTCGTGTCCGACTCTGTGCGACCCCATTAGACGGCAGCCCACCAGGCTGCCCCCGTCCCTGGGATTCTCCAGGCAAGAACACTGGAGTGGGTTGCCATTTCCCTCTCCAATGCAGGAAAGTGAAAAGTGAAAGTGAAGTCGCTCAGTCGTGTCCGACTCTTAGCGACCCCATGGACTGCGGCCCACCAGGCTCCTCCATCCATGGGATTTTCCAGGCAAGAGTACTGGAGTGGGGTGCCATTGCCTTCTCCGGTGTGATATACGTACACAGAAATCAAACATTATAGGAATACACAGAAATAAATCTTTCCCTATATTCCCTCTCTCCAAGTTTGCCTCCCATTTCATCTTATTATCTATACTGCTCCTATTGTTTATAATATATTTATAAAGTAAACTAGAAGGGGACGACCGAGGATGAGATGGCTGGATGGCATCACTGACTCCATGGGCATGGGTCTGGGTGAACTCCGGGAGTTGGTGATGGACAGGGAGGCCTGGCATGCTGCAATTCATGGGGTCGCAAAGAGTCAGACACGACAGCGACTGAACTGAACTGAGGACCATGTTATGTATACTGCTTGTTACTTTTTTCACTTAATATGACCTATTCATTTTTTCATAATTGGAAGTAAGAAAAAAAATTCCCATGTTGACTTTTTAGGTATGAAGCCATGACGAAACATACTGATCACTTGATTACATAAAACTTAAACTTTTTTAAATTGAAAAAGATACTACAGAAATAGACTAGGAGAAATAAAAACTTTAAAAAATAACAGAATTCAAGAAACTTAATGATAAAGGTCATGGTTCTGAAATGACTTGACAATTATCAAAAGTAATCTGTAATTATTTTTCAAGATTTGTGCTTGTGCTCAATTGCTCAGTCGTGTCCAACTCTTTGTGACCCTATGGACTGTAGCCCACCAGGCTCCTCTGTCCATGGGATTTTCAAGGCAAGAATACTGGAGTAGGTTGCCATTTCCTTCTCCGGGCATCTTCCTATCCAGGAATCGAACCTGCTGCTGCTGCTAAGTCACTTCAGTCGTGTCTGACTCTGCGACCCCAGAGACAGCAGCCTACCAGGCTCCTCTGTCCCTGGGATCGAACCTGAGTCTCCTGCAAATCTCCATATATATGAACAATTTTTATTTCATGATAAACAAAGACCAAAAATTTAGTTTAAAAAAATAGACTAGAAGAAGATACAGGCAACATGTGCAAGAAAGGATTAATATTCTTAAATTAAGGGTTCTGTAAACTCCTTAAAGTCAAACACCACACACACACAAATGGACAAATGGCAAGTCCAAGAAAGAAAATACAAATGATGAATATGTATAAGAAAAATATCAACTGCATTAGAAGTCATCATGTTTTGTCCATCAGATTGGCAAATGTAAAAGGACTGGTGACCAGTATTACTGGCAAGAACAGGGGGCAATGGACACGCTTGTAAGTTTTGCTGGAGGACGTGTGAATTGCTACCACCTTTTGAGAAAGTAAATAGGTAGTATTTAACAAATGAGTATAACCTTTAACCCACTTATGGAACTTTAACTCACAAAAATAAAAGCACCGCCACTAAATAAATATGTTCACAAGAATGTTTATTGCAGCAATGTTTGTAAGAGGGAAATACAGTAAATGGAAATGTCTGCTAATAGGTGATCACTGAGTCAGCTGTGATGTACAGGAACCAAGGATATTAAAGAAGCTTGTGTTAACCCTACACAATTGACCTAGAGGCATGTACACAGTAGACAGCTATGTGCAAAAAGCAAGTTGCTTAGTAATTAAATGTGTGTTGTGCTGTGCTTAATCACTCAGTCCTGTCCAACTCTTTGCAGCCTCATGGACTGTAGCCCACCAGGTTACTCTAAATGCTACTAAAATAAAACCCAAACCCATAGACATGTGAATATGTTTATATATTATTGTAGGCACAGAGAAAGCCTGATAAATTTGGTACATTACGGGCTTGATATGTTCTGCTTGATTATTTTTAAAAAGGACTTCAAAAAGATGGTTGTTGATAAAGGACAATATTGTGCTTATTTAAACTTTCCTCAAAGCTGGGGAATACTTAGGATGAGAAGTCAATGTTGATGAGATGGGAGGGTAAAGAGAGTATAACTAGAAATCAGAATATTCTGTTCACTTGGAAAAGAAGTCACCTGGAACCTTACATGAGAGCAGATCAGGGCAGAATCAGCCCAAGAGATACTGGCTTCTGAATCATTTATGATTCATTTTGTGAAGGGTTTGCTTTTAGTGTTATCGCTGGAGATCACACTTCCACTGGGGTCAAAGAAACTCCCCAAAGCAAATAATTAGCTCAAAGAGAAGCAGTCATGCTCAGTCCCTGGGACAGTTCTTGGAAAACCTAATCTCTTCTACTTTAGGAAAATGAAACGGTCAAATTGGGAAAACCTTAACTTTACTATAACAATTCTACCCAAAATGTACTACTGAGAGAGGCTAAATGTGACTCCTGAAATGGCATAGAAATTTGGAAAATTCCTTTTGAGACTGTTTAGGAATGTAAAGAATAGATTCATTTTTTTTAAAGTGAAAATAAAAATATTTTTGAAAATAGTATATATTTTTTGAGGGGCGACTAGTCCTCTTCATGACTACTGTGTAGGCTGAATAATTCCTCCATTTCACTGATTCATTTAAAACTGAAAAGTTCTAGGGACTTCTCTGATGGTCCAGTGGTTAGGAATCCACCTTCTGATGCAGGGAAATTGGGTTCGATTCCTGGTTGGCGAATCAAATCCCACATGCGTTGGGGCAACTGAGCCTGTGAGCCCCAACCAGAGAGAAGTTCATCTACTGCAATGATGCAGATCCCACATGCCACGTCTAAGACTCAGTGAAGCCAAAACAATACAAACCCTGCAAAGTTCTAAGGCAGACAAGTGATAAAGCCTCAGCACAGGAAAGATACCTGTGCCCTTGTTGATGGCATTCAGTTTCAAGAATTCACTTCAAGTTTTCTTTTGGGATGTAAGAGAGATAAAAGATTTTTCTAAACTAACAGGTCCTTGGACATATGCAGCTGTCATGAACACACATCCTTTTTAGTTAATGGTGGGGCTCCTCTTAAGAGAGAGACAAAAAGAAAGAAAGAAAGACTGAGAGACATTTGTCTTTTTCACGAGATATGTATCCTTAGAGAAATCGTTATGCCAATGGACTCAGTGACTGGGCTTCTGAATCAGGAATGCTTGTGAATAATTTCAGGGGAAAGAAAAGAAAACCTCCTAAAAGCTGTGATCAGAGAGAAAGAAATGAATGAAGAGAGAGAGAGAACACAAACTTTAACTGTTCTCAACCAAACCTCCATCTTCTCAGGTGATGGACCCAGATGTGACTCTGGCTTGGGACACTGAGCCCAACCCTCCATTCCAAACCCTAGGGGATACAGGGTACTCAAACAGTTTCCCATTCAAATTTCCTTTTTATTGTCTCTTAGCTAAACTAAATCCTTTCAGTATATTTCTTTTTCCATTTCTGCTAGGCAGTAATGGAGGAGTGGGGACCAAGCTAGGTAGAAAGCGAGGAAATGACCACAGGGCATGTCTCTAGTTGGTACAGGGAGCTTTGGAAGCTGTTTGCAAAACATGCCCAATCGAAACCCTTCATGTGCTTCTTGCCAACCTCACAGAGGGCTGAATAAATTGCACGTGGCTCTGTGAAAAGCCAGCTCACCCCGTGTGGCATTTCTGCTGTCTGGTTGGGTTAACGTCCCTGCTTTACTAGAGGCTAATATCCAGGGAGCGCAGACGTGGATGAAGTGCACTAGCCTAATGAGAATCACGCTTCACTTCTGCCTGTGTTTTTTGGAGACGCAGTTCTCAGGAGGGGCTTGGCACTGGGCTTGCTCTGAGACACAGGTGGCAGTCTCACGTGGGGTCCCTGGCAGTCACTACCAGATCGTGACACAGACACCCTCAGCTCCTTCTGGGAGCTTCTTGTGTTACAAGGGAAGGGGGATCACCTGCGGTGTCCATTCTTTTCTCTCCTTAGCCACGTGAGTCTCGCTCATAATGGGCTGGCGTTGCACCTGCTTCCTCTCCCAGCAGTGGGAAGACATGGATGAAGCCTTTGGGAATTTTTACCTAGAAAGCACTTCACTTTTAGTGTGGACAAGAACTGCTACTCAACCCCACTGCTCCTTAAAATGATTCTCACCGTTTGTGGGGCCCTTGGGCAATGACCCATGATACGGTTAGGTGCGACCGACAAAGGTGCTTCCTCAGTGATACTGGGGCCAGGATGGATGGTGAGCTGTCCATCACCTGCATTCACAATGGACAAGGGATGACTCCAGGGTCCCTGTTGACAAGGAAACTTAAAGGTGCTGGGAAAGCATGGGCTTACTGTGAATCTCTCCAGTTTCAATCAGTCAATTTTGAAAGCAATTTTATATTTTTCTTCTCACTGAAGAAGCGAGGGGCAAGGATGAAGGTGACAGGTATGGCATTCTTTCAAAGCAGATGGGGGCTGGGGGCGGATCTTAAGTACCTGCACATGCTTTCAGGCATCAGACTTTCTTCCCACTAAGCTCTTTGCCTCTGCTTTTTGAGGACTGAAATCTCGATCAAATTTCAAGTGCTGTCTGGAGCAAAATGGTTAATTCTGAATCACCTTGAAGCATTCTGCCTCTGTGGAAGGGGGGGGGGGCAGCGGGTGTGTGATTTAGTCGCTCAGTTGTGTCTGACTGTGACACCATGGACTATGGCCTGCCAAGCTTCTCTGCCCATGGGATTTCCCATGGCAAGAATACTGGAGTGGGTTGCCATTTCCTTCTCCAGGGGGGATCTTCACCACACAGGGTTCGAACCCAGGTCTCTTGAACTGCAGGCAGTCTCCTGCATTGCAGGCAGATTCTTTACCAACTGAGCCACCAGGGGAGGATGGGGGAGGCGGTCCCTTAACTGTAAAGCTTTAATCTTGGCAAACAAGAACAATCTGGCAGTGGTGGGGGTCAGGGAGAGTCCAGATAAAGGACTGAGGGTGGATCACATGCTTGAATTTATGCGGGTTCCCTACCTCCTGGCCCCTGTCCTGCCAGGACACGACTCACTGTCTGCTTCCGAGAACGATCCGGATTCGTCGCTGGAGTTGGTTCCGTAAGACTGCTCACATTTAATCTGGGGTCGGACTTGGTTGTACATTCCGTCTCCCATCAGGCCTGGTTCCTGATGTTCTGTGGCAAGGAATCTGGCTCCCTGGGAACAGGGCGAGGAGGAGAACTCGCAGAGAGGGAGGCTGCAGGGCGAGCCCCCACTCCCATCCTCTGCGTAGGAGTAGGAGGAGCACGAGCTGGAAGTCCTTGTCCTGGTCTCCAACGGGGGCGAGCGAGGGCACACTTTGATTGGCACCGGGCAGCTAGTGTTGGGCCGCATCCTTCCTGGCAAGTGGTCTGCCATCAGCCCACTGTGAGGGTAGGCCTGTGAGCTGGGGAGGGACTGGCCGGCCCCCACCCACAGGCCCTTTGGCACCGGCTCGGAGAGGTCTTTGTCCAGAGCGCTTACCCCAGAATACGAGTGCACCGCGGTGCTCACTTGGTCACAGGCGCTGGAGGAGAAGATGACACTTCTCCGGTCCAGCTCTCCTTCCTGTTTACAGAGAGCCTCCAAGCCAGGCCCCTTGAGGGGCGACCCCATGGTGAAGCTGGACGCGTCCTTCTGGCCCATGTGGGGCTGTCCGTAATTCCCCGGGAAAGGGGCGTAGTCAGTTTTAAGGTCACCCTGAGTGATCCCCTTGTCAAAAGGGCACGCTGAACTCCTGGCAAAGTGCTGCTGAGAGGTACCAGGCAAGCCGGACGACTCCACACTTTTTGTTATGCTGAACAGAGACCTCAAGCAGGACGGGGAGGGCTCGCCCCTGGACCTCTCCAGGCAGGCGGCCCCGGTAGGGGGCGCGGGGACGGGAGCGGGGGCGGGGCTGGGCTGTTTCCGGTCCATTTCCACGTCGCCCGCTCTGTCTTTGACGTCAGGCTCATCTCCGGACAGGCAGAGTGTGATGCTCTCTTCTTCGTTCTCTTCGCTGGGCGGCTCGCTTTTAATCTGCCCCACGGCAAGCCCTGGTTGAGGCTGGTGCCAGAGTGATCTTCACTGAATGTGCTTGCAAAACCTGAGGTACTGTGTGATGATGCGTTATAGACATTCTTGGTACATGCAAGCTGGTATTTCTTGTATCTGGGGTACTGCGTTAACGCGTCCTTGGCCGAGCTCTCCTTGGTGTCCGCGGGCACGTCGGAGTCGGGCAACAAAACTTCTTCCTTCTCTGCCACTGGGATGGTGGTGGCCTCAAAGCTGATGGGGTCTGGAAGCATCTGGTCCCTAGGGCAAGCCATCTTGGCCGTATCCGAATCCATCGTCTCCTCCTCTTCGTCCTCCTCCTCTCCCGCGCTGTCCTCTGGGTCCTCGTGCGGGCGCTGGCATGCAGCATCCTTCCGGCACACGAAGAGGCCATCCTCGCTGTTCAGGAGCTGGGTCTGCAGGAAGCTGAAGCAGGAGTCCTCCAGGTTGTGCATGCGCAGGAACTCGGCACAGCGGATGACCTCGCGGATGTTTTCTCTGCTGAGTAACAGCTTGGCGGTGTAGGCGAACTGCAACAGCGGCCCAAACCCCCTGGCCGTGACCTGCAAAACAAACAGGGAAATCACCAACCGTTACCGTCAGCAGTGCTATTGTCCCGAATCTCTCAACTGAAGCAAGATAACCAGACAGCGCTAATGTCCCAGGATAAAGACTGCAAAGGAGCAGTTAATCTCGTCCTGGGTCAGCAATGATTCGGCTCCCAATAATTAGGGCCTGTCTCGTGCACGCCAGTGCTCAACTCATCACGATACACAGAACTGAAATCACCAGGGTCAAGTGGCTAAACAAGATGACAACGGGTTCAGTGTTTACACTAATGAAATATCCTGGCAAAAATGCACGGTAACAATGGGACGCCTATTAATTTCTCTCCCCATCCATCCTGTTGAGAGCCATTGTACATCAGGAGTGCTGCGATGCTTCTTACAGCTCGCTCGAGCCAAAGAAAGCGTTATAATTTTTTTGTCAACTGCAAAACCGGCAATATGGCCCTGTTAAAAACCGGAAGTCCATGGGGCTTTGAAAATAGTTTTTTGCTCACTTACAAAGTTAAAAAGAGACATTAAAAGCAACTCCTATTTTTTTGCTCACTCATCACGGTTTCTAGTTGAGATTTGCCAGCCACCATGTCATATCCCATCTTAACAATGATACCAGAGATGACAGTCCTTAGCAGTGTTCTCAACAAGAAATTAACTCTTGGCCCATAAAACGGGGTTGGGGGAGGGGGGCGGGCGCGGAGGGTGTTAAAAAACTAAACAAACTGGCTGTCATTTAAATGGTTGAAGCTGCTGAATGGCTCGGGACATGGGCAATTCTTTCCCTAATTATCAGCAGCAGCTCTGCCACACAGCTGTCTTCTTTCCTGGTAAATCTTCAGGGGCTGAGCCTACTGTCACGTGCTGCTCATCCATTTCATTTTACACAGATTGGGAATGTGCCATTTGTGCACAGCATGTGTACATGGGCATGCGTGCATGCACACAAACATGCAGAATGACTTAGAAATACGTTGCCTAAGGCCAGTTGTTTTTTCAGATGGAAATGGATGAAACCTCCTGGTGGTCAGGGCAGGCTTCCTTGTGTGTGTCTGTGTTCAGTCGCTCAGTCGTGTCTGACTCTTTGCCCTTCCGCTATACACAAACCCATGCATCCTCTAAGTTCTTGCAAGCACTGCTGACCCCATAAGGAAGGGAAGGGAGGCACATTCATGAATCACATGTACAAAACAAATGAAAGCAGTAGTCATGGGGTCCTTGCTGGAAGCTATAGTAGCAGTGATTAAAAAAATCTCTGCTAGGGGAATAAATGTGGAGCAAGACAAACCAGCAGGCTTGGTAAATGACTGCCACAGGAACAGAATTCAGCACAGCCAAGGCTCTTGTGAGGACCTGAAACTGTTGTTCAAAATTCAGCTCAGACACAGCTCCTCTGGGAGCCCTCTGCAGACCTCCTAGAGATCAAATGACAGCATCCTCTCAGTCCCCATGGCCGGAGTAAGGAAATACTCAGTCTTCCCCAAGGCAGCATGATTTTATAGCATTGCACCTTGTCTTTTCAAAATTTATTTGGCTACACTAGGTCTTAGTTGTGGCATATGGGCTCTTTAGTTTCAGCATGTGGGATCTGGTTCCCAGATCAGGAATTGAGCCCAGGCCCCCTGCACTGGGAGCTCGGAGTCTCAGTCACTGGGCCACCAGGGAAGTCCCTATATCAGTGCATTCTGAGGGAATGCCTAGTAAGGTAAATTTCTTAGATACAGAGATGACTGGAATTTTAATTGTTAATATTTTTTAAATACTTTCAATAAAAACCTACCACAAAAACACATGACTGCAAGACCCACATTATAGTTCTACAAAGGCAATCACTGCCATCTCCCTTTTTTTGTACTTAATTGTGTCTTTCTACCAGTCAAGGCTATGGTTTTTTCCAGTGGTCATGTATGGATGTGAGAGTTGGACTGTGAAGAAAGCTGAGCACCAAAGAATTGATGCTTTTAAACTGTGGTGTTGGAGAAGACTCTTGAGAGTTCCTTGGACTGCAAGGAGATCCAACCAGTCCATTCTAAAGGAGATCAGTCTTGGGTGTTCTTTGGAAGGACTGATGCTAAAGCTGAAACTCCAGTACTTTGGCCACCTCACGCGAAGAATTGACTCATTGGAAAAGACTGTGATGCTGGGAGGGATTGTGGGCAGGAGGAGAAGGGGACGACAGAAGATGAGATGGCTGGATGGCATCACCGACTCGATGGATATGAGTCTGAGTGAACTCCGGGAGTTGGTGATGGACAAGGAGGCCTGGCGTGCTGGGATTCATGGGGTCGCAAAGAGTCGGACACGACTGAGTGACTGAACTGAACTGAACTGAACCAGTGGACAGCAAAGTTTCTTCAGATCAGGGGCTTTTTCATTTCTCTTTGTGACCCTGAATCTAACTAGGGTCTCTAAATATCTGATAAAAGCTGGTATAGTACTGAATATGTCAGAAGTTCAACTGAGCCCCTAACATAAAACTACAGTGTTGAGAAAGTGACAACACAGTTTGTTTGTAAGTTTGGTCTCAGATTACTTTTGGAGAAAGGCATTGTGTCAACCAATAAACTACACCAATTAACTAATCAACAGTGGGCGGGGGTGCTTATTTGCTGTGTCCCCTAGTACCTGTGGGCTTCCCTGTAGCTCGGTAAAGAATCCACCTGCAAAGTGGGAGACCTGGATTCGATCCTTGGGTTGGGAAGATCCCCTGGAGAAGGGAAAGGTTACCCACTCCGGTATTCTGGCCTGAAGAATTCCATGGACAGTATAGTCCACAGTATCACAAAGAGTCAGACACGACTGAGTGACTTTCACTCACTCACTCACTCACCCCTAGTACCCATATCGAAAGGGAGCACATCTGACCACGTTTGTTCTACTAAGTTGACATGGCAACAGATTCAGCAGATGTCTGTTTTATGTACTTTTCTCCCAGGAACCTTTAAAAGGGGGTGTAAGATAAGGAAGTGCATACTGATAACTAAAGAAGGTTGTAGAGAATGTCACAGAAGCTATTTCTTCATTGTAACGTGGCTCTACCACAAAGAGAAAGTGGCAGAATCAAGACAGATTTGATTCCTTCATCAGGAAGCATCCTCTGCCCCCCCCCAAGGCAATCTGCCAGTTGCAGAGTGCATAATACACATCTTGACTTTTGGCAGATGTGCTCATTATATGGGAAATCTGGGAAATTCATCTCAATGCTATTTATTTATTTTTTCATACAGTGCTCCTTACACTCTCATCCCCATTCTTTTTTTTTAATCTTGATGTGGTCTCAGTAAGCTGCACCACTGCCCCCATTATGACTGCATTAAAGAAAATTCCTAAAGAGGCTAAGAGACATCCATGGGTGTCACTAGATCAGTCCTGGGTGCCACCACATGCCTCAGGGCAACAAGGAGCTGCAGGAAGCTCTCCACTTAGGGCCAGGCTGTTCCTTAAATGTAGGAGTGGGGCCAAGGATGCCAATAAGCACAGTCTCCACATCCCAAATCAGTTCACCAATCCTTTTGGGTTCAGGAGACATGACGAGTTGAAATGATGGTCACATGCTCACGAAAAGTCAAGAATAAAAACAGGGTTGTAAACTGTCATTCAAGCCCAGGTCAGAGGAAATGGTGTCCTCACCATGAAATCTTAAGCAACCATAATTAGCTCTTCCCTCCCATGAGGTTAAATAATGGTTTGTTATATTCAATTCGGCTACATTTTGTTCAGCTTCTATGTGCAGGGTTTTGTCTAGTGAATCAATTATTATTCACCAAGCTCCTGTTACTGCCTAGCACCATTCTAGCTGGTTCTCCTAACATACTGCAAGGCAGGCAGGATTGCCATGATTTTTGTAGCCAAGGAAACTGAGAAGCAAGGAGGTGAAGGAATGCATCCAAGGTCATAGAGCTTGTAAGTGGAGAGCTGGGATTCCAACTAGTGCTATGAGGAATGGTTAAGTCTAAGACTCAGCACTGTCCTTAATAAACTCATGATTTAGCTTTGAAGAAGAGATATATGAACAATAAGTTAATTTTAAGTAACCATGTTAACACTGAGAGGGCTGAGCGTCCAGTGGCTAAGATTCTGAACTCCCCAGTGCAGGGGGCCTGAATTCAATCCCTGGTCAGAGAACTAGTTTCCACATGCTACAACTTAAGAGTTCGCATGCTGTCCAGCATGCGATCCAGCATGCCCCAACTGACCTAGTGTAGCCAAAAACAAAACCAAAAAAAAAAAAAAAGAATGGAAGGGCTGTCGCAAGAGTTGACATGGATATTTGTTTTCTGAGGACAATGTGAGGTGAAGTGATTCCTGAAAGTGGAAAGACAGTGCAAGCTACTCAAGATGGAGGATAAACCAATACTGAGAAAGCCTCTGCCTGTTTTAACAGTTGACATGATGAGTGGTCAGCTGAGAAATCCTAACCAGTTCAGAAGAGGAGATGGCTGAGGTCCATGTGGTCCCTTGAACACGTCTAATCAGGACACCTGGAGTGCACTGAATTGCCTCCAGCGGGGTCGAATCTGGGCTTCCCAGGTGGTGCTAGAGGTAAAGAACCCTCCTCCAATGCGGGAGGCATTAGAGACCTGGGTTCCATAGCTGGGTCAGGAAGATCCCCTGGAGCAGGGTACAGCAACCCACTCCAGGATTCTTGCTTGGGGAATCCCAAGGACAGAGGAGCCTAGTGGGCTACAGTCCAGAGGGTCACACAGAGTTGGACACGACAGAAGCAAGTTCGCATGCATACATGCACATACAGGTCTGATCTGGGTCAAGGGCTGCTTTGATATAATGGGTACCTTCTGAACTGCAACACCCATCCCTCCCAGGAGCCCATCTCTGGTGCATGTAGGCCAGTGTTAAAACAGGCAGAGGCTTTCTCAGTATTGGTTTATCCCCCATCTTGAGTAGCTTGCACTGTCTTTCCACTTTCAGGAATCATTTCACCTCACTTTGTCCTCAGAAAAGAAATATCCAGGTACCCATGACAAATATCCAGGTACCAATGTGAAGCTGGATGTTTATGAAACTGGGCCACAAGCCTGCAC
Source organism: Aepyceros melampus (assembly GCA_006408695.1). Taxonomy (NCBI): domain Eukaryota; kingdom Metazoa; phylum Chordata; class Mammalia; order Artiodactyla; family Bovidae; genus Aepyceros; species Aepyceros melampus. Next base: position 163,291 of record SJXQ01001986.1, read on the forward strand.
TGTTATTTACATTCTGTTTGTAACAAATAAGGCTCTGATAATGGGGAAAATAAGATGGGGGTAGGAGGTGGAGAATCACACACAAAACTAATGACCCATAAAAATGTTATTTAAAAAGGTAATGATCACCAAGTTACAATGGAATGAAGTAATGAGAAATAGCAAGCCAGTCCCAGCTCACTGATGTTAATGGAGCTGTGCTCCACTGCTCTAAGGGAAGCAGACATATCCAAGCTCAAAATTACCGTCAGGGATGGTCTAAAGGAACGACGAACAGACGCAAAATACAGTATTGGGGGCACCTGGGATAACAGTCTCGCATTATGAAAGTAATATTTAGGTTGGATCATTAAAAAAAATTTTTTTTTTGGCCATGCCTCGAGGCGTGTGGATCCTAGTTCCCCACCCAGGGCTGGAACCCACGTCGCTTGCACTGGAAGTGTAGAGTGTTTACCACTGGACTGCAGAGTATTTTTTTCATCACATAGTGTGCAATATGCATTGTGCTACAGATGAGACTGGCTCACACACTGGGCAAATGGAGTGTGGCCTGTGGGACCGAGGTCCACGAGAGGTCAGCAAATAACCTTGCCTTGCTCTCTGGTTGCTCCCAAGGAGGCTGTGACCTCAGTCAACAGCACACACGAGGCAAGTGGCACTGACCTTTGGGTTTGGGGTCTGAAAGAAGCAAGGTCGGACCACTAGACTTGCACCCTGTGGTGTGCATGCATGTGCCATTCATGGGTTGAAAATGTAACCCACTGAAGCTATGAGCCTCCACCCTTTGTTCCCCCAGGGTTCTGATGTGCGATCTCTCTGCTGGAGAAGAAAGGACGATGAAGTGATGAAAACGTAGGGAGCAGAGGGCACGCTTAGGGGCTGTTAGTAGGACTGGGGGGTTTATCCTCTGAGAATGTGCCCCGTGTGCTGCTGGACAGAGCTGGTGAAAAAAAACTTCTCAACAATTTCTTTGCTCTGAACTATTATAGGGATCAGGCAGTTGGGCTGCAGGCATAAATTGAAAATAGGGTTTGGGACTTTTTATGAGACATGAACAGCATTCCACATGTGATGAAGGGCCATGTGATGAAGGTCTCCTCTGATGGTTCTTTTAGCTTTCTTCTTTGTTTTTAAAGTTTTAAAAAACTTTTGGCCGCCATCTATAGCATGTGTGATCTTAGTTTCCCAATGAGGGATCAAACCCTCACCCCCTGCACTGGAAGGCAGAGGCCTAACCACTGGACCACCAAGGATGTCCCTCCTCAGCTGCTGCTGGCAGTATACATTCATGATTGCAGCACTGATCTGCCCAAGGCTGGTCACATGGGTCAGGAGATCTGGGGATTGCACTCCAGGGGAGGAGTGGCACGTGACCAAGGTTCCATAGTCCCAGCCTCACAAAACATGGACTCTTTTATCTTCAGCAACATTACATCCCAGTGAAGCTAGATCTCTCCTCCTCTCCTGGAACGGGGAAGAGAGGTAGCAAAGCTTTGCCAATCGGTTTTTGAAAACACTGACTTGGGTTGTATTTGCACAGCAAGGCACTTGTCAAATAAGAGAACAACACTGATGACGACTCACTCCTCCTTTCCACCCCCGCACCACTCTGCATCCCATTCTGCAGGCTGAAGACTGATTTAGAGATGAAGCATTGCTTCTAATCTTAATTTTCTAAAATTAATATCCATATTATCACATGTGTCTCCCAAAAGCAGCATGCTATACAAGCATACTACATTCAGGATGTGTTTGTTAAATTAACCTCACTATTTCAACAGAACTTCTGGTTATTTTAATATTAATTTTAGTTAATGACAGAGCCAGAGAAATCAATGTTTCCATTCCTAAAGTAACAATACAAAAACTAAAGCAAGTTGATTTATAATATCTACAAGTTATAATTTCATATGGTGGGTTTTAAAAAATCTATTAGTGAATGTAGCTTACAAGCATGAAATTAAGCATCTTTTCTCTCCTGTGCAGGCTTGAATTGGGGTTTCCAGCCACAATATAAAGTTCCTCTCCTGTTTGTAAATCTGTCCCTGAGACTCTATCTGATCATTTAATCATTGACTGTTTTTTGTTTACTCATTCATTTTTTCACGGACCACATAGTGGGCACTGACTATGCACTGTATGATATCTGAGTGTACCAGCTGTCTTTCATCCAAATCCCAGTTCTACAATGTACCAGGTAACTACTAGAGATCTCTTCAAGAAAATTAGAGATACCAAGGGAACATTTCATGCAAAGATGGGCTCGATAAAGGACAGAAATGGTCTGGACCTAACAGAAGCAGAAGATATTAAGAAGAGGTGGCAAGAATATACGGAAGAACTGTACAAAAAAGATCTTCATGACCCAGATAATCATGATGATGTGTTGACTAATCTAGAGCCAGACATCTTGGAATGTGAAGTCAAGTGGGCCTTAGAAAGCATCACTACGAACAAAGCTAGTGGAGGTGATGGAATTCCCGTTGAGCTGTTTCAAATCCTGAAAGATGATGCTGTGAAAGTGCTGCATTCAATTTGCCAGCAAATCTGGAAAACTCAGCAGTGGCCACAGGACTGGAAAAGGTCAGTTTTCATCCCAATTCCAAAGAAAGGCAATGCCAAAGAATGCTCCAACTACCGCACAATTGCACTCATCTCACATGCTAGTAAAGTAATGCTCAAAATTCTCCAAGCCAGACTTCAGCAATATGTGAACCGTGAACTCCCTGATGTTCAAGCTGGTTTTAGAAAAGGCAGAGGAACCAGAGATCAAATTGCCAACATCCGCTGGATCATGGAAAAAGCAAGAGAGTTCCAGAAAAACATCTATTTCTGCTTTATTGACTATGCCAAAGCCTTTGACTGTGTGGATCACAGTAAACTGTGGAAAATTCTGAAAGAGATGGGAATACCAGACCACCTGACCTGCCTCTTGAGAAATCTGTATGCAGGTCAGGAAGCAACAGTTAGAACTGGACATGGAACAACAGACTGGTTCCAAATAGGAAAAGGAGTACGTCAAGGCTGTATATTGTCACCCTGCTTATTTAACTTATATGCAGAGTACATCATGAGAAATGCTGGACTGGAAGAAACACAAGCTGGAATCAAGATTGCTGGGAGAAATATCAATAATCTCAGATATGCAGATGACACCACCCTTATGGCAGAAAGTGAGGAGGAGCTAAAAAGCCTCTTGTTGAAAGTGAAAGAGGAGAGTGGAAAAGTTGGCTTAAAGCTCAACATTCAGAAAACGAAGATCATGGCATCTGGCCCCATCACTTCATGGGAAATAGATGGGGAAACAGTAGAAACAGTGTCAGACTTTGTTTTTTTGGGCTCCAAAATCACTGCAGATGGTGACTGCAGCCATGAAATTAAAAGGCGCTTACTCCTTGGAAGAAAAGTTATGACCAACCTAGATAGCATATTCAAAAGCAGAGACATTACTTTGCCAACAAAGGTCCGTCTAGTCAAGGCTATGGTTTTTCCTGTGGTCATGTATGGATGTGAGAGTTGGACTGTGAAGAAGGCTGAGCGCAGAAGAATTGATGCTTTTGAACTGTGGTGTTGGAGAAGACTCTTGAGAGTGCCTTGGACTGCAAGGAGATCCAACCAGTCCATTCTGAGGGAGATCAACCCTGGGATTTCTTTGGAAGGAATGATGCTAAAACTGAAGCTCCAGTACTTTGGCCACCTTATGCGAAGAGTTGACTCATCGGAAAAGACCCTGATGCTGGGAGGGATTGGGGGCAGGAGGAGAAAGGGACGAGCGAGGATGAGATGGCTGGATGGCATCACGGACTCAATGGACATGAGTCTGAGTGAACTCCGGGAGTTGGTGATGGACAGGGAGGCCTGGCGTACTGCGATTCATGGGGTCGCAAAGAGTCGGACACGACTGCGCGACTGAACTGAACTGAACTGAACTTGAACTGCTTACTTAATTGTTATATGCTTCAGTTTCTCTCCAACTGTAAGACCAACAGTGCCTGCCTTGTAGTAAAACCTATGGAACAGCTTCTAGCATTGAGTAACAGCAATTATTATTGCTGTTATTACAAAAATGAATAATATATAGTCTCCTCCAAAAAGCTAACATTTCACTGACCAGAGACAGATGTTCAGTACAAATGTCTAGAATGTAATGTAAGTATGTAACAGATATTTGCAGCTTGCTAAGGCAGGACCAAGCTAGGGGTAGTAATCGCTAAGAGTGTCCGCATAGCCTTCCTGGAAGAGATGACCTTTTGAACACTGAGCTGAAGTTAAGAAAGGCCTGGCTCATTCTTCAAATGCCATTTTCTCAGTCAGACCTTTCCTGGGCCTCTCATACACCTGTCCTTCCAGCCCATGACTGGCTATCAGACTTGCAGGACCGAGTGCAAAGTGGAAGCATGGTCTTACTATTTGGAGGTTGAGAACTTCAAGATGATGGATGACTTGGTGGGACTTCCTTGGAGGTTCAGTGGTTAAGACTCCACACTCCCAATGCAGGGGGCCCAGGTTCGATCCCTGGTCAGGGACCTCGATTCAGCATGTCACAAGTTTCATGCCACAACTAAAGATCCCACATGTGGCGACGAAGATTCCACACATGGCAGTGAAGAGCCTGCATCATACAGCTAAGATCCAAATTTAAAAAAATCTGAAAAGATGATGGCAAGGTCCTTCTGAGCATGGGACCCTAGGCAATGACATAGGTCAGAAGCCCGTGATCTGGCCCTATAAACATGCACTTGCTATCGATGCCCGGCTGTTGAAATGGTGATCTCAGGGGGGTGACGTCATCCGAGGGTTGAGCTAGTGAAATCCATCTGAGTGAAACTCCAAGGGTTTAGGGCCACAAGTACTGGGATCAGCAGTATAGGTCAAGTGACTCTCGGGGTTATGGGTATCTTGGACTGAAATACAGTCAGCCCACAAAGAAACTTTTTGATTGGTGAAAAAAGAAAAGATCATGTAGGTTAAGTGGACATAGCCCTGCTTGAGTCTCCATGATAGGGTCATGATCCCACATTTGAGTCAGTTCACAGATCCAGACTCTCTAAAATTAATTCTCAGGAACTCTCAAGGAAGAATCCTACAGTAATCCATGTTGCTGCTATGATTTCTTCTGCAAGGGTCTGCAGAAATGTATTGAATATATCTTGTAGTTTTCCTAAACAATGAACAAATACAAGCTTTTTGAATTTCAAAAACTTCAACAAAAAATTATTCAGAAACTGTCTATATCGGAGCCAAATCTATCTATATATCCATCCCTACCTATCTATGAACTGAAGTAGTTGTACTACTTTACTTATTTAAAGATTTTTTTTGATGTGGACCATTTTTAAAGTCTTTATTGAATTTATATAATATTGCTTCTATTTTATGTTTTTGGTTTTTTTGGCCATGAGGCATGTGGGATCTTGGCTTCCTGATTAGGGATCAAACCTGCACTGCTTGCACTGGAAGGCAAAGTCTTAACCACAGGACTTCGGGGAAGTCCCAGTAGTATTACTTCAATACAAACGTAACAGGACAATCTCAATAGTTCTAACCAAACTACTATCTTTGACTTCTATCACTTAATTTTAGTCTGATATTATAAACTCATATGCTGATTATTTCCTATTGTTTTTCAGACTCACATCCCCTCTTCTTTTGCTTTTTCCTTACTTGTATTGAGAAACAATTGACATACATCCCTGTAGAAGTTTGAGGTATACAGTGTGATGGTTGGATGGACATATACTGTGAAATTATGACCACAGTAGTTTCAGCTAACATCATCTTCTTGTGCTTCCCTGCTGGCTAAGATGGTAACGAATCTGCCTCCATTGCAGGAGACCCGGGTTTGATCCCTGGGTGAGGAAGAGCCCCTGGAGAAAGGGATGGCTACCCACTCCAGTATTCTTGCCTGGAGAATTCCGTGCACAGAGGAGTCAGGTAGGCTGCTGTCCATGGGTCACAAAGAATCGGACATGACCGAGCAACTAACACATCATCTTCTTATATAAGACACAATAAAAAGAAAAAAAAATTCTCCTTATGATGAGAATTTCTAGGATTTACTCTCTTAGCAACTCTCCTATGTATCACAATCACGCCCATTCTCTTTATGTTTCCTTCTCTAATGCTGAAGCTAGATTAGTTTTTAAACTTTCTCTTTAAAGCTTTGTTTTTAAACCAGGCTCCTTTGTCAGGTGACTTATTCTGCCCATGGGGCACTGGTGGGAGATGAGAGGTAGGAGGAAAGCAGTTGTGGTTTCTGATTCTTCCCGTTTTCTTTCCTTCCCTGGTAGGGTGTCTGGAAGTGGTGGTCTCCTCCCTGATGCAGCCCCTCCTATGCTCAGAGCCCACTTTTATCCCTCCAGCCCTGGGAGTGGGAGCACAACCTGCCATCATTAATCACTGGCTTGAGTCTCCTTCCACTTCCTGTTCTTTCAGTTTTCCAACACCTGTTTAACCAATTCCCTGTCTCATACCCCCTCTGTTTGAAACACCTGGCATGGTTTCTGTTTCCCTGACTCAATCCTCATCCATTTTACAGACAAGGAAGCCAAATGAGGTGAAGCCCAGAAAGGTGAAGGGATTTTCCCCAAAGTCACATGGCTGGTCAGCCAGGGTTTCAATAAAGCCATCTGAATGTAGAGTTCAACTCTCCTGCTCCTTTAACTAAAAAAAAAAATTTTTTTTAATATTATACTGGAGTATAGTTAATAATATTGTGAGTTGCAGGTGGACACCAAAGGGACTCAGCTATACGTATATACGCATCCCTTCTCCCCCAAAGTCTCCTCCCAGTCAGGCTGCACATCATGCTGAGTAGAGTTCCGTGTGAGCTACAGTTGGTCCTTGTTCGTTATCCATTTTAAATACCTTCCTGCTCCTTTCATACTGGCTGTTGTTTCTCTGAAGTGAACCAGAAAAGAAATGAAATTTCACATGGACACACAGGATTGTATGTTTTATTACATTCTCTAAAACAGTCACTTTTCTATACCTCTATCCATAGGAGTCTGGCCAACTGGATGTGGTACTTCCCCAGTACGAAGAAGGGCGAATCTCACATCTGGTTCTATCGTCATTTATATTATTCAGATTCAGTGCCTAGATTTCTCCTGAAGAAGGATGCAAACTGCTAAGTCCCTTCTTTGCCTGATGAAACCTGGTAAATCAAGGGAGCTCTTCTATCACATAGGAATTTGATAAACCAGCCAGCTCAGCTCAGCTTCAGTTCTTGGCATCTGGAAGACATCAAAGTAGAAATGCCTTTCTGGTGGGGGGCCATGTTACCCCAAAGCTTTGTTCCAGATGGCAAAGGCAGCCTGGTAAGGCTCATGTTTAGGGGGCGTGTCACGTGACCCCTGCCTGTGTCCATTGACTCCAAGTGATTTTCGGGCTACCTAACATTGAAACTGCCCCTGAGGTATCTGGGAGAAGAGAACAGGGAAGGAAATGCAAACATCCATCATCGTCTTTCCTGGAAACTGGCAACGCTTCGGCCCTACAGAACCTTCACTTCACCTGGGTGGTTTTGCCTCCTCATCTCACTGCTTCATGTGTGGCCTTAATTATTTTCGCCTTCAGTTACCCAACAGTTATGTTTCCCAGCTAAATGATAGGCAAGAGTCACAGGTGATTCAAATAGAAGGTACTGTATTCATATTTACTCTAAAAGCATACAATGAAAACAGAAAGTCTCTCTTCTGAAAGATTATGTAATGAAGCTCATGGAGTAATTTTTAAAAATTCAATTTCAGTATAACTGTAAATCTTAAAATAGGTATAAAATAGTACTAACTTTTTATGTTTTTCAGTGTAAAATGAAAGTGAAAAGCATCCTACTCACTGGTAAACAAGTAGTAAAACCTGCATCGAGGTTTACAGTTTCATTTGAAAAACCACCTCCAACAGAAAATTATTTTTTAGAAGGTTTAAAAAATTACCTAATTTCCATTTGACTGACCCCCTCCCCTTTTTCAAGAAACTAATGATCTTCACAGACTAGAATTTTCTTGAGTCAAGGTTTGGTTTTACCTCCTAGACCCCTCTAGTCATTTCAAACCAACCATCAACCATTTGATGTTCAACCAGATAACACAGAACAGTTTTTAAAGCTTCTAGTCTTGCGAAGTTTAGTTTCTCATCAGAGCTCTCTAACCGTTCTTCCTGTGCTCAGTCACGTCCAACTCTGTGACCCCATGACTGTAGGCTGCCAGGCTCCTCTGTCCATGAGATTTTCCAGGCATGAATGCTGGGGCAGGTTGCCATTTCCTACACTGGGGGATCTTCCAGAGCTAGGGACTGAATCTACGTCTCTTGAGTCTCCTGCATTGGCAGGAACATTCCTTACCACTAAAGCCACCTGGGTGCTTCCTATTAAGCCAAAATTCCCATCCCTGAGCAACTTCACTTTCACGCATTGGAGAAGAAATGGTAACCCACTCCAGTGTTCTTGCCTGGAGAATCCCAGGGACGGCGGAGCCTGGTGGGCTGCCGTTTATGGGGTCGCACAGAGTCGGACACGACTGAAGCGACTTAGCAGCAGCAACCCATCCCTGAAACCTAACCAGTTACCAGCCCCTCTCCCCACCTCACTGCCGACCTCTGAAACATCTTGAGCTTGACTACATCTCCAGCAAGATACCTGGACTGAGTTGATGCTCCAGTCTCTAGAACAGAGGACAGAACTATCACCTCCCTCCGTCTAGAGTCTATTTTCTATGAATGCAAAGGTTTATTTCACTGCCACTTATTACTTATGTTGGTACCAATTACCACCTCTGAGCTGCTGCTCCCCCCCCTCCCCCGAGCATTTGCTACCGATAAGCCACATGTCCATTTTAATCGTACAAAACTGGTTTCTTAACCTGAGTGTACATCCGTGTCAATATTCAGAAACTGTTCTTATTATATAAAGTGTTCTCCAGGAAAACTTTTTAAGATTCACTTTCTTCCTTTTTAAAAAACCTGTAATGCCACGTCTTCACCTCCATATTTCTGATGTTTTCCTGGGCTCCACAGTTTCTCAAATATTTTGACCTTAACAAGTTGTGCCATCATTATGACTGTCTTGCTTGTCCTTTGAGACTTCATCCAGACGGGGAGCTTAGATGTTTTCTTCTACCTGGGGTTTTCATTTCTTTCTCCAAGGTTTTCCTCAGTTTTCCATCTACTGAACATTCTCTATGACATACAATATAGAGGTAATTCAGGGCTCTCTGTCATCCTCAATACTAAATGGTCAGCCCCAAAGAGTAGCTGTTGGTCTCCTTATCTTTTTGCTCCACATAGGACAATACATTTCTTTTCTCTCTCCCTCTTTGAAAGGTTTCCACTCATTTTGAGCTTGGGTTTTCTTGACACTGTTTTTGCAGGTCCTGTGTACTTTTTCATGGGCTTCTCAGGTGGCGCTAGTGGTAAAGAACCCACATGCCAATGCAGGAGATGTAAAGATATGTGTTTGATCCCTGGATTGGAAAGATCCCCTGGAAGAGGAAACGGCAACCAACTCCAACATTCCTGCCTGGAGAATCCCATGGACAGAGGAGCCCAGCAGGCTACAGTCCATAGGGTCACAAAGAGTCGGACACAACTGAAGTGACTTGGCATGCATACCTATTCATAGTTGTTCATATTTTCCTACCGTTCAAAAAAAAATCTGAGCAAAACAGAGAACTGCTGGCACAATTACCATCCTTTGTAGAAAAAAAAATAAAAAAGGTCCTCATCTGAACTTTGTTTTGGACATTTCATAGCTGTCCTGAGTCATCTTTCCCTGCATAGGCGTAATTTCTGCATTTCTCTGATTTTAAAAAAGAATTTCAAAAGGTCGTGAACCCCAAACCAGAAAACTTCTAAAGGAAAACACAAGGCAGAAACTTCATGACACCAGATTTGGTGATAATTTCCTGGATATGACACCACCACAGGCAACAGAAGCAAACAGAGGCAAATGGGACTACATAAAATTTAAAAACTTTTGTGCGTGAAAAGACACAACAGAAGGACATCTCTGATGGTCCAGTGGTTAAGAAAATGCCTTGCAATGCATGGGACGTGGGTTTGATCCCTGGTTGGGGAACTAAGATCCCACATGCTACAGAGCAACTAAGCCCTGATGCCACAACTAGAGAGTCTGTGCAATGCAATGAAAGAGCTCACACGATTCAGTGAAAATCCTACGGGCTGCAACTAAGACCCGATGCGGCCAAATAATACATAATCTTAAAAAGACCCAACAGAGTGAAAAGGCAACTTATGGAATGAGAGAAGAGATCTGTGAATCGTATATTTAGTAAGGGGTTAATATCAATAATATAAGGAACTCCTATAACTCAACAACAAAAATCAAATAATTTGGGTTTTTTCAAAAGGCAACGGACTTGAATAGGTATTTTTCCAAAGGAGACGGACAAATTGCCAACAAGCATATGAAAAGATGCTCAAGGCCGCTAATCATGAAAGAAATGCAATCAAAACCACAATAAGGGATTACCTCTGACACATGAGGAGCTACTATCAAAAAAGGACTATTTTTAAAGTAAGATGTTTACTGGACATTAGTATGAATGAATGAAGTCACTCAGTCGTGTCCGACTCTTTGTGACCCCATGGACTGTAGCCTACCAGGCTCCTCTGCCCATGGGATTCTCCAGGCAAGAATCCTGGAGTGGGTTGCCATTTGCTTCTCCAGGGAATCTTCCCGATCCAGGGACATTAGTATAGGACACTTAAAAATGGTTAAAATGGTAAATTCATGTTGTGCTTTTTCAAATTAAAATAAAAACAGGTCTTGAAATAATTATGGACTGTGCAAAATCTCCTCTTTGACTATCATGTTCTCTAAAATGATATGGTTTCTTCTAAGGATTCTCTTGTGTATACTCTTGTCAGTTCCTTTTAGTTAGTCAGTGTTAGGACCAAAGTAGCAATTCTAGTCTTGAACTGTCTATCCTCTAAAGGTGAAAACACCAATAGGGCAAATCAATAACTGCTCAGGTATTCTGTTAGTTGAAGAGAATTCTGAAAGCTACTTATATAGTTGAAGTTCTATATCATGCCTCTCCTTTGCCCTAATTTTGTAAATGGGAATTGAAACCTGGAGTCCGTAATTGCTCCGACTATATAATCCATAAGGAGTTCCTCCTACACTGTCAATTTCGTTTCTCTCCTATTTCCTCCTAGTTCTCTTTAGAAGGCTCCTGCCCTCGGGTTTCTCGACTTGCTTACAGTTTCTGGATACATGCTGCTGCTCTGCTTTTCTGCCCAGCTGGTCACATCTTCCATTTGAATAAAGAATTCCTTCTCATGGCCATATCTCCATGTCATGCCCTTTTGCTCACGCAGTTACTTGAGCTATCTAAGAAATTCTATTTATCACTCTGGCAATAATCTCCAGCTCAATTTCTTAATTACTCCTGCTTCACCCAAATAAGCACTGCTTCTGTCTTCCACTTCTCCTTGGTTATCCTTATCAAGTGATTCACCAAATACTTGCACTTTCCTATCAATGTCAAACCTGCTTCCTTCTGCAATAATCCGTGTCATGAGATTAGCAGGATATTTGTCCCTCCCTTCGCCCTCCTCCACTTTCAGTTTAAAGCATAAACCTTATGCACTGGAGGTCCTCAATAACTATTCTCTGAACTGAATTGAACTAACCCTAGTAATGCCTGCTGGGGCAGCAGACAACTTGAGTCCTCCGTTCACATGACAATCCATCACAAAATTGAAGACATCTGTCATGCCTGGTTAGGGAATTTTTATTTTTTTCTTTCCTTTCAAGAACTGAAGTCATATTCTCCATCTGAAATAAAAACTGAAGAACTGACAGATCACACGTCTCTTATAGAAAATGTCATTTTCTTCTTGACCTCTGGAAGCAAGTGGGTTTACATTCCACTAACACCCCAATCACCATGAAGACTCGGTTGCCACCAACGGAGAATCACTGGTCTTTGGTGGGGAAAATAATCTAACCCTGACAACCTGGGCAAGTACTGCCAATCTTTGCTTTGCAAAATAGGAATAAATAAATAGGGACATGCTGAATAAATTCAGATAATACATCTAAAAGGTTTTGGAGACAAACACTAAAAATTCTAAAAAGACGTGTATCATCTTTTCAAACAGAGCTTTTCCATTTGCAATGGAAGTGGGTGTTACTGTGGCTTACACAAGGAACAAAGCTACAGATTTTGCCTTACAAGCATGGTTTAGATGACAGCAGGGACAGTATTTCTACTGTCTTTAGTTTCCTCCATCTAAGTCCTTTACTATCCACCCTAAAACAGAAGCCAAGACGTGCTGACTGGGTTATCCAAGGCTGTACAGTAAGCCAGGATAAACGCATATATGGGAACCAGATGTTTTGCCAAAGAGACCATGTATTCCTGATTTCTCCTCCCTCCTCCTGTTTCCACAACGGGCTCTGCCAATGGGGAAGAGTCAATGCTGATGCGATGCAGGCACCATCTGTGCTCTGCGAGGACTCAAACAGCGGCCACCAACCTTCTGATGTGAGACGGACCATGGCTGCCCCGGAGTTTAAGCAGACAGCACACACAGCTCTGCAGTAATCAAGGTTGCAGAAATCAGTATACTCCTAGGTCGGTGCATGAAGTCCAATTGATGTCACTCAGCTACTCGCCCACCTAGTTCTCACATTATCTCTGTGTGATTCCCATCATCAAAGGAGGGAATGAAGAGGGAGTCCAACCATCAGTGTGGCCAAGGCTGCCATTTTTGCCTGGATCTACTGGGCTCTTGCCCTGCCGCCTTCAACAGCTTTCCGTGGGAACTAGGGCACCAGGCTTGCAAATGACATCAATGGTACTGGATGTAAGCCTCCTATGAGAAGGGCACTATGTCCAGGATAGAGACTATGGAGCATGAAGGCAGGGGCCTCTTCTGACTTTTTTTTTTTCGGCCATTGCACTTGGCATGAGGTATCTTAATTCCCCAAACAGGGATTGAACCTGTGCTTCTGCATTTACTATGTAGAGTCTTAACCACTGCACCACCAGGGGGAGTCCCCTAGGGGCCTATTTTGGACAGTGGAGTCATCTCTGGTAGCACTGCTGCTGAAGCAGGTGAGGCAGAAATTTCCGCCAATGACTGGCAGGCTGTGTCCAGTTTCTGTGGGGCTGAAACACACTTCTCATGCTAACTCAGGGGATGGTGAGAAAAGGAAATAAGCCACAGGTGCATCCAGAATGCCCCTTGGAGGCTGTTCTGGGCCACCTATTTTGAATGTGGCTTGGAACTGTGATGAAAGACCTCTTTATTTACAGCTCCTAACCAGGGAGACAACTTTTTCTACTCTAAAGGAAGATATCTCTTGAATCCTGAAAACAAACTTTTGATTTCTGAGAGACACCAAATCTCAAGAATAACAGCTGTTTTGGGTGAATCAATGTATTTCAGAATATACCTTTAAGGATGTGAGTTCAGGCACCTATAATACCTGGTTGGGGGTGTTCCAGTATTTTGATGGAATTTTAGTAATCAAAGCTGGAAATCAGACTACAATGGAAAACAGCCCTCCAGTTTCCTTGCTCTATCAGAGCAGGAAATATTTGGCTCCTGTGAGTGAGGACCCTAGAGCTCATCCACAGTGGATGGTCAGCAGCCTTCCAGTTCAGCAGAGTTTTGAAAACCTCAGCCATGCTAGTAGGTATCTGGATGGCACCATCATTTCTTTAACAAGTATAGGAGGCCAGGGCTTAAGAACCTCTGGGTAGGGTCATCTTTGTGGTAAAAATTCTGAGACTCAAAGCAAAAGGGAAAACTAATACCACTTCTCCTGTCCTCTCTGCTGATACCACCTCTCCTCTCTCCTGCAGCTTGATGATCTTTCTGGATCCTCTATTCCAGGGAGGCTGAAGAGTCTTTGGGTAAATGTTCCTGACATGGACCATGTTTCCAGTAGCAATGACCTGCTTTAGAGAGCAAACTGTATGCTCTTCCATCTGACCTTCCAGATTGCCCCCCAAACAACTCCCCTTTCAATCTCATCTCCAGTTATCCTCTTGAGCCTGACCACCAGCCTTTCTCTGGCCTTCCAGCATTTGCTCAAGCTGTGCTCACTGCCTGGGTCCATTCTTCACTTTGCTTTACTGATGCCAACAGTACCCGTGAAATCTATGGAGGACAGAGGGCAGGGTGTCCTTCAGTATGGAATTCAAGGCCAAGGGAAACCGCTGTGAAGGAGGTGGCAATTAAATTGGATGCCCACCCCCTCACACACACTCTGGACAAGAGCTGCTGCTCACAGACCCCCCAGCTCTGGCATTCAATCACATGAGTACATGAGTGCTGCTTTACATTGCTATCTGAATGTTGTGCCTTTTAAAAAACTTTTAAATTTTATTAATAATGTGCTAATTTTTTCTGTACATAAAAGTGATTCAATTATACATGTGTATATACATATTATTTTTCATATTATTTTCCATTCTGGTTTATCACAGGATACTGAATATAGGTCCCTGTGGTATACAGTAGGACCTTGTTGTTTATCCATTCTATATATAATAGCCTGCATCTGCTAATCCCAAACCCCAGTCCTTCTTTCTCTGACCTCCCTCTCCCTTGGCAACTCCAAGTCTGTTCTCCGTGTCTGTGAGTCTGCTTCTGTTTCATAGATAAGTTCATTTGTGTTATATTTTAGATTCCACATATAAGTGATATCATATGGTATTTGTCTTTCGCTTTCTGACTTGCTTCACTTAGTATGATAATCTTTCAGTTCAGTTCAGTTCAGTTGCTCAGTCGTGTCCGACTCTTTGTGACACCACGAATCGCAGCATGCCAGGCCTCCCTGTCCATCACCAACTCCCAGAGTTCACTCAGACTCACGTCCATTGAGTCTGTGATGCCATCCAGCCATCTCATCCTCTATTGTCCCCTTCTCCTCCTGCCCACAATCCCTCCCAGCATCACAGTCTTTTCCAATGAGTCAACTTTTCTCATGAGGTGGCCGAAGTATTGGAGTTTCAGCTTCAGCATCAGTCCTTCCAAAGAACACCCAGGACTGATCTCCTTTAGGATGGACTGGTTGGATCTCCTTGTAGTCCAAGGGACTCTCAAGAGTCTTCTCCAACACCACAGTTCAAAAGCATCAATTCTTCAGTGCTCAGCTTTCTTCACAGTCCAACTCTCACATCCATACATGATCACTGGAAAAACCATAGCCTTGACTAGACAGACCTTTGTTGGCAAAGTAATGTCTCTGCTTTTGAATATGCTATCTAGGTTGGTCATAACTTTCCTTTCAAGGAGTAAGCATCTTTTAATTTCATGGCTGCAATCACCATCTGCAGTGATTTTGGAGCCCCCCAAAAATAAAGTCTGACACTGTTTCCACTGTTTCCCCATCTATTTGCCATGGAGTGATGGGACCAGATGCCATGATCTTCGTTTTCTGAATGTTGAGCTTTAAGCCAAGTTTTTCACTCGCCTCTTTCAATTGCTGCAAAAGTGTCATGCCTGTCTTGATGAGAAATTCCTGAAGGTTTGTTTTTCTGGGTCATCTACATGTATTCTAATAAAACCTCAAAAAATATCTTCATTGTTGTTTCTTTTCAGAAGCCAATAATATCACACATTTTAAAGGAATTCACAAAAGGCCCACATTTTCACCTCAGTTAGATGATACAGTATTCACAAAAGGTTAAATGATAGATAGGTCACAGAGTACTACTGGGGTCATGAGGATTTTTGTGTACATCCTAGGTATCTCGTATCAACAATAATCAATCCAAAAATATCTACTTGAGCATTTGCTGTGTTGGGTGCTGAGGTAAACAGAAGCAGAACAGACAGTCTTACCCTGGAGGAACTCATCATGTATTATCCATAGTTGGGGAGTATAATTAAATGTTAAACTATACATTGTCGAGACTCCTGGAATGACAGAAAGTGCGAGAGGAAGGATGGGTCTGACGGGCTGTGTGATAGCACTAAGCTTGAATGAGAGCAGGCTGGAGAACAGAAGAGCACACAACCCATGCCCTCCGAACACTGTGATCGTGACCACGGCAGACGACAGAAATAGCCTCATGGCCATCTAGATCTTCCATAAGCATCTTGTATTTAACACCTTTGTCTGCCAGAGAGAAACCAGGGCCCTCTACCCCATCTGCATGAAACTTCAACTGGCCCTCATAAAAGGGATGCCTAGGTAGAAACAGAAATGATCTGTCAAGAAAGGCTGATGGTGCATAGGAAACCACAGAGCACAAGAGATGGGGCTTCGGGGGCACCTGTACACCATCGCTGCAGGAACTGCAGGAGCTGGAAGCTCGTTTGAACGTGGAGGCTGGGAGAGTTACGTGGACGAGCAAAACTGTTTCTTTCTTAGGATGCTAAGTGAGAATCAGAATTTTACATCTGGGGGATGGGAGGGAGCTTCTAGATCAATTTGAGAAAAAGCAAAGTCAAAATCCTCTTTTACATACTAAAGTAGGAAAAACAACATAGTAGGGAGGATATTTCAGAGTGTCAAACAGGAATAAAAAAAAGAGAATATAAGGTAACGAGATAAAATGACAAAATGTCTAAGAAGCAACTGCCATAAGCAAAAGAAGCTGGGCAGGGTCAGAGTTCACAGGCAGCTCCAGGGGACACTGAGTGCACGGACACCCTGTGAAGTCCAGTCCCTCTTGAGGGTGTGTTGTTCTGCCAGCTCTGGGGTGGGGACTTGAACTGCCCTGTTCCCAGCTGTGCCCCCGAAGCCAAGCACTGCCCCAGCCAAGACAGGGAGGCCTGGCGTGCTGCGATTCATGGGGTCGCAAAGAGTCGGACACGACTGAGTGAGTGAACTGAACTGAACTTGCCTTTTCTCTTTTTTTCCCCTTTAGGTGTAGCTGTTTCCTTGACAGTCACACTGGGGACGTGGTCATTTCCCCGGCTCCTGGTCGAGGCCCTGGCATGAAGTACATGATCAGCAGACACATGTTGAATGAATCTTTCCAAATCCAGATCTGCTCTTGACCCTCCTGAGTCCCCGGAACTCATCAGTGGAAGTCTGTGACTTTCAGAAGAGCAGGCTAAGCCCATCAGCCTGGCATTCGAAGTCTCTTGTGACCTGTGCCCAGAGCCGCACCCCCCCAGGACTGCCCTCAGACCTTGGACCTGGGGCCACTCCCCAGGGCCTGTGCTTTATGCGTCTCCTTTTTGGGCGTACTGCAGGGCTTGCAGGACCTTCATTCCCAGAGCAGGAGTGAAACCCCAGCAGATAGGGGCAGCGCAGAGTCCAGACCACGGGCCTGCCAGGGCACTCCCTCCAGGGCGTTCCCTCCAAGGCCTATGCTTTAGAAAGTCTGCATTTGACTTCTATCTGGCCAGGTCCATTAGCACAGGACCAGCAGCCAGCAAAGTCAAGGGGGCGTGTCCACCAGAAGCCACACCTCCTCCCAGACTCAGGCCCTGAATTTGCTTTCAGGGCCTGCAGGGGCCTCTTCCCGGGGTCCTTCTCCTGTTGCTGGACCGAACTTCCCGTGTGTGTGTCCCTAAGTCTAAGGGGTGACCAGAGGGTGGCCCCTTGGCAGACCTGTGGGTGGGGCTTGGCCACACGCATACAGGCCCCACCTGTGCAGGTAAGGGCCGTGTGGAGGTGGGACCTGTGCTGGGAAGAGGAGGGGTAGGGGACACTCCTGATGCAGACCTCCATTGTGTGCGTGCCTCGGGCCCAGGATGTGTTAAGGTGCGTCTAGCACCCCACCCTTCTTACCTCCTGAAGGAAAGAGGGTGCTTAGGTGTGGGGGCAGGGAGGTGGTGTGGGTTCAGAGACCTCTGCATCGGGGACTCACCTGGTCTCTGGGCCTGGAGCTGTCCTACCTGTTGGCCCCACTTTTGGGAGGGAGTGTCCAGACTTGGGGGACAAAGCTTCCATGAATAATGCCAGGAGGTCCCCAGGAGGGACTGTGATGCCACCCTTGTCTCTGGTCTAGTTTTTGTTCAGTGTCTGGGGAAGCAGCAAGGGGATGAGGAGTGCAGGCAGTCCCCAAACCCATCCCGGGCCTGCTGGGTGCTTATCAGGGAGGCACCCAGACCAGCCCCGTGAGGGGCCCAGCCAGGTCACAGCTGCCCCCAGCCAGGCTTTCCTTACCAGGCTAGACAATGACCGGTGTCCAGGAGGCCCAGGCTCGGTCCTCAGGTAGATTCAAAGCAAGAGAATGGCTTAGAAAAGCTGGTACCTGAACCCAGGACTCCTCTTTTTCCCTTGCTCGGTCACTTCATCGAGGTGTCATTTGTATACAGGAAAATGCGCCAATTTGCAGTACACGATTTGATGAATGATGACAGATGTGTGGAGTTGTACTGCCGTGCCTGCAGGCATGACACAGACCATTTTCATCACCCCCGTGCCCTTTGCAGTTGCCCCCTCCCCACCCCCAGGCCCAGGTAATTGGTGATCTGTGTTCTTGTTGCTGTAGTCTTGCCCTTTGTAGAATTTCATGTAGATGGAGTCACACGAGCCCTGTCTTCTGGGTCTAGCTTCTTTTGTTCAGCACAATTGTTTTAAGACTCAGCCCTACTGCTGCTGTAGCAGGACCTCATTCCTTTTCACCACCGAATAATGTTCCACTGTATAGTGGTATCGCATTTTGTCCATTCACCCACTGGCGGGCATTTGGGGTTGTTTCCAGTTTTTGGCTGTTACAGATAAAGCTTCTGTGATCACACAGAAGTCTTTTGCGTGGACACTTGTTTTCATTTCTCTTGAGTGAAATTGCTGGCTCATATGGTAAGTGGACGGAGAAGGCAATGGCACCCCACTCCAGTACTCCAGCCTGAAAATCCCATGGGCGGAGGAGCCTGGTGGGCTGCAGTCCATGGGGTCTCGGAGTCGGACGCAACTCAGTGACTTCACTTTCACTTCTCACTTTCATGCATTGGAGAAGGAAATGGCAACCCACTCCAGTGTTCTTGCCTGGAGAATCCCAGTGACAGGGAACCTGGTGGGCTGCCATCTCTGGGGTCACAGAGAGTTGGACAAGACTGAAGCGACTTAGCAGCAGCAGCAGCAGCATGGTAGGTGGGTGTCAAAGATTTGGCACAGCGGCTCTGCTGGTTTGTGTTTTTACAGCCGTGGGTGAGAGTTCACTTCGTCACCCTTGTCAGCGCTCCCACCCAAGACTCATGCCCTGGAAGCGCAGGCAGCGGTGAGTTGTAGATGAAGAGGACAGCTGGGTCTTGGTTGGGCTGCTCACCTCTGGGAGGATCTTAGGCTGTCAGAGTAGCAGGAAGCTCTAGGGATGTTAAACTCTGTGCTGCCATTTTTACAGATGGGAAAACAGAGGCCCAGAAGGGGAAGGGACCTATCCTTCGCCGAGTGCTAGTAGAGCTGGGAGGAGGCAGTGGAGTGATGTTAAGAGTAGGGTTTTGGAGGTTAGGTTAGGCCCAGATTCTAGCTTGGGTTTAATCAATTACTAACCTCTTCCCTCTTCTTTCTGTAAAATGGGGACAAAAATATCCTCCTCAGATAGATGGGAAAGATTAAGTTCTTGGAACTTGAGAAGTTCCAGAAACATTTATTGAGCACTTACTATGCACCAGGCACTGTTCTTGGTGCAGGGGGTATAGCAGAGAATGAGACAGACACAGTCTCTGTGTTTTGGGAGCTTCCAGACAGTGGGGGGTGCGTGGTGAGGCAGATTATAAGTCAGAAAACAAAATCAATCATAAATTGTGACAAGTGCTGTCTGAGGGAGCCAAGCTGATCTGCTTCAGAGTCTCTCCGAAGAGATGCTATTTAAGGTAGGATCTGAAGGCTGGGAAAGGGCTGACCATGGAGAGAGGGCAGGTGGTGGGGTTCAAGGTGTGGGGATAGCATATGTGGAGATAGAGGAGCTGGAAAGGGTGGGTTGTATTTTAGGCACAAGACGGGCAGCGTGACCCCGGTGCAGAGGGTCAGGACAGAGTACTTGGGAGACACCAGAGAGCTGGCTCGGGGCTGGGTCTTCCTGGGCCTTGCTGGAGTTTAGATTTTAGATGAAGAGCAGATTTATTTTAGACACGGTGAGTGTTGCTTGTTATTATTTTCCTTTTATTTTCCATCGCTCCAGGGTCTTCATTCCCAGTTCAAGCCTCTTTCCAAAAACCCAGTGTAGGCAGGTGCGCGGCTGGGGTCTGCAGCCAGCTGGGCCCGGGCCCTAACTCCGACCTCCCCGACAGCCCTGGCACGCCGAGCAGCACCAGCTGGTGGGGCAGGGGGTGGGGGAGACCATCTGCTGGTCCCTATTGTCCGTCACCCCATTGTCTGGTCCACGCCCTCTGCTCTGAGGACAGCGGGGGACAACGGGGAGGAATGTGATCCCCGGGTTCTTGTTTCCCAGCCTGGCCCCTCGCCCCCACAGTGACACCAAGAGAATGCCCCCCTGGGGCGGAGGCAGGGGCTCTGCCAAGTGGGGGTTGGTGGTGCACGCATCCCTCATCATCTCCCTGGCAACCGCAGCTGCCAAATTGTTGGTTGGAGGGTTTTTTTTAGCCTTCTGGGTGGGGGTTTTCTTCTTGCATCCCCCTGGAGGTGGGGTGCTCTTGGGAGAGGATCTGTTCCTTGCTTCCTGAGGGTCCTAGGTCCCGGGGTCTGTGGATTCCTCAGGCCCCCTGGAGCCCAGTTTAGAGACATGCCAAGTCAGACCACACACACACTTAAGATGCCAGCTCTTGGAGGCACCGAAATAAACTCAGATTTTATTTGGGGAAAAGCATCAGCGTTGTCATCACCCGAAGAATCAGAATGTTGTTAAACTTGTGCTCATTTTATGGCTTAGCACTGGTTTTGTTTGGACTTTCATGGGGGGGCGGTTGGGGGCCACCTTCCCATCCCTTAGTCTCAAAAGCATGGACCCAGCCCTCAGGGGACATGAAGGCAGGGAGCAGACCCCCAGACTGCTCCCTGCTCATCCCTCTGGTGGACAGATTCACATCTTGCAGGGCAGCTTTGAGAGCCGACTTCTTAGCAGTTGGTGAGGGCTGCGCTCTGGTGTTCCAGAAATCAAAAGGGCGATAACATTAGAAGAGCAAGCATAAAGGAAGCCAGACAGCGGTAATGACAGCCAGCGTTCACGGAGCCTTCATGTGCGCCAGCAATCGCCTTCCATCTGCCGACTCGTTTAATCATCACAATAAATGCAGGAGGTCAGTGTTATTAGTACCATTTCCATTTTACAGATTGCGACACTGAGGTGCAGACAGGTGAAATATACTGCCCAGTGTCACACAGCTCTTGGGTGACAGAATCAGGATATGAACCGGGCAGCTCCATGTGATTGAGGGCAGGAGGAGAAGGGGGTGACAGAGGATGAGATGGTTGGATGGCATCATTGACTCAACGGACAAGAGTCTGAGCAAACGCCGAGACATGGTGAAGGACGGGAAACCTGGCATGCTGCAGGCCATGGAGTTGGGTCAGACACGACTGAGTGACTGAACAAGAACAGGCTGCACGCAAGGAGCTCTGACATCCTTTCTCTCTGACTCCTGGCGGGCTCATACACAGCTCTTCCAGGAGATGAGCCCCAGCCCCAGTGCACCCTTCCAGGCCTGAGCTCTGGGGACATGAACACAAAAAGCCCAGGCACCCCGTCTCCAGACTGTCCCCATGACTTGGCGTAGCTTGTTGCGGGGGGGAGCTGGGCTGACCTGGGCTTGCGTCCCCAGGCTGATGCTGACTCGCTCCGTGCTCTTCACCTCTCGGAACCCCCTCTTCCCGTCTGTAGTTGGGGCTGGTGTGAGCACTGCATGAGTTAATACAAGTCAAACGCCTGGAACAATGTGCTCAGTAAATGCCAACGCCGGTTGTTACAATAGCTGTGCTTCTGCTCCCCTTTGGGGCGATCTGGGGCTTGAATAATAGGGGAGACAATTTGTATGGCAAAGACAACTGCACGAAGGTCAGGGCTCCGGGGTGACTCGTGCAGGTATGGAGTGTTCAGTCTGGAGAGCAGGAGGGGCGGGGGACTGAGAGGAGAGCTGTCTTCCTGGGGGCTCCGTGCTGGGTGCCCCCTCGGGGGCTGGTCGTGAGGAGACCAGCAGCTCCAAGGTAGGGGAGGCAGCCAGGCTGCGTGTCCCAGGCTGGGGCCCTGGAGCACCTTCCTGTCCCCCTCTGGGCCTCAGGCCCCATCTGTAGAATGGGTGACTAGGGGACTGGCCACTTCGAGGCCCCGCTTGGCCCAGCCCTGATTTTCTGTAAGTTGAGAATAAGAGGAGGTGTGAAAATGAAAGTGGATGGCAAAAACACGCCCAGTTCTCCCCGTTCCTCTGCCATCACACCATTTACCAAATGACTTCACAGCTTCGGCCCCTGAGAGGTGGAGTCTGTTTCCCTGGTACTAGAGCCTGGTTGTTCTGGCAATTTACTTTGCTCAGTGCAGCGTGGGGAAGGTGACAGTGCATCTCAGCAGTTCTGGGCTGGCCTGCCAGAGGAGAAGAGACCCAGGGCCGGGTCCCTTCTGTCCCCCCAGCTGACAATCAGCTACTTGTCAGACATGTCAGCATGAGAGCAACCTCAGGCCCAGCCTACCTGCCCACTGTCAGCCGACCTGTGAGCTGGACAAGCTGAGATCCGCTGAGCCTGAGTCCAGAGCAGCAAAACCGCTGCCTTGCAGACTGGTGGGAAAAGGAATGTTTATTGCTGTGTGCCATTGAGATCTGTGGGTGTTGCACAGTATCAGTGAGTCAGGAGATGACTGATATACACTGGCACTGGCCAAGAGTGTGGCTGTGACCCACAGTCTGACCCCAGCTGCGGATTATTTAGTGCTCGCCTGGGGTGGTGGCTGGGGTGGGGAGCCAGGCAGGGGGCTTTAGTGTCGTGGTTGGGAGCTTGAGTTCTGGATGGAGACGGCCCGCCCCGCTTCAGACCCCCAGCTTGCCTCTACTGTGTAGCTTTGGGCAACTTGTTTGACACAGAGGTCTCTTTTCTCTAAAATCTGGATAATCAGAGAACCCATTTTGGGGTTTTTATGCAGATTGTGTTAATACATGTAAAGCCCTTAGAAAAATTTTCCCATGTATAGTTTTCACTGCAGCCATAAAATTAACAGACGCTTGCTCCTTGGAAGAAAAGCTGTGACCAACCTAGACAGCTTATTAAAAAGCAGAGACATTACTTTGCCAAGAAAAGTCCTTGTAGTCAAAACCATGGTCTTTCCATCAGTCATGTATGGATGTGAGAGTTGGACTATAAAGAAAGCTGAGCGCCGAAGAATTGATGCTTGTGAACTGTGGTGCTGGAGAAGACTCTTGAGAGCCCCTTGGACTGCAAGGAGATCCAACCAGTCCACGCTAAAGGAGATCAGTCCTGAATATTCATTGGAAGGACTGATGCTGAAGCTGAAACTCCAATACTTTGGCCACCTGATGCGAAGAGCAGACTCATTGGAAAAGACCCTGGTGCTGGGAAAGATTGAAGATGAGAGGAAAAGGGGATGACAGAGGATGAGATGCCTGGATGGCATCCCCTACTCGATGGACGTGAGTCTGAGTGAACTCCTGGAGTTGGTGATGGACAGGGAGGCCTGGTGTACTGCGATTCATGGGGTCGCAGAGAGTCGGACACGACTGAGCGACTGAACTGAACTGAAGATCAAAGATAAATATGAGATTGAGTCTTTTTTAAAAATAGTTTTGTTTATTTATTTACTTGTGTATTTCTTTCTGGCTGTGTGGGTTTCCCTCTAGCTGTGGCGAGCGGGGGCCAGTCCCTGGCCGCAGTGCTCGAGCCTCTCGTTGCAGTGGCCTCTCTTGTCGTGGAGCGCGGGCTCCAGGGCGTGTGAGCTTCAGCAGCTGTGTCCCGCGGGCCTCTACAGTCGCCTTTCCCGGGCTCTCGCGCGCAGGCCCAGTAGCTGTGGCCCACGGGCTTAGTTGCCCTGCAACACGTGAGATCTTCTCGACTCAGGATCGAACTCGTGTCTCCTGTACTGGCAGGTGGATTCTTTACTGCTGAGCCACCAGGGAAGCCAGAGATTGAATCTTGATTCTCCCATGGACAGGGGGTGGCTCGGTCCTTGCTACGCCCCCAGGTCTGGAACTATAACTTGATTCTCCCATGGACAGGGGGTGGCTGGGTCCTTGCTACGCCCCCAGGTCTGGAACTATAACTTGATTCTCCCATGGACGGGGGGTAGCCGTGGGTCCTTGCTACGCCGCCAGGTCTGGAACTATAACTTGATTCTCCCATGGACAGGGGGTGGCTGGGTCCTTGCTACGCCGCCAGGTCTGGAACTACAACTTGATTCTCCCATGGATGGGGGGTGGCTGGGTCCTTGCTACGCCCCCAGGTCTGGAACTATGACTTGATTCTCCCATGGACGGGGGGTGGCTGGGTCCTTGCTACGCCGCCAGGTCTGGAACTATAACTTGGGGATTCTACTGGCCTCTACCTCGTGGTGGAGATTGTGTGACTCAGAGGGTGCTCAGGAAATCTCAAGCCTCCCCCCGCAGATCCTCCCCTTCCAGCTTGGCTCACCTGCTGCTTCTGGTGACCTGGACTCTCAGAACCGGATGTGCCCTGGAGGCCAGCTCTTGTTCAACTTCCTCATTAGGTAGGGGAAACTGAGGCCCGGACTGGGACTTGCCCAAGGCCACACAGAGTCAGTGGCTAGAAGCTGTGCATCCTGGCCTCCAGCTGGGTGCTTCTTCCATGATGCTGCGGCAGCTGGATCCTCAAGAGGTGCGTATGTAGAGCAGACCCAGCCGGACCCTGTACCTTGTTCCGCATAGACGCGATGTGGGGACCAGTCTCTCCAGGGGGTGGTGGAGCTTTACTGATCTTTCCCACGCGCCCACCCAGCGCTGGTGCTGGGGAGTTCCCGGAGGCGTGGGGCCAGGATGCTGACCGTGGGGCGCCCCACCTGTTGGTCAGATGTCTAGGTGTCTAGGGAGCCAGACCTCTGTATGAGCGCAAAGGGCAGCGGCCAAGGTATTCCCCTGGGTGCTCCAGGGGGCGCCAGTGCTCAGCTTGGTGGGTCCTGCCCGGCTGCACATTCGGGCCCAGGCAGAGCCACGCCCAGGACCAGGCCTCCTGACTCCCAGCCTCGGCTGTCCGCTCAGCTTCCCCTGCACCCGCTTGGCTCCTGGCCCGGTGAGTGTAACCGAGAGAAGGCAGGAGGCAGGAGGGCAGAGCCCGCCCCAGCCCGGGCCTCAGCCTGGCTCCTGGGGCCTCCCTGGGGCTGGGCTCTAGCCCCACCGCTGTCCCCAGTGATTACAGGGCTGCCAGGCCTGGCTGCGGCCCAGACACTCCCTCCTGGGCCCTCCCAGGGGCATGGGTCCCTGACCTCATGGTCCTAAGGAGCTGAGTCAGGAATTCCCCAGGCCCAGTCTGTCTCTGTGGATGACTCTTCAGGCCTTAGCTTGTCCTTGAGGGGTGGCCGAGGGCTTCCCTGCCTCTCTCTGCCCCTTCCCGGGCAGCCTGGCGGGCTGAAGGTGCTGTGTGTGCACTGGGGTGCGTGTGCACAGCTGTGTGTGTGCAGTGTGGGCTTCCTCTCCTGGCACACCTCATGGACATGATCCACACGCACGCAGCACCCGTCCTGTGTGCTCACTGTGCACGTGGCAGGCGGGCGTGTGGGTGTGTCTGCCTGAGTCCTTGCTGGGCCCTCTCTCTGCCCAGTGTGGGGCTCGCCCATGCGTGTGTTGTGTGCATGAGCATCGGTGGGTAAAGCAACCGTGGGGCAGATACACAGTGCACTCACACCCTGAGCACCTGCTGAATATGCTGGAGCACTGCACGTGACCTCTAAGTGTGTGTGTGTGCATGGTGTGTGTATACTTTGTGTGTTCACGTTGCATGTGCACATTGTATGTACACGCGTGTGACCACACTGTGTGTACAAGTTGCATGTGTGTCTATTTTGTGTACACTTTTGTGTATACATGTGTGCATACTGTGTGTGCAAATTTTAGGTACACGTTTTGTGTGCTCATGTTGCATGTGCACAAGGGCTGCACACAGTGTGATGTGTGTGCAGACTGTATGTGCACGGTGTGTGTGCACACACCGTGTGTGCAAGTGTGTGTGCAGGTTGGGGGCAAGTGCACACAGCGGTGGAGCCTCTGAGGTCCAGGGTAGTCTGGTGGTGTGCAGGGGAAGGGCTTCCAGGTTCCGTGTTGTGTGTTCCCTGCTGAGTCTCGTGGCTCAGCGCAGGCAGGCCCAGGGAGAGGACTGCCTGTAGGGACCTGGAGGCAGCTGGATCAGCTTGGGCTGGAACTTGCACTGGATGCTGGTACCACTCAGACACCTTGGCACGGGTGTCTCCTCCTGTAGAGACAAAGGAGACAGTCCCAGGGGGCCTCTCTTGCCCTTTGATATTGCCTCTGGGACCCCTGCTGTCTTTGAGGATCCTGCGCATGATAGGTCCTTGAACCTCTGTGCAGGGGTTGCTGGCCTGAAAGCTCCTTGGTTGCACCTGACCTCACAGCTGGGTGGACATCCAGATCCTGGGATGGAGAGAGGGAAGGATAGCAGCTGAAACTCATCCCCATCCTCCGATGTGCCCTCCTGTAACCTCGGCATAAGACACAGTGCTGTCTCCTCAGCCTCCTTCCCCGGTGCAAGGCTACCATGGCAACGCAGGAGTTGGCTCACCATCTGCTGCCTGTGGGACCTCAGTCAGGCCTTTCCCATGCTAGGAATCAGTGTGCGGAGGCACCTGATCTGCTCGGGGTCAGCCATTGGCCACATCTGGCGCCTCTCAGCCCTGGAGTGTTTGGAGGCGATGCAGCCTGGAGTCCCTCTGGCTGCTGGAGAAGTGTGGATGAGGAGAGAGCCCATCGTGCTCCCTGGGGCTGACTCCTCTTAGTAACAGCCTAACACCCTCTCTCAGGGAAGGGTTGAGACTTATTTACACTAGAGTGCAAATGACTGACCCCTTTCGGGAGTGCAGTGGGTTGGGGTATGCAGAAACCTCGACTTTAACAGAAACTGGAAGCTTAAATGATCAGATTATCAACAGGGGAGATTTTAGGATGACAGGGAAGTGTGGGATATTAAACAATTTAAGACCTAGTTGCTAAGGTGGTTCTGGTTATGCCTGAGAGCTACTGCAAATCTAACTTGTCCTTGGGTGTCAGCGGGAGCTGGGGAGGGCCAGGCCTCAGCTGGCCTGGATCTCTGAGGTCTTTGCCTCCACTGGGAGCTGAGTTTTTCCCCCTGGACTCAGAGATTCCCCGGCCCCCACTGCTGGCTCCTCTGCATTTGTTTTCTTTGGAAGAATGTTCTCCCATGGATGCTCAGTGCTTAGTGTAAAGAGAACAGTGGAGAGGAGGAGGGAGTCAGGATTCCAGTGGAGGAGTGAAGTAGGGGCTAAGAAGGGGTGACTGGGAGTGGTGGGTGGGAGAAGCAGAGAGGGAGGGAGGCGGAGAAGGGAGGTCTTAAGGAAAATGGGGACAGTTACAGGGTCACCTTGAACCCCTGATCTGCCGTTAGAGGGTGCGTGACTGTGAATGAGTGACTTCCCCACCCGGTGACTCAGCTTCCTTATCTGTGAAATGGGTTCAGTAACCTCCCAGGGTGACTGGGGGCTGGGGAAGATGCATGTGGAGGCCTGGCATGGTGAGAGCACATGGCAGCTGCTTCTGCCCACTCCTTTTCTTCCTTTGATTCTGTGTCAGAGAAGGAAGTTTCTAGACCCTGCCTCAGGCCCTCAACTCTTAGAGGGAAGATGCTCTGGCATCTGAGCCCATCTCCTGCTGACCTGGGTTCCACGGTCTGCCTGAGCGAGGAAGCACCTCCCTCAGGCCCTGGGCAGGTCCCACTGGCCTCTTCACCAGGCAACAGGTCCACAGGCTGGGAGTAACCCACATAAATCGAGGTCGGTGTACCGTGCTCCACCTCAGGGGCCCCCGGCCCAATCCCAGGCCCAGGAACTGGGACAACCTGGGAGATAAACAGAGGAGTCGTTCTCAGAGGTGGAGCCCGTCTCCTCCCCACCCCCGACATCAGGCCCAGCAAGGGCCCAACAGCACCCAGTTTGTCGTGGTAGGCAAGAAAAGGGTGCAGATGAGGGAGGGGAGCGGGGAGCGGGGCAGGCTAGCAAACGCTCTCCATCAGCCAGCTCCTCTTTCTGAAATCCTAGCATCTGCAAATTTATTTCTGCCAGCAATTTACCTTTTCTGCAAGCAAGAGAAATCTGTTCTTGTTTATGAGTCACTGCTTTTTCAGAAACATTAGAAAAAGCAGCATCTGCAGTTGGGAATAAGACAGTGGCAGGGCCAGTCAAAATGAGCGCTGGCATGAAGTCTAATGTGGTCTCACTCCCATTCAACCAGAGGCGATTATTTTGTTGGCTTGAAGTACATAGCTTTATTAATATCCACCCAGCATCCTTTGTGGATGAAGCAAGCATTTTTTTTATTTACGTAAATAAATGTTGACGCTTAAATCCAAAGCTTTACTTGACATGATGTAATAAGCTGGAAAATAAGCTCTCCATAGAAACCTCTAAGAATTGTTAAGTTAGAAGAGTCTGGGTTGGCGTTTAGTATTAGATCCGCAGCTGGGGGTAGGGGAGGGTGGCTGGACCCTGTTTTGGGGAGGAAGGCTCATCTACCGCCTGGTCCTCTGTGAGGACACCACCACCAGGCCACCCCCTGGGGGTCCTTCCAGGGGCTGCCCTCCTTCCCCTGGGTGCCTCGGTCGGGCACCTCAGGCCACCACCTCAGGTGGGGCAGAGCTTGCCGGTTGTCCCCTGTATATGTGACTCTCCAGCTCAAGACTACATTTCCCAGTCTCCTTTGCAGTTAACCTGACCATGTGACTAGGATCAGCCAATAGGATGTGAGTAAAAAAATGATGCTGGCAATTTCTAGGTTGGCCCATTAAAAGGACAGGACTGAACTTTCCTTCCCCTTCCCTGTTTCCCGTGGCTGGAGCAGACCCCTGGGAACCCAGCGTGGAGGCTTACGCGAGGCTGGCAGAGGTGCCCTGGTTATGGATCTTTGGACTGCCATGTGAGAGAGATGTGAACTTGTATCGCATTAAGTGAATGTATTTTGAGGTCTGTTTGTCACACAGCTCATCTTGCAAATGGACCTTCTTCATGTGGCAAACACAGCTTGACAACTCATCCAGATCCTTTAGTGATTTACTTGTGTATTCAGTCACAATCAGGATAGCATTATGGGTCGAAGCCTGTGGTTAGACCTGCTTTCAAAGCCCTGTTCTCTCACCTAGCAGCTTGTGATTTTCGGCAGATTACTTAATCTCACGGCACTGGGGTAATTTCAGTAGGAAATATCTTTTCACATAGTGACCTTGTCCATGCCCACATGCATACACCATTGGAACTAAGGTTCCATGGGACAAAGCACTCTCATTACCACCGGTACACTCTGATAGTTTCCATCCCAGAGGTTCTCAAAGTGTGGTCCCTGGACCGGCATCATCAGCATGACCTGGGAACTTGCAATTTCTTGAGACCCATCCCAGACCTGCTGAACCAGAGATTCTGGGGGTAGTGCCTAGAAATTTGTTTCAACAGGCCTTCTGGGTGATTCCAATGAGACTAGAGTTTGAAAACCACTGTTTTACTCTGTTTTAAAAAATGGAGATTATTCATCACCTAAATTGATCTCATAACCCACAAATAAGAATCATGAGTCATGCAGACTTCGTGGATGTCTGTTTCCCTGCTGGCATCCATTTCTTCTTCTCCTTCCCCCTCCTTCCCCTCCCATTCCCTTCTCTCCCCTCATTTCCCTCCTTCCTTCTCTTTTTCCTCCTCCTCTTCCTCTCTTCCTCCGCCACCTTCTTCCTTTCCTTCCCTTTCTTCTCTTTCTCTTCCTCCTCCTCCTCCTTTTTTTTCTTTCTTCTCAAAATTTCAATACAGGAACTAACTCTGGTCTATGACTCCACGGAGAGGTCCAGACAGTCTTGGCCAACTGATGGAGTGGTTGGTTCAGGGATGAGCTCGTGATCTTTGTTGGTCAGTTCAGTTCAGTTCAGTTTAGTTCGGTTCAGTCACTCACTCGTGTCTGACTCTTTGCGACCCCAGGGACTGCAGCACGCCAGGCCTCCCTGTCCATCACCAACTCTGGAGCTTACTCAAACTCATGTCCATCGCATTGGGGATGCCATCCAACCATCTCATCCTCTGTCGTCCCCTTCTCCTCCCACCTTCAATCTTTCCCAGCATTGGGGTCTTTTCCAGCGAGTCAGTTCTTCACGTCAGGTGGCCACAGTATTGGAATTTCAGCTTCAGCATCAGTCCTTCCAGTGAATATTCAGGACTAGTCTCCTTTAGAATGGACTGGTTGGATCTCCTTGCGTCCAAGGGACACCTTGTTGTCCAATGAAATGCAAACAAGGGACACCGGCTGGAACTGCTGAGAAAGAGGAGCTTTCTTCCCAGGGGTGGCTGAATCGTTGGAAAAGAACCCCAGGCCTCAGGTTGCCTGATGTTACAGGCACCTCAGAGGAGAGAAGCTGAGAGATGGAGGGATGTGCTGACCTTTGGCATCCTGCATCATCTTAGGCTTGATCTCAGGCACAGCTGACTCTCAGAGGTTCCAGAGGAGTCTGGCTCGTGCTGCTTATGGCAAAACATTTGAAAACACAGCCTTTATTACTCTTTGGTCCTTCTTTGTCTCAGTCTCCCCACTCTCTCATTCCTGTTTCTTGTAATCCCCTCCCAAATAAACCATCTATACCTAGGTCTTTGTGTCAGGCTTTGTTCCCACGGAAACCCAAGCTAAGACAGACAGATTCCTGTGGATCTTTGAGCATTTGGATCCAGCCAGACCTGAAACAAACTCTACTCTTGGGCTCTTTGGTTAAGTGAGCCCAAAGTTCCCCTACCCCCACTCCCCATTTTTGGCTATGTGTATTAGTGATTGACTACTGTGGATGGCACCTACTCCAGGACTCTTGCCTGGAAAATCCCGTGGATGGAAGAGCCTGGTAGGCTACAGTCCACAGGGTCGCGAAGAGTCGGACACGACTGAGTGACCTCACTTTCACGTTCACTGTGTAACAGTAACCACTAATAGGGTTTCCCTGGTGCCTCAGATGGTAAAGAATCTGCCTGCAATGCAGGAGACCTGGGTTCGATCTCTGGGAAGGGAATGGCAACCCACTCCAGTATTCTTGCCTGGAAAATTCCATGGGCAGAGGAGCCTGGCGGGCTACAGTCGGACACAACTGTGATAACACTTTCCCTCTCACTGTGCAACATATCATCCCCGAGCTTTGTGGCTTTAACCACAACATTTAGTATCACGGTTTCTGTGGGTGAGGAATCCAGGAGTGGCGTTCCTGGGTCCCCTGGCTCAGGGTCCCTCATGAAACTGCAATAAAGATGTCAGCTTAAAATGCTTTAGCTCAAAGCTTGACTGAGAAAGGATCGGCTTGCAAGCTCACCTCTGTGGCAGAACTCGGTTCCTGATGGGTTGTTGGATTGAGGTCTTCAGATGTTTGCTCTCTGTTAGTCAAAGGTGGCCCTCAGCTCCTTGCCATGTGGGCCTCTCCACAGGGCAGCTCACAACACGGCAGAGCAAGCAGCACAGACACCAGAGTCATTTATCACCTGATTGTTCAAGTGACAGCCTAGCACTTTTTGTAGTGTTCTATTTGTTAGAAGCAAGTCTCTAGGTGACCCTAATCCTAACCCTAACCCTAGCCCACATGCAAGGGGAGGGGATTACACAAGGACATGGGTACCAGGGAGTGGGGACCTTTGGGAGTCATCTTATTGTTAATAGAAGCTGCCTGCCTCGAGCTACAAGGAGAAAGAGACCCAGGTCCAAGGCACAGAGCTGGAGAGGATTGCGGATGGAACTTGACCTTCCAAACCCACCTTTGGTTGGTCCCAAGGTAAGGAGAGGTTACAGGCATCTTGGAGACACTTGGAGAATGGAGAGTCTACAAAGGTTCTGGTGGGCAGGAAATGAAAGAAGGAAATGGAATGTAGGGGTTGCCCTTATGGTTCAGGGAAAACCCACAGAAGATCATTGCTGTCATCTTCTTTAAGGGCTGTTCTCTCTGTTGGGTCTTCACTGTGGTATTATAGTACTAGCTAACATTATTTTATATTTATTCTGTGTCCATCCCTGGATGAGGAACTTCACTTGCACGATCTCATTAATACTCCTCCTGTAAGATCAGACTTGAAAGTATCCTCACTTTGCAATATGAGGTAAAAAACCTCTTGAAAGTGAAAGAGAAGAGTGAAAAAGTTGGCTTAAAACTCAACATTCAGAAAACAAAGATCATGGCGTCCGGTCCTATCACTTCATGGCAAATAGATGGGGAAACAGTGGAAACAGTGTCAGACTTTATTTTTCTGGGCTCCAAAATCACTGCAGATGGTGATTGCAGCCATGAAATTAAAAGATGCTTACTCCTTGGAAGAAAAGTTATGACCAACCTAGATAGCATATTCATAAGCAGAGACATTACTTTGCCGACTAAGGTCCGTCTAGTCAAGGCTATGGTTTTTCCGGTGGTCGTGTATGGATGTGAGAGTTGGACTGTGAAGAAAGCTGAGCGCCGAAGAATTGATGCTTTTGAACTGTGGTGTTGGAGAAGACTCTTGAGAGTCCCTTGGACTGCAAGGAGATCCAACCAGTCTATTCTGAAGGAGATCAACCCTGGGATTTCTTTGGAAGGAATGATGCTAAAGCTGGAAACTCCAGTACTTTGGCCACCTCATGCGAAGAGTTGACTCATTGGAAAAGACTCTGATGCTGGGAGGGATTGGGGGCAGGAGGAGAAGGGGACGACAGAGGATGTGATGGCTGAATGGCATCACTGACTCGATGGGCGTGAGTCTGAGTGAACTCTGGGAGTTGGTGATGGACAGGGAGGCCTGGCATGCTGTGATTCATGGGGTCGCAAAGAGTCAGACACGACTGAGCGACTGAACTGAACTGTACTGAGGTTCAGAAGAGCTATGTAACTTGCCTGAAGACACACAGCTATTAAAGTGGTGTCACTGGAATTCATCAGAGACCAAGTCTTTATCAGCAAGGTGATCAAAACCATCTCAGTACAGTAACACAAAAGCATTCATGGAGGCTTGAACACATTCATTCTTTCAGAGCCTTAATCCCCCTACTCTTTCATACAAGGTCTTTACTTCCTGACTTCCCAGGTGGAGCAAGGGTAAAGAATCTGCCCACCAATGCAGGAGATGCAAGAGATGCAGATTAGACCCCTGGATGGGGAAGATCCCCGGAGGATGAAAAATGACAACCCATTTCAGTATTTCTTCCCTGGAAAGTTCTATGGACAGAGCAGACTGGCAGGCTGCATACAGTCCATGGGGTCGCGAAGAGCTGATGTGATTGAGCATGCACATGCTAAGTTCCCCGCCCTCAACTTTCCTGTTATGGAGTTTTCATTATTGCCAGCATTTCTAAGCCTTTTGGGTCATGGAGGCTTTAGAGAAAGCATTGAAAACTATGGACCTTCTCTTCCACCAAAAATGCCTTCATGCACTCAAACCCACATTAGCCACATGATTTTAGGTGGCAATTGACTTTGTGAAGGGGCCCTTCTCATTGGCTCAGCTTGGGTCTTGTGGCCATGCTGGAACCAATCACGGCAGTGTAGGGGGTCTGGTGCTCTGATTGGACAGTTACTTAGGGACCATGGCATCCCATCCTCTCATTTTACTGATGGAGAAATTAGAGCCTACAGGGGAGAGTGACTATCTTACAGTCACACAGCGTTGGTGCCCAGGTCATACTCGGGCAATAAAGCATGACTGTCCCTTGGCCTGCAGGTTCTTCTCAGGCTGATGTGACTGACTTGCTGAAGTGTTCCCAGCCACCTGTTCTGAGCCTGGCACACAGTAGGCATTTAATAAGCAGTAGAGAAATTGGTCTGCAAGCCCCCATGAAGGAAACAATGAGAATAAAGTACGTTTACCCAGGGAGACCCTGGAGCACTGTTCTGCAAGATGTTATTAGACATTCCATGAAAAAGACATTGCTTCATGAGGATGTAAATTTGTGAAACACTGGACTAAACAAAGCGAGTTGGCTTCCTTAATTTAGAACGTCTCAAAATTCTTAATAGGCTCATTGCAGAGAATCCCCTCAAGGGAGGATACAGCATGCAGTATTTTCCAAACTGGTTTGACCATGCAATCCTCCTTATTAAATGAGATTTTTGAAGAACCGTGATTAGAGAACCATATTTTGGGGGAATTCCAGGAACACAAGGATCAGCGTGGACCAGGGCGGTCAGGGAAGGCTTATTGGAGAAGGAGGTGCTTCAGTTACATTCAGAGTCAGGAGGATTAGGAGAATTAGATGAGAGCAGGGAAGTCATCCCAAATGAATCGCAGGAGAAAGCACTAAATAATAATATTATAGCGCATATGAGTGAGAAGACTTATATTGGTCAAGACTCCATTGGAGACAAGCATCAGAAGTGTAATTCAGTCTGGTTTAGATAAAAAAAGGGAATTTATTGGTCCATGTAACTGATTTCAGGTGCGGCTGGATCTAGGTGCTTGAACCATGCCTTTGGGGATAAGTATTGACTTTGTTCACAGACAGGCTCTTTTCTGGAGGAGGAGGGCCTGGCATGTCCAGGCTTCCACACTGCCAGCTAGCAACCTCAGCAGGAAGTGAGATGCTTCCGTACAATTGTTTCCACCAAGTCCCAGGATGGACTCTCATTGGGTCTTCTTGGGTCATGTGCTCACTCTGGCACCTATCACCACAGCTGAGGGCATTTGGTGCTCTGATGGCCAGCTCCTTAGAAACCATAGCGCCCCATTTTCTCATTGACAGATGGAGAGATGGGAGCCCAGAGAGGGCAAGTGACTTCCCCGAGTTCTCAGAGCTGGTGAGTGGCGGCGTTGAAGACTGGAACTTTCAGTTCAGGGATCTTGCTGCTACAGCTGGTGCCCGGGGGCTGCTTAGATCAGCATGGGCCACACCGGGTGCCTGCTGGCTTCTTCGTACTGAATGCGGTGGTGGGATCCTGCCTGGAGAAGAGGCTACGAAGGACCAGAGTTCCAAGGCCTTGAAGGAGCAGACAGGCTATAGGAATAGCTGGGTGACTGAGTTGGCTGTGAGCATGTGCAGAGTGGGCTGTGGTCGGGAAAGACAAAGAGAAGCCATGTCTCCCTGGCTCCTAGTGGCAATGAGTGGGAGAGAGGGATTGTTTGGGGCCATCTGTCCACATGGGTCTTCTGAGGCCTGGGGTGTCTGGCCAACTCTTCCTTCTCCCTGAACTTCTATAGGCGCTTGATTCTACCTTCTCAACATCTCTAAACAATCCACTTTCTGCTTCTACTGACCTCATTCTAGCCTGAGTTATCGTCATTTTGCACCTGGCTGCTGGCAACGGTCTCACAATGGCCTCACCTTCCCCCTCTTGCTGCTCCCCTGCACCCCGATCTATTCTCTCCATGGCAGTCTGGGTGCGTTTCTAAAAACTCAAGTAAGAGATTGTCACTAAGGTTTTCGATGACTCTCCACTGCCTTCAGGATGAAACCCCAGCTGCGGTCCCTCAGCCCTCTCCTGCCTCTTCACAGGGAACCCTCCCTACTGCACTCCAGACACAGGGGCTTCTCCTTTGAACATGTTTCCCCTTGAATGAACTATATCCCTTGTGCGTATGCTGTTCCTTCTGCCTGGAACTCTCCTCTCCCCTCTTCCATTGGCTAAATCCTGACCCTCAGACTTTGGCTCAATGTCCCTTCCTTTCCTTGAAGAAATCTTTCCGAATGTCTTCCTTAGACTGAACTGGGTCCACCTGCTACAGCCCCCCACAGAGCCACCTTCCTGGGAGGTGAGGAAACTGTGGCTCCAAGAAGGAAGGGACTCATCAGAGGTCATACGACTAGTAAATGGTGGAGCTCAACTAAGTTTATTTCAATAAATATGAGCTGAGCCCGTACCATGGGCCAGTCCTTGTGGTTATGATGGCAAGTCAGACTAGGTCTCCTGCCCTAGAGGAGCGCTCAGAGCAACAGGGGAGACAGACCGTAAACCCGGCTAAAGACAGCGGCTATGGGACCCGAGAGATGGGGCAGTTGTTCATGCACTCACTGAATGAATGAATATGCACACTTGCACCTTTTGGGGCGTAGAGTCGTGTGCCTGTGTGTGAGGAGATGGGAGAATGAATCGACATCTCTACCCCTGTAACTTATGCAGTATCGTACATCATCTTTACTTCAACAGCAGCAGCAACAAAAACGGGTGAACGACATCCACCAGGGTGCATGTGATAGTCAACACACGTGCGAGAAGTGGTTTCTGCAGACACGCACATAAACAGCTGCATTTGTGAGTGTA
Source organism: Aepyceros melampus (assembly GCA_006408695.1). Classification (NCBI taxonomy): domain Eukaryota; kingdom Metazoa; phylum Chordata; class Mammalia; order Artiodactyla; family Bovidae; genus Aepyceros; species Aepyceros melampus. Next base: position 199,550 of record SJXQ01001986.1, read on the forward strand.
TATGTGTGTGAGCATGGTTAAGGATTTGCATTGTGTATACAGGCACGTCCAGGTGTATCACAGTGGAACCAAGTTACTTGTTCCAATCTTGGCTCTGTCATTTATCTGTCCTGGGCAAGGTAACCCTCCATCAGCTTCATTGATCAAATGGGGAAAATAATAGTTCTTTAGGAGAAGGGTCCGAGGCAGGCATCCTTACATATGTGATTTATTTAGGGGGGACTTGAAAGGGAGTAGAGGAACCAGGGTGGATTTGGAGGAGATGCTGAGCTGGGCTGCAGCTTCAGCTGAAGTCTAGTCTTAGCCTGATCCCAAGGGGAGGCCTGGAGCATGATTCAGTGAGGGAAGGGCGTGAGCCCTTGCCCACCAGTCATTGACTGTGACCCCCAGACCCTCCACCTGGAGTAGGAAGTAACCCCCAGGCCTTTTCTGGTGAGACAGCTTGGGTTGGCTGAGGGCAGTATTCTAGCGAGTGGGCAGATGTGAGCTGCTGGGTGCCCACGTCACAGCAGCTGGGGGCTAGTGTGCCCATAGCCTTCTCAAAATGAGGTCCTGGGAGCCCCTGGCATCAGCCTCCTTGGGGAACTTGCTAGAATGCCCTAGCCCCCACCTGCTGACTCAGATTCTGCCACAGGATCCCCAGCTCTTGAGCACATGAAAGTTCAAGAAGCAGCTGTATGAAAGGCCTCAGGGGATTGCTGTGAGGGCTGAGTGAGATTAAGGCGCAGAAAGCGGCACTTGAAGGAGCATCAGGTTCACAGTAGGTGCTGTTATTCTGATCTGCATCCGGGTATGTTGCGTGTGCTCACTTACCCAGATTCTTAAATGTGCAGTTACACGAGTGCCGGGAGGAGAGGCTGCATCATTGGCAGAATTCAGGGCAAAACGAGATGTGGGCCCTTTGTTCAAAACTCAAACAGCAGACAGAGCCTGGACCAAGCTCGCAGGCCCTTGTGGATTTAGGCCGGCGGGTGACCGCGTCGCGGGCAGGAGGAGGAGGTGGATGGAGTGCAGGACGCGGGCGCGATGCCTGTTTCAGGCCCTGCTGATTCCCGGTTTCCTTCCTCCCGTGATTTAGCCCGTCCTTCAGGTTTTACAGACACGCCTGGGGGAAGGGTGCTGGACAGGGGATCATACCCCCATCTTCCGTTTCCCCATTCCTCCGGCCACGCTCCGGCAGCACGGGTCTGAATGAACTTGACTTCGGGGAGTGGCTGAGAACTCGCAGCCCAGAAATGCTCTCTCACGTTTGCACACTGAAAAGAGACTTTTGAGTACGTTCCCCCGCGCCTCGCGGGTCTCCATTCCCAGGGAGCGCTCTCTGCTCGGGAAGGGGTGTGAAATTTAATTTGCACTAATTATCCCGAAGTGAGAGGAGTGGGAAATGAGTTGGCTCTGCACGTTCGGCCTCTTCCAACAGCTCCAGTTTCCCGGGCGGCAGTTTATTTCTGTGCGAGGGGTGGGGGCTGGAGTGGGGTGGGGTGCTGTTACCAAGGCAACGGCAGCTGCTGGATTGGGGAGGAGAGTGGTTCTGGGTGGGGAGGCCAGATGGAGCGGGTGGAGGGAGTCGGTGGGGGCTGGGGCGGGATGGGGGCGTGGC